>VZTJ01001900.1:2933211-2961728 GCA_013397795.1 Orthonyx spaldingii | reverse complement strand
GCTGCGGCGGCAGCGGCGGCAGGAGGAGGAGAGGAAGCGAGGGGGAGCGGGGGCGCCTCGGCCCGGGCAGGAGTGAGTATCCCGCGGGGCAGCAGCGAGTATGGAGCAGGTGGGCTCCTGAGCGGGGCAGCAGCGAGTATGCAGCAGGTGGGCTCCTGAGCGGGGCAGCCGCGGCGGGCGCGGAGCCGCCCCCGCAGCCCCGCGGGCGGAGCGAACGCGCTCGCACAGCGCCGGCACCGCGCATCCCCTTCCCGGCCGGGGCCGCGGCATGTGCTGCGTCCTCCGCCTCACAATCTAAGAAGCGTCGAATGCGGCTTCGGCCTCGCCAGGCTGCTGGTGACATTGAGCACACGGGCACTTTTTCCAGGGCGGCTCGATTATCTGGGTTTTTTTTGTTTGTTTTATATCTATGTATAATATAGACAGACTATATATACCTACTATATATTGTAAGCTATATGTATATACATATACATTTTAATATTTTATTTATATTTACTTAATTATATAATCCTTCTATTATATGTATTTATTTCTATTTTTTTTCTGCTGGGCTATCTTGTACACTGTATCTGGGTTTTGTATCTGTGTACCTGTCTGGGTTTTGTAACACCAGCAGACACAGCCCCACCACGGCAGGGTGTGGCCCGAACTGGATTCCTCTGCTGCTTTTAAAAGACTTGTTTGGCTGGTCTTTTGGTCAAAACGCAGCACTTTGGAAGTTAAATAAAAAATGCCAGATTCTTAATTTTGTGCCAGATCTGTGACCTTCAAATGAAAGCTGAAGAGCATTTGCTGTGGAATGCAACAAAGCGCACATATCCTTTTGTGCAGCTTGAGATGCTGTCCTGCATATGCTACTTGTTTTGTAAATACAGTTGTACAACCACATTTTTTAAAATTATCTAGTTATTGGACTTTGCAGTGGAGGTGATTGGTAATCAGCAGCGTGGTTTCTGTCTCCGGTGGCTGCAGCATCCTGCTGTGGTCAGGCCAGCTCGGAGGTGTCAGGAGTGCGAGGTGGTGGAGCCGGCGGGGGCCGGGGCTCTGCTCGCTTGTCAGACACGGCCTTGGCGAAGGAGAGCGAGATGAGCCAGTTGTGGCATTCACACACGTGGCTTTGACTATTTCCTAGTCGGTAGGAAGTAGCGAACTACAGAGTGCCTTTAGTCCTGCTTTCTGTCAAGTGAAGTCCCTTGCGGTGTTGGCATTGGAAGCAGATTCCCCCCCTGGAACCCCCTTCCTGTGTTTGTGGGTTGGGGAAGGTGAGGCTCGACATAGAAGTGAGTCCTTTGAAAGACCGTCCTGGAGTTCCTGTAAAACCTGGTGTTTGTATGTGTGTATGTCACATGTAGGCACATGCCTGGCTATAATTTTGAGACAAAGTCTTTCATATGTCCCTGTCTTGGGGAGGGGACTGGAGAGGATCCTTATCTTTAGTGTGATGCTGCGTTCTTCATTGAAGGAGTTGTCGTGCATTGGAACAGGCTGCCCAAGGAAGTGGTGGAGTCACCATCTCTGACGGTGTTCAAGGAACAACTGGAGGTGGCATTTAGGGCTGTGGTCTAGTTGACAAAGTGGTGTTTGGTCAAAGGTTGGACTTGATCTCAGCGGTGCTTTCCAACCTAAATGATTCTTTTCAGCCCTCAGCAGTGGAAGAGAGACACAGTTTACGCCTTCTTCAGCTAATGGCAACTTCATACCTTTGAAATGAACTGTGACAGAATTCACTGTTGTTCTTTGCATTGTGTCATGGTTTCTCACCTTTAAGAATTACAGTTTCTGATGTAATAAACTCTCTATGTTTAGGGGGCTTTTGAAGCAGCTATTGCATTGTTGTAGAAGAGCCTGTAATGCAGGGCTGTGAAGGATAACCTGTATGACTTGGTGGAAAAGGAATGCTCTTATGAACAAGATAATCTAAGACCTTAGGCATAACTAGGGCTCTTCAAATTCTTGATTAATAAATATCAAGCAATTCACTTTTAAAATGTTTATTCCTTTTCGTTTGAAGAAATGTTGCTTGTTGGATTAATTATAGGAATTAATTAATTGTGGGGATTGGTGACTTCTTAGATTTGATTCATGCACATAGCACATTGGGACATCTATGAAGTGTGGAAATGAGAGAATCAGAATGATGGTGACAGTTTTCTTGACAGAAGTGTTAAGTATTCTCATTGGGAAATAAGTGGAGTCTGTATTTTGTTAAGGAAGTTAATATTTTTTCATGGTAGCGTAGAGGGCTATTGTGTAGTGCACATCTGGGTTTCATCTGTTACATTTTTGTTCTCTCTGTACTTCTGGCCCTGGTGAGAAGATAAACAAGATGCTTGTTTAGGATTTTTGTATAAAAACAGCCTTGCTGTAGTTACAGCTTTCATGTGCAAAGGGTAATAATGTACTTGTTAATCTGCTTGGGTTGGCTTGACATTTATTCTTCATGATTAAAATAGAGTTAACAAGTCAAAATTGGGATTCCCTTTGGGATTGTCCCCGTACCCCCCTGTCTAAATTTCACATATCATACCAACTCTTGTACTGAGATGAGACGAGAGAGGTAGAACTGAATTTGTAGTTCTGACTTAGCTTCAGTCATGCTGTTTATCTTGCTTGGTGGGTAGCACCCCTTTGGTGCCAATTGTTCACACATCCAACATATTATAATAAGTGTATATGAAAGACTTGCTAAAAGGGTTTCAAGCAGACAGTTTCCTGGGGCATGGGTGTAGGGTGGGTAGGTGTGGTGGTATATTTTGAGCCAAAGCCTGCAATTCTTGTAGTATAAATTCTTGCTAGCGTTCACATGTGAGTCTCAGACAACCCCCGGGATAACTCAGCCTTTCGTGCTTGTTTTAAAGCACATCACTGTCTCTACAGTGTTGAAAATGCTGTTTTCTGATTCTTTTTGCACAAATGGAGTGATTTCTTTCCCATGCCACTTGTGTTTGTCCTTTCTTCTAGTGCAAAATCTACAACTTGGTTGTAGAACTGTGGACTTAGGATTTTAGTAGTATTGTAATTGCTAAAAGTTACAAGAATTTTTGAAGACTTTGGCTACAGGTATTCCACTACTCTGTCTCCTGTGCAGCTGAACAGATGTCTAATGTGCTTTTTGGAACAAATCCTCTGTGCCTCAGGCAGGCATTGACTGTTTTCACACACCACAGTTCCTCAGAAATTAGGAATATCACCTAGGTGAAACATCTTGCATATACAAGGGGAACACATTTTGCTATAAAGTACATTGTTCATCTTTGTCGCTATCATTTTACCCTCATGTATTCCAGCTCTCATCAGAAAAGGAGATGAGAGGAAATTCAGCATCTCTGATAAGAATTTTCTCCAAGCTGTCTTCAGTACAAAAACTGCTGGGAACCCAACTCTTCAAATGCTTTTGATAATGCAGGAGACTCTGTGTTACAGGGCTTTTATTCCTTGACTTTTCTCAAGGAAATAGTAATTCAGAGTGGGACTGAGGACTGATACCACATAAAGTTACAAAGTGATCAACTTTGTGTTTGAATTAGTTCTTTCATCTTGGTGGAGAAAAATAATAAAAATTATGTCACGATGAAACGGGGCATGGGTTTTTTAAATGTTGTAGGATTATTTTAGCATTAACAAAATGGATATTTCATGTGAAAAATACTGAGCTCCCATGGTCTAGAAGTGCATACATAATTGGTAGCAAGATTTGAAAAGGCAGCTTGTAAACACTAGAGCTGACCAAAAATCTTTTATGCTTTTGGACACTATACATGACAGTAGTCACGCTGATACAGCTAACAAGCATTAATACTTTTATCACATTTCATACAATTTAGTTTATGTCAGCCTGTGCAGAGCCTAAGCTTATTTTGGATATGTTATTTTATATAATTACGGCATTTCAAATAAATTTTGCTTTGCTTTCAAAAAGGTCATCAGCTAACATCTCAATTTCTATCTCTGTAAGCCTGAGTTTACAAAATACCTCTGCTTAGAGGACAACAGCCTAAAAACTTGACCATGAAGAAGTTTGAAAAAGGCGTAGCAGAAAGCCTTAAAGCTACCTTCAGAGCTTTTCCTCAGCAAGTTGGCTGATGACACAAAGGTGAACTGTGCCACTGGTACAACAGAAGGATGGGATGCTATCGAGAGGGACCTGGACAAGCTTGAGAAGTGGTACCACGAGAACCTCATGAAGTTCAGCAAGTCCAAGTACAAGGTGCTGCACCTGGGTCAAGGCAATCCCAGACAGAGGTATGGACTGGGAGAGGAACTCATTGAGAGCAGCACTGCTGAGAAGGACTTGGAGGTTCTGGTGCACAAATGCTGGACATGAATTGGCAATGTGTGCTTGCAGCCCAGAAAACCAACTGCAGTCTGGGCTGCGTCCAAAGCAGCGTGGGCAGCAGGGCAAGGGATGGGATTCTGCCCCTCTGCTCTGCTCTGGTGAGACCCCACCTGAAGTGCTGCATCCAGCTCTGGAGTTCCTAGCACAAGACAAATGTGGACCTGTTGGAGCGAGTCCAGAGAAGGGCAACAGAGATGATCAAAGGGATGAAGCATCTCTCCTATGAAGACAGGCAGAGAAAGCTGGGTTTGTTCAGCCTGGAGAAGAGAAGATTCCAGGAAGACCTCATTGTGGCCTTCTGGTACTTAAAAGGGGCCTATAAAAAGAGGTAAAGGTGATGCCTAAAAGGTGACTTTTTACACAGGCATGTTCCAGTGCTAGAACAAGGGGTAGCAATTTTAAACTAAAAGAGAGGAGAGTTAAATTGGATGTTAGGATTACATTCTTTACTGGGAGGGTGGTGAGGCACTGGGAACAGATTGCCCAGAGGAGTTGTGGATGCTTCGTCTGTGGAAGTGTTCATGGCCACATTGGGTGGGACTTTGAGCAACCTGGTCTAGGGGAAGGTGTCCCTGCCCATTACAGGGGCTGGAACTGGATGGTCTTTCAGGTCCGTTCCAACAGAAACCATTTAGTGATTCTCTGATAAAGGTTGTGAAGAGTTACTCACCTCAGAGTACCAGCTAATGGTAGACATAGTGCATGTGCAGGTTGGGGTGAGGCAGTGTGCCTCTCCAGGTTTAGAGTTACCACACTTACATGCCTCTGATAACTCTGGCTTCCTTTGAGTTATCTTCAGAAGTGTTTTGATTTCCATAACTCATAGTAATATATTTAAAAAATCTAAACACACACACACACACACAAAACCCCCAAAACTCAGAACTACAGACTTGTAGAGATGACAACAAAGGAAGAAATCTGCTCATCTATCTCCATTTACTTCATTTCTATCAACGAAAGGCCTTCTGTGTTTGAAGTGGTTCTTTTTTCAATAAAGACTTGTGATTCTTTATATTTTGAGTTGATTTCATACTGTGTATTTGCATGCCAAAATCCAAACGTAGATGTCTGTGTTTCTTCTCATTGTCTGACTTAGCTGCCTTGCAATAACCACACAGATGTAATGCAAGTTTGCATAAAAGTTTTCGGAAGTATTAATCTTAATGGCATTTGTTATTCCTCCCTCCACACAAATTGCCATGATTTAATTATATAAATACATGTAATTGTGGAAATAAAAGCTTCACAAACTCTATCATAATTTCTTATTATAACCCTCTCCCTTCATTAAAAAATACTTCAAAATACTGTAAATAGCTCCACTTTCTACATTGATAGAAATGTCTGTGAGATTCTCCTCTTTGAATTACGGAATTGTTGGGCTGTTTTCCTTTTAGAGAAGGTGCTGTCTTCTGTTATGTGTCACTCCTTTTGCATATTTGAGTTCTTGAAGGCTGAATTTAGTTGTAACTTCAGTATGCTCATAAGGTTTTTCCTGGGCACAGGCTGTCTTCAACAGCTAACTTGAGCAGGTTATTGCAGGTAAACCAAGGAAAAACAGGCTGGTTTTAACATGCATAAGAGTGGGGGATTTTTCCATTTTCAGCTTTATTTTTAAGCACTTTCTTGCTTCCTTCCACTGGAGTATTTGGACAGAATATATTTCCATCTTAGGTAAACCTTAAAATACTTCCAGCTCCTTGATTTCTGTATGCTGTCAGCTGCAGGTTCTGCAGATCTTTCTGGTCTGTTCTGCCTCTCTCACCACTACCAGCACCAGCTTAATGCAATACCATCCAGTAAACAACTTGTTATCCAGGGTGGGGAAGGAGGAAAGTGTAGTTACAGTAATTCACAGTATAAAAACCATTAGGGTTGTGAAAGCAGACATTAGAGTCTTCTAGTGCAGCTCAGCTGATGCTCTGCAAGGCAGTGCAGAGGTTGCTGTAGCACTTGTACCCTGCCATAACTCATCCTGTCACTGACATATCACTAACTTCTCACACCAGCGTTGTTGATGAACAGTGAAGCAGGGAAGTTGGTAAAACTTCAGGAATCCAAGTGATAAAGATCATGATAGAAATACATGAGCTTAGTGTAAAACTTCACTATACAGAGACCCTGTTTTCTACTTTTCAGCTCTTCTTCCATTGCCTTACACTGATGTATTATCCGTTGTCTCCCTTGCTGTTGTTGAGGTGCCTGTGTCGGAATTTTACAACCTTGCCAGTTGGCATAACCAGTGTGTAAATAATGCTGTAGCATTCCCTGTTACTGCTTTCCTAGACTCGTTGCCTATGCCATTAGTCCTTTGTATCAGGATGATCAAAGTGTACGTTCTGAGCCTTTCCTTGTTCATGGTTCTTGGAATCTGGAGGAAGCAGTATCTCCTTGTTGCTGTTGGTTCCAAAACCAGGAGTAAGGAGCTCAGGCTCTGACAGCAGTAGTCTGCTGGATTTCAACCAAAGAGGGTCGTTATTGCCTTTATTTTTTAACAGCCTTTTCCTGTAGGTTCCTTTTCAACTTATTCCGTTATTTCCTTGCACTCCACAGATCTTTTCCTGACATTTCATTTACCTGGCTTCTTTGCTTTCAATCATTGGCTTCAAGTGTTGGGAATTTTAAATGGAGAGAGACTCAGACACATTTAGCATAGGCTGCTGCTGGTTATCCACAGTTCTGTATTGCGTCACTCTTTCTTGGGCTGGGCAAAATGCTTACAGTGCACATCTGGCATGCTGTTCGAGGAATCCCAAGTACCAGATGAATCCCAAGGCTGGAACTGGCTACCACAACATCATGTTGTTACACGTTTGTGAAACCAAAATTGCCTTAATCTCTTTAATTGTAATGCCAAATTGAAATCTCTTGTTTATGCCCTTTTCCAGTGCTGCACAGTCTTGTTTTTCAAGTTTCTCCTTCCCATTAAAATGTTGTTCTTTAACTTTTCTTGACTATGCTAGTTTTCATGTTTATGAATGTTCATAATTTTGAATGTTCTCTGTTCATACAAGCCTTTTATCATTGATGTTCCTAATGTAACCATGGGTATTTGCAAGTCAGATATGCTTTAATGTATTCTTGTGCTGTTTCTGAACTTTTTAGTGAAGTGAAAGTAAAGACTGAATTACTGTATGAGGCTCATAGAAGTATTTGTCATTGTTTTTTCTTCTTTTTGTAGCCAAAAAAACCCCACAAAACTACTTTTCACTAAATACTTCAAAGCTCCAACATACATGGGCAACGTATGCGTAAAATTTGCATGCAAATCTTTGTCTGCCCTTCGTCATCCGTTCTTTGAAACTGTACTTTTTATGTTTGGGTTCTCGTAATGCCACTATGCTTTTGTTAATCTGTTCATATTCAGCATAATTTTGATTGTATCAGAATTAGTTATAGCTTTTAAGTAAAAAGGATTTATTTATTCTTTAATGCACCTTGCTCAGATAATTTCATCAAATGTTCAGCTAGCAAATTATTACTGTTAGTCAGAATGAAAATTAGAGGCTGACGCACTTGCCTCATCAGCTTACAAATTAAGCAGTTAATCAATTTTGGTGTGCTATTCCCCCATGGGGTTTGTGTTGCTGACTCACATATGCTCAGTATCTTCTCCTTTCAACAACAAGCAGGAGTGCAAATGAAGCTTGCTCCCAGCTGAGCATTCGCTGGTCACGGCATTCCAAATCCATCCGTCAGCGTATCCTCCTGGTAGATATTATTGTCTTATTGCTCCTGGTTACCTCTTTCCTGAGCAGTGCTTGAATACAAATCAGACAATTATATATGCATACTTAAAAGCTGATAGTGAAGACAGTGCTACAGAGTTATTACGTATGTCATTGATGGGATAAACTGAACACGGAAATTCTGCTTATGTCTAAATATTTCATGCAGTATTTCTGTTAGAAAGCAGATATGTCTGTATGATTTTTTCAATAGACTTCCAATATTAAATGAGTTTCTAAGGAACTAATTTTACAGTTCAAATCCTAAGGTAAGCTTGAAGGAGAGGAGGACAGTTTGATAGATGAACAGAAGTTGAAATCATTTTTGAGGTCACAGAAATCCCATTTACAGTTTAGTCTGTTTATAGAGTGATTAAAATAAATAGAAGCAATAATTTACTCCTCTACTTTCACTATAATATTTATTCATTTTATTTCTATTGTGTTTTGGGACAGATGCTGCCATTTCATAGTGGAAACCTCCATGTCCTTTTTTTTTAAAGTGAATAACTAGTTTTGAATTGTCTGACACATTTGTGCTATTTTTGATTTACTAGGGTTTTTTAAACTGAAAAACAATAATTTTCTTTGCCTTTGGACAAAGTTTTATTAAATTGATTGATCTAAAATTTAATTGTAAGAGTCAGGCCTCAGCCCTACTATATATCAAACCATTAAACTTTGCCTTTTTAGTGTTGATTGTTGACTCTATCCTTATATAATCCTGAACTCTGTCAACAAAATCTTGAGCGTGACATAGCCCAAGAGGGAGAGCCAAACTTCCCCCTTTTCTCAGTGATAAAACTACTATATTTCTTCTGCTGTGGTTCGAACAATCACCAAAATGGGAGTCCAGCCAGGCCTTATCAGGCATCATATTATACATAATTAAGGTCAGGGTGTGGATTTGTTTGTTCTATTTTTTTAAACAAGTCATCAGTTCCTCAAGACTCCTGTAGGCGGCATCCTGCCAGTTCTTTAGTATCTACACAAAGTTATAGAAGTAAATAAAGGAACTCAAAGTGAGCCACTGGGGAAAGAATCATATGGTTACCACTTTGAGTAACAAGTGTTGGTTTTCAGCATGGAAGTGTTTAATCAGGTGGCTTATTCATCCTGCCCATTGTTAAAACCTCTCTGTGCCATGTTTGCTAGCCAGTTAATGTCACTTTAATTTTCATACTTGCTACTGTCTGAATTAAAATCTTGCTTGCAGCCCTTCTTTACAAGGGGTAGCTTTGAGTTTTTCAGTTGGTAGCATGTTCAACCTCTTTCTTTTTTCCTTCTCTTTTCCCCTCTCTCTACCTCTGTTGTGCTTTAGAAATATCACCCATTTCTTAGATTCTGAAAGTGCACAAGTCTAGCCACATGCAAAATAACTGGCAGAATGTTGTTAAATCCACCTTCTGTGTCTTAGTCCAGAAAAATAATCCTGCATTGCTTCAGTCTGTGGCAGGAAGGGAAAAAGCAAGGGATAATAGAGGAATGAATTCCTGTAGCTACCCAAGGAATGCAGAAGAAATAAAGATGCAGAAAACAAGTGATACAGGGAGAAAGGGAAAGCTGTTAGTTTGAGGATGGGAAGTTAAGCTTTCCTGTGCTTGCAGTTGTAGTGTGCAGCAAGATTAATGTCTCTCCAGTTTCTCTATTCTCTGGTAATAAAGGTACCCCACACTATGTGGCACCCAAAAAATACCCTGTTAGAGGGGTTGGAGTGGTAATACTTAATTTTCAATTTGCTCAAGTAATGCTGTTTTTCTATGCAAAGTTTGTATTTTAGAATACAGTTTTTTGAATCATAGTGCAGGTAAGTCATAGAATGGTTGGGGTTCGAAGTGAAAAGGACATCTTATCCAAGCCCTCCTGCAAGGCAGGGACACCTTTGAGTAGAGCAGGTTGCTCCGAGCAACCAGTTATGCATTGAGAGGTGAAGGGACAGTGAGGTATAACAGTATTACTCTTGCTGACTCCTGAAGTTCAGCTTTGAATTGTCTTCAATTAAATAGTAGCTCCTACATGCATAGTGGCATGCACACAGTGTTTTCTGGAAACCATCAAATGTTTCTGAAGCAATTCTGAATCTGAAAATGCTTACGACAACTGTAAAGTAATTTTATTTTTTCTCCACTCTAATCTTCCTGCTTTCAGACTTTTAGGTCTGAAAACACCTCATGTTTTCTCAATGGATTTAGGTAAGGGATTTCTCTTATCTGTATGAAATATAAGGTTTTTTTGGGTTTTTTTTTTAACTTTTTAGTAGTAGGAAGAATAATTGGAGATGTTTCTCCAAATTCTGAGATTAGCCAAAGAGAAATGAAGGGGAGGAAGGAATGCATGTGAGGATAAGGAAGAAGAGTTCGAGAAGAGCACAGAAGTTTATTTTATGTCTCTAATCTAGAAGCTGGATAATGCTTGCTTTTGCTCAGTAATGTTTTTTAACTCCGCAATGTTTTCATGTCCCCAATTTTTTTTATCTCCAGTGTACACATCTTATTTGCATTGTCTTGATCACTTTGGGGGAAGTCCTGCATGGTCAGGCATATAACTGTCCATTTTACCACAGTTTAATCTTCCTGAACCATAAGAATAATTAAGTATCATGAAATGTGTATTTTGGGTAGACTGGGTAGGTGACCCTTCCCAAACTCGAGACCTCTAGAGCTGCAAAGTATCTTAAGTGAAAACCTACATATAAAAGTGTTCACTTGATTTTGCAAATGGAATGCACTGTGTATTACAATGTTAATTATTAGTTACAAATTATAGTATGCTAGGTTTATTCTTTGTGCCTTCTTGAAAAGAATGGTGTTGCAATATGCTTTTTGGGACTGCCTCAATGTATCTCCATACAAAAGCAGAAATCTTATTTTTCTCTTACAACATGCTGGTCATGTTTGTCCTCTGACCTTGAAAATGCAGTGTGAAGTATAAAAAACAGAAGTAATGGAGATATTTACTCCACCCCAGTTTGTTAATCTACCAAATGCAATTGTCAGTTCATGTTTTATTTGACCTCTCTTTTTGCCCTGTAGGCGAGTTCCAGCCTGGGGAAGCCTTCCAACCACGGGGGAAATGCATGTTCGAAACTCCTGCAAGCAGTTTGGCAATTTTAGTACTGTGACAGTCAGAGAAAATTCACGTGCCAAGAACTTTTTCAGAATATCCTGAACTCTTAAAGCTTCACCTTCTCCTATCCTTTCACACTGAGGTTCTTGACTATCGTCATAATTTTCTGAAAAGAGAAGGGCTGATTAGGAGATAGAATTAATATTTCTACTCTGATACTGCAGTGCGGTTTAGAGGCTGTTGCATTCTGTACATTTCCTTTTGTTCCCAGAGAGGCAGATATTTCTGCACAGCCTTCTGGTCACTGATGTCACTTCAAACTCTCCAAGGTTATACCTGCTGCATCTTCACCAAAGCCAAATGTTGCTGCAAGCTGTCTCAGGGGACGCTAATCCAGACATCCAGCTGTCAAAATCTCTCATGTTCTTGGAATCTTCCTTTTTGCCTGGACAACATACTAGAGGAATATTCTTCTCTTTGAAAAGTGGAGGTGTATCATATTCTAGTCAATGAAGCCTGGACAGAAGTTTGGCTGACTTGCTGCTATACGCTTCACTTGGTCTGAGCTGAACTGTTCTCTAGGCTTCATTGATGTAACCTCAAAATGTATTTAGTCCTCACCTTCTTGGTCTTGGGTGGCAATGTTGCCCAGAGTGAAGAGATGAATGAATGCTCAGGGAATTCCAATTAAAACAATAGTCCCCTTTTGACTGAATGTTGTTTCTCTATGCACAGTCTTTTTTATGCATTTGTGAATTTAGGAACAGTAGAACTTTATGGAAATGCTGTTGCTAGTTTTTTTCAGAGATGTGACATGAGACTAGATGCATCTTTGGTCTGGCAATATATTCATGTGTTAGCTGGACAGTTTGGTGCTGATAAACTTGGAAATAGTGAATGTTGTTATGTCCAGACAGGAAAACAAGAATAATTTAAGTGATAGCTCCGAGGGGTTTTAGTAGATGTAACAATCAAGACTAACTCCTATCTCTTTAACTGCACTAAGGCTTGTTTTTGCAAATCTACAGGTGAAACTTTACTATTCATACATTAAATGGTATTTATAATGTTGCAGAATACTAATATTTTATAATACTTGGTTCTGTCCAGTCATTGACTAGTGGCAGCAGATCTGCTGGATCAAAATGGAATAAACAACCTTCTGCAGACTTTATGATCTCATCAGTTTGGAGGGTAGATTTCAAGATTTTGTGTGTTTGCTGCTGTACTCTGCAGCTTTATAAAGTAAACATAACTAATCTCTAATCTGTGCTTTTTCCCTCAGTTGAAATTCATGAGGGGCTTATGTTAGATCACATTGGAAAGAAAATATTGATAAGACCTGCAACAGGAAGTAGATTTCTAAAGGAAATTTCTTGGTCTGAAACACAATTTTGTTCACTTTCAGAACATGCCACGTTTAGCTCAGTAAGAGAAGTGTCCTGTAGAGGTGTGAAGCTTTTAGTGTTCATGAGTCAGCAGTTGCCAATTGCTCTGCTGTTTGAAGGACAGCAGAGTTGATGGTGGTATAGACAAGAGTAATTAGAGTGGTCAGTGATGGAGCAACTACCTTGAGGAGAGACTGAGAAGGCTGAGACTCCTGAAATAGCGGAGAAGGCTGGAGGCTTTGACTGTTTATAAAAGCATGAAGGTAGTAGATGTGCTGAATGCATTAAGTATTCACCAGAACTTGTGAGACTTGAGCTAGCAGGCATTCACTGTAACTAGCAGATTAATTTAAGATAGAGCACATATTTCTTTAAGCAGGAGGTGAACTGCTGCAGGAATTCCAAAGACAGAGCATCAGCAGGTTTGAAAAGGCATTAGACAAATTCATATGCAATAAACCTATAAATAGTGACAGGAATAACTGAGGATGTGTCTCCAACACCCTTGCTGTTACCAGTGTGGATTCTGAGCAAGTACATGAGAAAGAGATTGCATAAAAGAATCAGGCTTGTGTGTTTTCCTAAGTGGTGTCTTCAGTTAAAACTGTCAGAAACAAAATGTGGATCTGATGCAGAAGATAATTTCTTGTATTTGCTTGTTCCATGTTTGTTTGATTTACGCTTTATTTGTAAAGAAGCACTTCTCCCATACAAATGATACTGGTTTTTTTCATATGAGATATCCTAAGCTGACCATAATTTATTTCTTTCATGTTTTACAGTGAATAACCCTATACCTTCCAACCTGAAGTCAGAAGCTAAAAAGGCAGCTAAAATACTGCGAGAATTTACAGAAATAACTTCCAGAAATGGACCAGATAAAATCATACCACGTGAGTAAAGAAAATGCTGTGATTCAGCTAAAACCTTCAGCACTCCACTGTGTTGCAGTCATGCTGTCTTTACCAATTCCATCTGTTTTCACTGACCACAACTTGGAGATGAATGAAGATTTCAGGTGCCATAACGTCTTTGAACATATTTTGGAAGTAAAGAGTTTCAGTTTGCTGTATTCTTGGCAGATGTTACTTACTGGGAGAGATCTTTTGAATGTTTACCACTACAAGGTACCTGCACTGGAAGGATTCCCTCTGACATTGATGGACTCTCTCATGCTCAACCCTGTAAATGCGTGTTCTTATGAGAGAACCTGCAATAGTAGCTCTAGCTCGTGAATATCTGTATTTATTAGAATTAGCTAGTTGAAAATAAGTTGAAGCAAAGAGATCAGGGTGCATTTTCCCTTTAATACTGTTCAGCACTCTTATTTCCTGCTGTCCTCTTTCTTTGTGCAGTTGTTACTCTGTGTTTCTCCTAGTGTCTTCCTCCACCTGGTGTTGCTGGTTGTGGTTTTACATCCATAACTATTATGTTCTGGAAGGTCTGCAATAAGATTTGCAGGATGATGGCACTGTATTTGCCACAAACTGTCTAATGATACAAGCTTCTTAGGCTGCTCTATGTTGCTGTGATTTAAATTTGGACTCCTCCAAAAATTTGTGGAGACATGGTTGTCAGCTGTTCACTGCCTGTTTTCTGTTTATCTTGGCAAGAATGATCACACACAATGTGTGTGGCACTAAACAAACTAATTCTGTACAAACTAATCAGGGCAGGTGAAGCAGTTGTGGCAGCGTATAGATTGTCACAGGCTAATATGACCTGCAAGAAGGTTTGTGGTTCTCTGTGGTGGAGGTGTCATCAGTTCAACTTCTTTTGCAGTATTCTTTAAGCATTTGCTTTGATTATTTGACTGTTGTGTGTTCACAATTGTTAAATGTTGAGTTTTGTTTTCCCCTTCTCTTAGAACTTCTCTCACAAGGTCTTGAATAAATGATTTTGCTGTTTCAGCTCACGTAATAGCTAAAGCCAAAGGCCTGGCAGTTTTGTCTGTTATCAAAGCTGGATTTTTGGTGACTGCTCGAGGTGGAAGTGGAATTGTATTAGCTCGTCTTCCTAATGGAAGTAAGTGGATCTATTCCTTTTGTACTTCATGAGTACAAAAGTATAAAAAAACTTTTTTTTCTTTATTCTTTTCACAACTTAAAACAGGAGATGTGTGATGAGCTAGGCAAGTAGGTGATAGGTGACAATGTTTGGTGTGAAAGCTGTTTTCAAATCGTTGTACCTTTGTTTGACCAAATGTAAGAGAATGAAATATAAAAGTATATAGTAAAAAATTTATTAGAAAAATTGATTATACCTGATTATGAACAAATGTATGATAAATAATTTGTAACAAGGAGTTTTTTAGATTGTGAAGGTTTGTATTTCTTAAATCCTTTCCTGTAGGATGAAGCGTTACAGTTATGATTCTGTTGTGGTGGTTTTGAACGGAGTTTTAAATAGAGAATTTGTTAGCATTTTTTAAGTGTAATAACAAAATGAGCATTTCTTGTAATATATGGCTACAATTATGTAAATTTTTCTTGTTTTACATGACAGCCTGGTCTGCTCCTTCTGCAATAGGAATTGCTGGCCTTGGTGGTGGATTTGAAATTGGAATTGAGGTATGATTTTGCATTCGAAATACTTGTTGGTAACTTTTTTTGCAAGAAATTAAAATACATTGACAAGGATCTAAATGCTAGTGAGATAGTAGAATCTACTTTTATGTACAAAAAATATTATGAAATCCATTTATGGAAGACAAACAAAAGAGGGGTTTTGATTCTATCAGTCAAATTGTTAGGAGACATTTAGATGAAAAGAAGTGACATGGCACTTACTTCCTTGATTTCTCCCTTCTAGCAGACTGAATTTTTCACTTATGGAAAACTTCCTGTCAGTGTTCACATATAAGACAATGGAAGTTAATTGAAAAAGTATCCTATGCTTAATACTGTATATTACTTAGTACTCTCAAATGCTTTGCTAAAGAGCACAGGGACTCCATCTGGCAAGAAACAGTGTAAAGGACTGAAGTTGGTGTAAAATGGACTCCACTTAATGTTACTGTACTTCACACATTTCCCACTAACCCTGTCAGTTGTTACTGCCATGACCCTTCATTTTGAAAGCACTAAAACTGGTGATGCCTCTTCTGAAGGAATACTATAGAAAAGGAGCCAGTTTCCAGCCAGCAGAAATGCTTAAGTAAAGGACTCCCAACATATTCAGAGAAACCCTGGTGAGCTGAGCCCTGACAGCGCTCTGCCTCTGCTTCCCATTTCTTCTTCCTCACAGCTCCTTCACACTTGTATGTTTTCATCTTTCCTCTGCTCCTCCACCCCAGCCTCCAGACTCGTCCTTCTCTTTTTCTCTGTTTAGCTTCTGTTCTGCTGATTACCAAAGCACATCAGAGTAGCAATATGCTGCCAACAAGATCTCTTGCAATGGGCATTCTGCTCTTCAGGAGAATCCATGTGCAGCTGATCTGGGTGATCCATGTCAGCCCCCAGTACATCTACAACTAGCCAGATATCCCTGTCCTGGTAGCCAGTTAGCCAACACTCACAGAATGAGCAACAGATCAATATTTTATTCTCTATTCTACTCATTATTGCATGCACTTTTTAGCACATCATGTGAATACAATATCATTAATTTTTGTAAGGGATTTTCTCTGGTTTTCATGACTACGGGATCTGAATGCGTTATAAAGTGTTCAGTTTGAGCCCCAGAGTTTGTTTTGTTGTGGGGTTTGTTTGGTTTTTTCTTTCCTTTTAAGCCTCTTCCTGTGTTTTGACTAATCTGTGAAAATTTTCTTTTAATCATCCCCGTTTGATATTTTAGATAATGTAGACATTTCCTATTGATAGTTAATCAAATAATTTCAATACAGAAGCTATTTGTGAGAGGAGTTTTTCTCTGAGTAATACTGTACCCTTCATTTCAAGTTTTAGTCAGCTTACAAAATGCTGTTTCCTTACTGGCATTATTATAACACAATAATTTTTATTTCTTCTAGAAAATATATGTTATTCAGAAATACCTGAGTGACTTAGGAGCCCGGAGTCCAATTTCAGCATTCTTCTAGTCCTATATAAACTTACACATTTTAGAAACTGGGTGAATTTTATTCCTGTAGGAGAAATTATAGTTGACATAGTTGTAGTGATACTTATGGATGGTTTTAAATAACAAGAAGGAAATCACAGACTTCAGAAGTCACAGTGACTTGGTACCTCAAATTAAAGACCAGTTTAAAAATCCTTATAAATGCTTTCCTTGAAGGTTTTCTGACTAAGGATTTGCTTATCTTTAACAATGGATTCATCCTCTTAATGGGTAAGAGGAGGCAGCAGTATCCTGAAAGACATTGTCTCTCCATCCCTGGATGGTTCAGAAACTACTCCTGTAGCCATCTTTTGTTTGGGATGGGGTGGAGGTTACCAGGGGACTAATAACAAAGACCTCTCTTATGCTGTGTGTAATACTTCTAGGCCAGCCTTGTTTTGCAAATAATCTGGTATTTCCTCTTGTATTCCCTGCTGTCACTGTTTGGAATTTGGGGTAAGTTGAAATTTTTTTTCTGAACCTGGCTTTCAGTCAAGTCCATCAGATGAAAGATCAGGTGCAGTAGTCCTTGGGTACATTGCTACCTTTCCAATTATTAGGTTTAATAGGTTCTTGAAGCAACTGATTACATCTCATATTCAGGTCTTAAAAAGTTAGTTAATAATTTGTACACACATACACACATAGATATATAAAACTCCTATCATGAAAAAAAAAAAATTATCAATAGCACCTGTATCCTTTTTGGTTTTTATTCTTTGGACAGGAATTTTTGCTTAGTAAATTCTGTCTTGCCTTTATTAATTTAATTATGGAAAGATCAAAATTATTCACATCTGAAAATGCCTTCATAATTGTTTGTACAAGCCACAGAAAATAAGAAATTGTCAATCAGGAATTTTGAGTTAAGATAAAGCTTCTGTTATAGCTGTTGTTTATCACATACTGACGATATCAGCACTTTGAAAAAAAACCAGCCAAATTTGATTAAAAAAATAGTTGAAAGAATTTTTCATTTCAAAATACCTTGCAGAAAAAGAATCAACTTTGTCATGAAAGCTGTTTCAAAATAATCCTTTACAAGAAAGGATGCTCTTCTCCTGTGCTCTTCTTTCTTCTTAAAATGCATAGTACTTTTATTTGATATTTTGTAGGTCTCAGACTTAGTGATAATACTGAATCATGAAAGAGCAGTAGAAGCTTTTGCCAAAGGAGGGAATCTTACACTTGGAGGAAACCTTACTGTGGCAATTGGACCTCTGGGGAGGTGGGTAAAATGCTTTGCTAATAAGGCAAATAATAGAAGATAATTTTTAAAAGCCATATTGATGTGGCTTTTTTTTTATATGTTATAGAACAACCTGGGCAACCTGTATGCTGTTCTTGCCAATCACACTTTTTTTTTTTTCCTTCCTTTCCTGATTAAGTCATTTATTGATAAAAGAAAAGTGTTCTGAGATTTGCTCTCTTTTTGCAGGAGACTGCTTGGCTAGGCTCAATGAAGAGCACAAATGCCTCTGTGCCTGATAGAACTATGATTTTTAGTAACATATGGGTCTGTGCTTTCTGTCACCACAGACCTGCCCAACAGTAAATAAAAACTACACCAAATAATTTCTTTTAAACCTTTAAGTGATTAAGCAAGCCTGTTTACTTTGAAGGATGAGATGAAATAATCACTGAATAATTTAACTTGGTAGGCAACCTTGCAAGACTGCTACTCCAACCTCCTGCTCAAAGCAAGGTCTGTTACGACTTTAGATCAGATTGCTCAGTCCGTCTTTCCAATTGGGTCTTGAAAATCCCCAAAGATGGAGGCTGCTTGGTTCTCTGAGCAACCTGCTCTACTGTTCAGCTCTCATGCCTTGCATCCAGTCAAAGTATCTCTTCTTTCTATTTATGTCAATAGCATTTTATTCTTCCACCATGCACTGCTGTAAAGAGCCTGGCTTCATACTCTTGATTACCTCCCCATACATACTTGAAGCCTGCTGTTAGCTTAGCCCCAAGTCTTCTCTTCTCCAGGCTTACCAAGCCCAGCTACTTCAGACTGTGCTTATAGAGTATGTGCCTCCTTATGGCTGTTATTTTATGATGATGAAGTTTTTGCTGCTGGTTTTTAATCTTTTCTAACGAAATAAAAGGATGATACTTATTGCACAGAAGAGAGATCTGTGGATCAGGGAAGGGCAGTGAATGTCATCTACCCTACAAAGGCATTTAGTACACTGCATGATGTCCTGGAACATCTCTGTGTCCAAGCTAGGACATAGGTGTCAGGATAGGGAGACTAGCAGACAGGTAAAGAACCAGATCACCAGGTTAGAAGGGCAGTTCATGTTGAAGTCTGAAGCCAGATTTCTTTGGAATTTCTCAGGAGACTCTTCCAGGACCTCTCCTGCTTGGTCTTTTTATCAGTGACCTAGAGGAGCAGTTGCAAAATATCCTCTTCAAGTTTGTGGATGGCTCCAAACCAGGAGGTGCAGCCAATGCACTTCAGGGTAGGGCCACCATTCAAAGCAATGAACCTAGAGAGGGTAGAGGAAAGATCCAAGAAGAAACCCCATGGAATTAAATAAGGACAAGTGCAAAGTTCTGCACTTCTAATTGGATGAACTCCCTGTCAGGCTGAGCAGCTGCCCTATAAAGAAGGTGCTGAGATCCTGGTGGGCAATGGGGCTAAGCCAGCAGTTGATTCCTGACACAAAAGGCAGTGAACAGTATAGGGGGTTGCACCAACTGGACTGTAACCAGTACATATATGAAGTGATTGTTCCCCTTTGCTTGACATTTCATAGACTGTGCCTAAAATACTGTGTTGAGCTTTAGCCCTGCAGAAAGTTGTTTATAAACATGAGTGTGTGCAGGGAACGACTACCTAAATGGCCAGGGAAATGCAGCATGAATGAACAATGAATGAACAAATGAAATGCAGGGAAATGAACAATGAGGCTGGGAGACCTCAGCTATTGAACCTGGATGAGAGAAGACCTTCTGAGGCTGCATTCCCAACAGGGCATCACCAAGAAGACAGACCCCAGTTCTTTGCAGAGGTGCATGGCAAGACAATGAGAGGTATTAGTCATATATCAAAACAACGAAGGCTCTGACTGCATATGAGAAAAAAAATTGACATTAATAAAATTGAGTGTTGATACAGGTTGCTCAGAGGGTCTGTGGAATTATATTCTTAGAATTCTTCAAAAACTGGCTGGACAAAGTCAGAGCAACCTGCTCTCAATTTGATGTTATATTTATTTTGAGATGACTGCCTGAGGTGTCTTTAACCTAAAATATTATGCGTTCCTGTGAAGGACAAATACTGTAATCTTCCAAATCTATTGAGGTCAAATAAGGCCTTACTTGAAGTGTTTTGTGCTGACCATAAAGTCTAGGAGGATTTGGAAATACTGAATAGAGTTTCAGTCACCAGTCCAAACATAATCAGATCATTTTAAAATGTGATTAAAGTGTGGCGTAATAATTTTCAGAGGAGGCTGTTAAGATTCAGTTATTAAAATTATTACAGAGATGCCTCTGCCCAAATAAGGTGCAAAGAAGACCATATGCTGAAGTGAATAGTATGGATTTTATTTAACAGTAAATGTGAGTGGGGGACAGAGAGAGAAGGAAATAGAAAAAGAGGAAGAGGGGAGAGAAAGAGTGACAGAGAGACAGATGAGTAGAAAGTATCATCACTCTGTGGATCCCAACAGTGTCCTGTTGATCCTCTTCTTCTGGTCTTCTTGGTGGCAAGGGTTCCACGAAGCTTAGAGTTCAGTGGATGTATGTACATTCAGGCTAGCTGGGAACACCCAGGTACCTCCACGGGTTGGGAAGTTTGACACTGTCTCTGGCCACAGACTCTGGATCTATTGCATCCCTTTGCAGCACATTCAGTCCTTTGGTGCAAGGCCTCAGGAATCAGTCTGAGGGTGCTTTGGGGATCTTTGATGGTTTATGATCTCTTCTCAAATGTGACAGCTGCTTCTCTTGTCGGTACATTGAGTTAGTTATACCTCATCAGACCTTCGCCGGGGGAGGGATTGGGAGGGAGAACAATTGTGAGGGAGAACAATTACCATGATAAAAGGTGCCATCCCACCTTACAGAATTTGCCTCTTAGCAGCCTGAAAGCCCGGTTGGCAGCCTCCCCTTCTGTCTTGTGTGAATCTCATTGCACACCCAAACTCACCTCCCCTCGAAGGATGCAAACCTGGCCTCAGCAAATTACCCTGGAGCCTCCTTGATTGTTTTGAGTCATAAACCATGAAGAGTCCAGTCTCAGAGACCTAATGGGGAGCATTTATATGAGGCAACGTTGTTCTGTGCTTTTGTCTGAAAATACGGTTAAAATAAAATGAAGGATTAAAAGAAAAAGACAATTGCAGTTCATGCTACAAAACCATATTGAAGAATATCAACCAAAACTTTTTCCTTCTAGAAACTTAGAAGGGGATGTTGCCCTGAGAAGCTCTGCTGCTGTCTATACATACTGCAAATCTCGAGGACTGTTTGCAGGCGTATCTCTGGAAGGAACCTGTTTAATTGAAAGGAAAGAAACAAATCGCAAGTAAGCTCTCTTAAAATCTAGAAGATTCAGTGAAGGCATAGTGACAATTAACTAGGACACATTCACTTTGGATAAAGAGGTTTTTGTGAAAACATGCTATGCTCTGTTTAGGATTTCTTGAGGGACAAGGGTTTCTTCAATTTAGACATCTTGCAGTGGGTATTGAGGTGATGCTAAATGTTCAGGGATTATTTATCTGTGGCAGGTTGACCTTAGCTAGCCACCACATGCCAGCCCAATTGCTATGTCACTCCCTCTCCTCAACAGGATGAGAGGAGCAAAAGTATGATGACAAACTCGTAAGTTGAGATAAAGGCAGTGAGATCACTTACCGGTTGCTATTTCTGTCAAAAATCTCCAACCTCATCAAGGGGAAATTAGTTTAATTTATTTTCAGTTAATAAGAGAATAGGATAATGAGAAATAAGAACAAATCTAGAACGCAACACCTTTACCCCTCCACACCTTCCATCTGACTGGGCTCAACTTCAATCACAGCTTCTCTACCTCCTCCTCCCAAACACTGCAGGAAGATGGGGCTGTGGTCAGTATTCCAAATTTATATCTTTGAACTGCCGTTTCTCCATATATGATCAGTAGGACAAATGCAGGGCCAGGCATGGAGATAGGAAGCATTTGCACAAAGTGAATTTATCTAGAAGTTGAAATGTAACACTAATCAAATACTTGACATCTTTATTTTTTTTTTGTATCAGGTTTTATGGGCAGGACATTCGTGCTAGTGCCATCCTGCTTGGTGATGTGCCTTTCCCTGCTCAAGCAGATGATCTTTATGAAACTCTAGCATCCTTCACTGAAGTGTATGAAAATGAAGAGCAAAAAAATAATCCAGGAAAATCTGTAAGGGAACAAAGAAGGGTTTGTGCATTTCTTTTTTACATAGGCTTTCTCTGTTTTGAGCTGTTCCTAGTCAGTGTTAATGCTGATGTTCATGTGGCATTTTTAACTTCTCTATTGGATATCTGAAAGTGTAGCACGTGTCAGTTACTGCATGTGGAACATTTGTTCAAGTATTTCGCTGTGAGGCTCTTGTGGACAAAAATATTGCTGGGTTTGCTTTGCATCATCCGGAATAACAAAGTATATCCTTGTTTTGTAATTGTACATTATCAAATCTGAGGTGATGATTAGGAATGTTTGATCAAGTATTTTTAATCAGGTTAATTGCCAATTGGATACTATTAGTTGTTCTACTTTTTCTGTCTTCCATTCAAACAATCACATTTATAATGTAATACTGGGACTGTGGAAGGTATTTTCTTACAGATGTTGATGTTACTGGTAGAGAAATATTTACTTTCAGCTTTGTTGAACCCATGGTGATTTACTTCAGTGTCATGTATATGTCACTAGTGTTTAGTATGCCTCTTGAGTTCCTACAAGTTCAGTAGAGAAAGTGTAATTTATGATTTTTTTTTTTCCATGTAACTTTACATACTTCTAGGGTCTGAAGTCACAATCTATATCTAGATGTGATGGAACGTTTTTAAAAAATTTGTGTATTTTAGGTAAATGACCCACCTGCTAGACCATCATCCAGACCAGAGCCTCCTAAACCCACTGTTAGACCTACACCACCAGGTGAAAATTTTTGATAATGACTAATTCATTATCTTTGTAAAATTAGAGTGTTAAAGCTAATTAATACTATGCAGTTGTTATAGCAACTGCCTCTATAAAAATGTTTTTAAATGCTCTTCCTTGGTCAAGCACTGAAAGCATGTTGATATAATGCCATGAGTGATAAAGAGTAAAGGAAGACCCATTTGTTTTATATTAACAAACCTTTTCTCTCTGACAGATTTGCTATAGAAATAGTGTTTTTATAGTTACACAATCATGTAATAATTCTAAGGAAATATTCATGTTGCTGGATACATAGAAGCCCCATAGTACAATGAAACTTCTTAGTAAAAAGAACAGTCCTACTAGAAACTGCTAGTCATAGTTCTAGAAACTTCTGGTTTCTAGAAGTCGTAGTTTCTCTTTAGGTTGTCATTATCTTTTAATCATTAGAGGTTTTACAGTGGAGCAGAAGAGGCAGAATTTTGGCTGTTTGACAGTTTGTCTTAACAAAGTGCTTTCATTCAAAGTGAGACTTTACTGTGAAGCTCTTCTTGTTAACTTAATTCTCTGGTTAAGGATATGAGGCAAAGTCCACACTTCTTTCTTCTGCACTGCTCCTTAGTTAACTGCAATCATTTAATAAATATTGAACTTGTATTTGAAGAGCAGTATACAAAATGTAACAATATATGTTAGCATGTCGTATAAGTTGCTACTTTATTTTCTCTTTCAGCTAAAAAGAATACAAACAAACTTTATCCTGAACTTCCCAATGATTATGCATCTGTGGGTAAGTACTAAGCCTACACTTATTTTATTAATACAGTGTAGAATCTGAGGAGTCCTAAAAGTGCTTTGAAAGAGATGTAAAAATATCTGGCCATTGATATTTTTCTTTACTGTTTATGTGTTAAAAAGAGATTCAGGTCTTGTATGCTCTCCTGAAAATATTTCGTAAACATTAATCTTATTCCCTGGCTTTACATTCTAACGATGATGTTCATTTTCTGAGCAGCACAAGTTCTTTTGTTTTATTCTGTGAGCTTGGAAAATGCATTTGAAGTAGTAAAATTGGTTTATGTTACCACTTAATTGAAATGAAAAAGAAAGCTGATAAAACAAGCTTCTCTTCCAAGTTCTTATGCAATGTGCTATAATTCCTGTTTTAATTTTGAAAGTGCTTCCACCGATCATACATGATTATGCTAAACACAGATTTACATTGCTTCTTCAGGTTTTTATATTGAAATAACTCTGCATTATACTAAAGACTTTACTTGTTTATTGTTCTATTGATTCTCTTACGTTTGAAGCCCTTTCAGCTCTAACAGGAGAATCTTACTGTGCAGTATTTGTATTCCATATTAGATATATATATGAATATGTACTTACATTTTCACATATTGCATACTCCATTTGAAAATAAAATTAAACAAAATATCTCTTTTTTACTTCTGCAAATAGAGCTAAAATTGGACTTGATAATGGATCACAATGAAAAGTCTATTTCAGGCAAAGGGTAATTAGAGCTTTTCACTAAAAATTAAGATAAATTTTGTGTCATTGTCTTTACATTTTTTTTTGCACCTTCTCTTCATACAAGTTCTTGATATGTGTGTCTGTTGAAGGCGCAAGCATAGGAGTGTCTTAAGCTAAGCTGTCAATGTGACTTCTGCAGATTAGAGACCTCCTGAGAATCAAATTTGTTACTGTGTTGTAGGACTTTTACCAGGAAAAGAAGGGTGACTCTAGTGGTCTGTAGTCAATAGGTGTCATCCAAGAGAGAAGAATTGGTCTTGTGGCCATTAAAACTAAGCTTTCCCAGTCTCACAAAAGCCGTGACCAGCTGAGAACAGGTTTCTAAAGCTTGCACATTTGCCTTATTGAAGGGAGTGTTCTTCTATTCAGGTGCAAGTGACAAGGTAAAAATATTCCAGAACCTTCTGTTGAATGGCTTTCAAGATTCTTTGACATCAAAGTAGAGACTCAATCAGTCTGCTACTGAGGATTTCTAGCAATTTCTAGAAATATACAGCCTATCTTTGAGGAGTTCAAGGGGGAGTAGGATCTTGTCTAAATGATGGCATAGTATATTTTGCTTTCTGTTGCAGGTTATATTTCCATAGGTAACAGTTCAAATGCTTTCTGAATCCACAGAAATACTCTATGTTTCTAAAGGCTAAAGGGTTTTTCTTATCGCAGGGAGCAATCAAGGTTGAAGTCAAGCATTGCAGTTCCTTTCACAAGGGGCGTATTAATGCTAGAGGATGAAATAGAAAGAGCCATAAGGCCATACCTCCTGTCAATAATCTGTTTCTGCCTGTTTATAGTCCAAATTATTTCAACAGAGCTACCTAACAGCTATAGCACATACTAGTTGATCTTTATTGCAAGACTAGTTGCTGCAACAGATGGTTTTCTACAGTGATCTGTAAAAAACATTCAAAATGTTTTGTGTCTCTCTAGTTTTAAAAATACATATAGATAACTAATAGAAGAGTGAATGAATCTTATCTTTAGGAAGCTGCATTTTAGGTATAATGGCTGGTGTGGAGGTAGGTTTTGATGTTGAGCAACAAAATTGTCTGAGTTGCAAGTAATAAGTACTTTCCTTTGATTGGGGAAGGGGGAATTTAGCATTGTGTTACCAGCATTTGGTTTTGCAACAGTTATGCAAGTAGTAGAAAGGTTGAAATATTAATTCTTCTCATTAGATGAAAGAAGAGCTAGACTTGTAGATGAAACATTTTTAATTATTTTCTGTGGACTTGAATTATACAGATAAGTAATGTAATATAATCTATTTCAAATGCAAGAAGAACGATAAATGAAAAACATGATTTTCTAAATTGATAACATGGTACTTGAGCTCAGATGCAAGGAGATTGTTTTCATGTAACTGAATAATGCTTAAGGTAATGCATTTAGTTGTAAAATGAGCTTCAGTAGTATTTTAAATGTTTCCAGAAACTTGGGAATACCACACATTTTATTTAGATGCAATTTTAAAATTACACAGACCTTTTACAATTCTGAGAAATAAAACTACAAAACAACTACAAGAAAAAAACACAACAACCTAACAGCTGATACAGTTATTGTGATTCAGTGAAGTATGAAGTTTCTACAGTAGTAAAGATTTTTCTGAAGACTCATTAAATAAAGAAATTTGATTTGCTTATTAGAATGAAAGTTCATGCCTTCTTTCCTAGAATTAGGCATTTGCTTCCTCATTTTTATACTTGTCCCCTCTTTGTTGTAAAATCTACTAAAAAGGCTGACTGACCCTTCCAAGCTTTGTTACCACAACCTAGCTTTTCTTTTTCTGGATGGATGATTCTTTGGACTTCTGTACCACATCTGTAATACAAATGACCCATGATTCTTTACTGACTACTTGTACATTGTAGAGGAGTTTATCTCATTAGGGAAATTTGTTTAGATGCATTAGGTTCATAGTTTGTCACACTGGAATATCTAATCCTAGATACTAGATTTTTATTAGTGTTATGATTTCTAGTTTTTTCTCCTTGGGGTTCTGCCATGGAGCAGCAAGTAACCAAAAATGTAGATAAATGGTTACTTACCTGCCTACCCTCCTAATAGTTGGCTGAATTGTATACAATTCTGAAAATGTTACAATGATGTGATTTGCCAACTGAACTGGTAGCAGCAACAGTAGTGATCTGCTTGTAAAAGTTGGACCTGGGTTGAGGTGAACATTGGTGGGAACTGCATCAGTAACAGGCAGTTTGTTCAAATCAGAAGTCAGATATTTTTCACTTTTTCTTCAGCTCAGCTAATCAGAAAAGGACTGTTTCACATGTTTGGAAAAGACTCACTTGAAATTACCAGGATGCTGAAACAATCAGGAAACAGACTTGAGGCAGGAGTGGGTATGAAAATGGAAGAAATTTCTTCCTTCCAAGCAGCATTCTTTCACTATTCATTCACAATTACCAAAACTCACCATGAGCTTGAATTCTTACAATACTGTAAGACAGAATGCTCATATTAAACACAAAAGAAGTTCTTCTAATATCAGTGTAAGTATTTTATGATAATTTGGAGAAAGTAATGATGCTGTCTGCATTTTTTAAGTGGTCATATGATTTGCTCAAGAAACCCATAGGAACTTGTGGCTGTGAAGCCTAAATATTCAAGGATTTATTTTTTTTTATTTCTCTCAGAAACACTGCCTTTCTTACCCTCCACAAGAATTGAACTAAATATTTAAAATTTTATCTTGAGAAAAATATTTGCCATCTTCTTTGGATTTTTGAATGCAATAAATTACCTGAAGCCATTGAACTTCTAAACTATTGTACATAAAATCAACACACCCCAACTTGATTACAGTAAAACTAAAAAATAAAATTAATTGTAACTAGGTTTTTTTTAGCAGAAACTTTTCACTTTGAAAATAAAATAAAATATTAACAGATTTTTATTGTCCCATTAGGCATATATTTATATTCTTGCTTACTGAAAGAAGTGCTGTATCAAGCCTACTGATGATGATATGGAGGCAGATGAGAAAATTGTCACTGTTTTTAAGAAGCTAAAAAAAACCCCTTCTTCCTTCAATGATGATTTGAGTGATTTGTCAACCTCATTATTAAAAATTCATGCCTTCCTACATGAATTTGCCTGCAGCTTTTAGACAATACTTGTTGTGGCTTTCTTCACTATACTAAAGAACCCTTTGCTACCCAGAGGAGCTTGTTTTTTGTTTCCCTCTTGTTCTCTTTGAGACACTTGTGCTATAATCAAATCATTTTTTGGTCTTCCTTCATCTGTTTTTTGATTGCCAAACAGATTGATGGGCTCTTTGTCAAAAGTCATTTTCTCTTTCCTCTCAAATTTTAAGTAATACTGCAAATAGCAAATTCTGAGTTGTGAACTCACTGAGATCAGTAAGATTTGGGCTCCTAAAAGCTCTAATGAATTTGCACTAAACTCCAGTCTTTATCTTTTTTATTATTTATTTATTCATTTATTTATTTTAACTTTCTTGTGTGTTACTTATCTATGTTTAAAACAGTTGAGGCAATATCAACCCTTTTTGGTTAGGTGGTACCATGAGGTGGTAAATTCAGTTTGTGTTAACTAAACGCATCAGAGATGCTGCTTTTCATGGTTACAGTTCTCCAGGAATCAGACCTGGCCCACTTGTCTATAATTTCACAGATGATCTCAGTGTTTCTTTCGGTAATCTATAAATGCCAGATGGTTCAGTAGATCTGGGAAAATCTGTTTCCCGAGAGAATTCCAAGACAGATTTTCATGCCTCCTGAAGTGTATTTTGTCAAGGAAACTTGAGGGTCTGTATGTGAATTTGCCTTTGTTAGTACATTATGGATTATTTTGTGGCCAGTTAAAAATGTGTTAACTAAGCCAACATAATTATATCGACTAAGAATTCATAGACTGCTTCTGAGGTAAAAAGCTTTAAAAAAAATTTTGCTTGTGTTTTCTCCTCCTGTTTCACTTATTTTACTTGCATACCTGTTCTGCAGTTCAGTTTCCATCTGACTTATTATCTTGTTATTTTTAAAGCTACTACTCTCTAAGATAGTATTGATCAACCATGGAAAAGAAAATATAACCTGGAACATGGACACCATTCTAGCAGTCTCTTCATTAATTAGTACCTCTAATTATGTGTGGTGCTGAGCTTTTTTAACACAGTATAATGAAAAAATTGAATTTTTAGGTAGAACTGCTGAAAGAGAGTGTCACTCTATGGGCGTACAACTTTAAAATAGGCTTCCTTTGGTAAATATGTATTGAAGCAATGACTTTACATATAT
>VZTJ01001900.1:2826239-2933190 GCA_013397795.1 Orthonyx spaldingii | reverse complement strand
TTTTCTCAGTTTAGGGTTAACAAAACCAATACTATTTTGGAACAACTCAGATTTACGTGGAAACCTAACATGCAACTATTTATATTCACTGTGCAGTTCCATGTTTAGAAAGGCCCACTGGCAAAAAAATTCTAACAACTGTGCTATAAGAGAAATGTAAATGTGCCCTTGATGAGGCACAAATGTAAATCTCCTCTTGATGTGTGACTTTTGACTTGGGCATTTTTATTTTAATTAAGATTAAACACCACAGCAGGAAGGTAAAAATATTTCATGAGTTTTGAAATAAAAACAAAAAAAAAAAATCAGGTATCTCAGTGGTCTCAGACTAACTTTCCCAGTGTAATACCTGAATTTTTGCTTTTCCTTTGTTGTTAGAAAGCATATATGGTAAGTCTGCCTTTCTAGGATATTGTCAGTATTTCATTATTTGCTTCTGTCTGTTCTGGATCAAGGTGATTTAAAATGGTTTCATCATTCTGAAGTTTCCTTTGTCAACTTGAATTATAGTATAATTGAATCAAAAGCTTTTAACTTTTAGTTAACTAAGATTATAAAATGTTTTTTGTACCTGATATCTGTATAGACCTGGAATGGAGAAGGAATCCAGAACCTCTAGTTTTTAAAGAAGGAGGAAGACTCTGTGGTTCACAGTGCAAGGAAAAATGCATTTTGCTTTTGAACCGGAAATTAAGTCATCCATGAAAACATGACAAAGTCAGATGCATACATTAGGTGTTGTGAATATGTGCTGTGTATCTGAAACTGGAAAAAAAGCCAGTTTATGAATTACTCCTTTTCCGAGAAAGGAAGAGATTTGGTGTAGGATCAAGTAGAACTATAGTAAGGAAGAACCCTCATCAAGCTGTGCAGTAATCTGTTCCTTCAATACTATAATTTGGCGAAAAACTCTAGCAGATTATAAACAATAAAATCAATAAGACAGCTCAGTGTGACAAATAGGTATTTGTTTTAGAAAATTTTTACGAAGTGACACGTATGATGTTTCTGCCATAATCCTTCATGACATTGTCTACTAATTTGGTAAACTAAGGTATGGGAGTTTTTGTTTTGTTTTAAGAGTTTTAGTTGTGCTTGGTCTATTTTTGTGTTTTTCATGGCAAGACTTGTGACATGTTTATATTTAGTTACTAGAAAAATAAAACATCCATCTGGTGGTCCCCCACAGTATTAATTTTCTTGCTATTATGAGCTCTTTCTTAATACTAACCAAACCCAGGAAATCCCAGGAAATTATTTGTGAGACTATTTTTATCCCTGATTCACTTTTACTAGGATCGTACTATTACTATCATGAATGTGATAAGTCAGATAATCAAGCTGCTTATGGCTTATGTTGTGGCAAGCTGAGAGGAAAATATGCAGCATGCAGGCCTTCACTGGTCATACTGAAACAAATAACTTGATACGTGTAATCAGCTAACTCAAAATACAAGGCACAGAGAGATTGAGGTCAGACATGCTAGAATGAAATTGGGGTCTTTCTGATGCATGTATGCATGTGTGGGCAGAGAGCTGTTGTGCTAAGTATGAACCAGATACTCTGGCATGGGTAACAATATTTTTTTCTTGGCATTTTTTAATGGTTTGGAATAAAAATTAGGAAATCAGAGCTAAAGCACAGAAAAATTTCAGTGCAATCTATGCTTATTTTTTTAAGTGCAAATCCTGATTCACAGAATTAAAACATGAAATTGTTCACAGGAACATATAAATGTTAAATAGTATAGATTGAAGTCTTGTCTGAAGCTGTTGTAACACATACAGATTAATGCTTTAGCATATTTCTGGAATACGTGCTTAAAAAATTGTTTCAAAGCTGTGTACTGTATTAGCTAGTATTTTCTGCTGTGTTGTTCAAGCTGTAGGACTAAAACAAGCTTAAATTCTTTCCTGTCTATTATCCAGAAAAGCCTTTGGGAGTATGGGAACTTCTGCTTCATTTATAGTACTTGAAGGCAAACAAAAATTTTAACTACCTCAAGAAAGGGATAGATATACAGGATTTCTCTGCAGAGGGTGGTGAAATGCCCTGTGCTTGATTGGCTTGAGACAAAAGCCAACACTGTTCTAAGAAATGCAGGTCTTTTTGCAGTAGTGGTGGGCTGACGCTTTTCAGATCCATCCTTATAGCAGGGATGAGAACATCTACTGTATACTAAATACTAAGGGAAGACTTTCCTTTCTCTTGGAAATTATTACTTTTCACCCTGATGGAACACCCACTTTAAATGTATTTTCTCATCGGCAGTACAGGTGTCACAGTTCCCCAAAAAGTGATGTGTTCTGTATCATGGAGGGACCTGGAGTCCTGCCTTGGCTATGCCGGTTCAGGGTTACATCATGCAGGTCAGCCAGCTGGACATTGCTGATGGAACAAAGAAGGTCATTCACCTTTTGTAGAAACACTGTCAGTCCCTGAATAAGAAATAGGAGGCCATGGAAAAAGAAATCAATAGGACAGACACTAATGTAAGCTAAACTAGTATGACAAATAACTGTTCTAGAAATGGTGTAATAGTGCTTCTCACTTCTACAAAAAGACAAGGTTTCAAGAAACTTCTTACCATTTTATGGGGAGGTCTGACAAGGTTTACGTTGAGACTTCTCTGGTTATATTTAATTTAGTTTGTCTTTCTCATTAACAATTTTATTGCCATATTAGGCAACCTTCAAATATTCTTTTTCCAGTTGTTTGTTTCTTGAAGAAGCTCAGCTAGAAGTGACCTCTACTCTTGTGGAAGAGAAGTGTTAATTTTTCATACACAGTGAGACTTGCACCCCTCTTCCCCCTTTTCTCTCAGTGGTGCATGTTTGTGTTTTTAGCAGCTTCTTTGCTATTTAGCAAGGAAGGTGTCAAAAGAAGATTAAAAATAGGAAAATAGAAAACTCCTCTGTAGGGAAACAGAGAATGGGAAAACTTACTCTGGTACACAATTTCAAGTTTTGGTCTCTGCTATAAGGTTCAGATTGTGTTTTCTCTATACCTGACATTTCTGCCTTTTGTCAGCGACTACAGAAGGGTGACACAGAATTAGAGGTTGGGACAGCAGAGTAAATTTGAAGATAACAGTGAGGGAAAAATCTACTTTCACATTTGTTGCACATTGGACAAATTTGAGCCAGTGGCTGAATCCCATCTGCAAGCTTGAATTTCCTCATGCTTGAACTAAGGGATGTGATTACTGTTAGCTTTTTATTTTGAAAGAGCATCTATACATCCAACATATCGCTTTACTTTAAAGCATATGTATAAAGAATACGGTTAATACCATTCTTAAATTTCAACTGAAAATTGCATTACTGTTTGCTTTTTCATTTCAAGAACTTTATCATAACTGACTAGGCTGATGTAATGAGTATTCTGCAAAGTTTGGTTGTGCTTAGCTGGGAAGCGTGATGTGAGCACACCATGGGTTATAATGGCTTTCCAAAGTGTTTGATCCACGTGATGGTGGATGTTGCAGGTTGCAGAGTTTGCATTGATCAGATGAGGATTTAGTTCATGGTTCTGTGCCATTTCTAGCTCTTGCTGAAGCTGTTCTGTAATGAATAGGGCTATCTACCTTTCTCCTCCTCGTTTAAACTGTGGTCAAATGATTACAGGGTTGTGCCATGGGATACTGTAAGTGGAAATACAATTGCTTGATTCACCATTTGGCAGAGGAGGGGAACAATGATTGAATACCTTTTGAAATCATAAGTTGATGGAGCCTGTGGTATTAGTAGAATTAATAATGGCTGTACTGCTGGTGAAGAAACATAAAAGCAATGAGAATTAGTAATTGTGGCAAGAATAAATCCTTGGCATAGATTTCAACAGCTCATATGTCCCTTAGTGCAGCTAAAGTTAATGAGTTTCTGTATATTGCAGGTGTTCATATAATGTAAATGTTATCATGAAAGTAGTAGACTTTGTATTAAAACAGGAGATGTTCACTTGTACCTTTTACAGAAAGCAGTTCCTGAATCTTTCACAACTTGAAACTCTTCCTCCTTTTCATCCATATTTTTTTTCTTATCAAGATTAATTATTCTTTTGTCATGCTTTCTAGTTCTCTAGAAAAAATACTTTTCTGTCTGATTCCTTTGACTGGTAGTAGTAACATCTGTCATTTGTTTTATTCTGTGAAGCTCATTTTCATTTTGCCTTGAAAACAGACTTTCAGTTCTTGATCTGCTATTTTCTCAACCAGTTTTAAACACTGATGATAAGAATTGTGAACAGACTTTCAAATAAGGCCTTGTACAATATGATTATTTAGTATGTCTCCATATGAGATACTCTTTGTCTCTTATAATTTTGTTATTTTAAACATTTTTCTAGCCGGTACAGAGAAGTATTTCTCCATGCAAGGCTGAAAAAAAAATTTCAATCAGTATTTCACAAAGCATTACCCTAAGAAACTGGCAGAAATTGTATAGAATTGTTGCATTTTTTACTCTTTGGTTTTTTTCTTGATGCTGTAAATTGTTTCCCAGACTGGTGTAAAAGCTCAGACTTCTATGAAGTGAACCAACTTGTGTGCCAGTAATACCTTTGGCAGAAATTTTGAAGCTGACCATACAGTGATTTGAGAATCAAAGTGCAGAGACAGTGTATTGAGATTGAGATGCTAACTTGGGTGTGTGTAGAGGAAACGTGGAGAATCTTGTCAACATAAAAGAGCCCCGGATCATTCCTAAATCATCAGTTTGACCTGAATAAAACAGAGCTCAGTTCTTGTCACTGTACTTTACTTTTCACAATATGAAGGCTATGCTTATCATTGCATCTCAGCTTTTGCAGTATGATTCAGCATAGGCATTATTTGCATTAATATACTCCTGAGCATGATAAAGCCCTGATATTGATAGGGTTTATTTGACCTTTTCACTTTGAATGAAAATCTAATTGTTTTTTGAAAAGGCAGAAAAATCCAAAAAGTAATCAGCAAAAGTACTGTTATGGAATTGACTCTTGCAAGCAGGAGGTAGGGTTTTTTTATATCCTAAATATCAAATACATCCACAGATGCTTAACAAAAAAGGCACTTCTTTAATGCAAAAGCTGAGTGTGCTGAAACAAAGATAGAAAGCATTCCATCAGCAGATGAAGATGATGAGCCAGCATGTTCCCTAGTAGACCAGAAACTCAAAACCAGCGAAATATGTTTTATACTGAATGAGCTAAATTTGCACAGTAACTTAAACTTTAAATATAGTCAGGTCTGTTTCAATCACCAGTTTTGTTTGCTAGACATGACACTGTTCAGTAACAACATGAGTTGGTAAAGTGGAATCTGCTTTGAAATGATCCATTACTAGCTTACATAGAAGAGGTCAAAAATATATAAGCCCTTTCCTGGGTTTTGTGAGTCTGTTACAAAAGTGTGTATAAATCTTCATTCCATGCAGACAGATTTGCAGCTGATGACAAACTTTTTATCTGTTGAGGTTTTGTAGCAAAATTGAGGGTCTTGTACCTTGTATGGAACATCTGTGGCTAAGTTTGCTTTGAATAGAGTTTCCAGACATAATTTCTTTCTTAATGGAGAATGTAGTTATTAACTTATTCTGAACATCAGCTGGAGGGCTTTGTAACCCTGGAAACCTGGACAGTGTACGCAGTTGAAGTAATAGTACATAACATCTAGCGCTGCAACTGAATCGGAAAATAGGGTTTGCTGAGACAGTCCTCATGGAAGTGGAAGAGGCCTTAACATCTGGTTTTGCTTTCCTTTCAAGAACTTGCATGAACATTTAGTGCTGAAATATATTAAAGAGTGTAGTTCCTGGAATGGTACAGTCCTTCCTTGATATTATCCATGTACCTTGAACACATTTTCCAGGTGACTGGAAAAAGGAAAACATTGTACACCTCTTTAAAAAGGGTGAAAAGGAGGACATCAGGAGCTACGCACCTGTCAGCTTCACCTCTGTTCCTGGGAAAATCATGGAACAGAGCCTCCTATAAGCTATACTAAAGTACAGGGGGACAGGGAGGTGATTTGAGACAGCCAGCACGGCTCACGGCTTCACCAAGGGTGAGTCCTGCCTGACCAACCCAATTAACTTCTATGATGGAGTGACTACATCTGTGGACAAGGGAAGGACTACAGATGCCATTTATCTGGATTTCAGATCCCTTCCAACCCAAGCCATTCTTTGATTCTTTGATTTTGAAATTGCCTTAAATCTACAGCTGCTGTAACAAAACAGCCTTCAGGTGTTCTAGGTATAGAACAATTCTTTGCCCATATTGTATAAGAATAGAGCAATGCAACTTACACCTTCTCTCCCTCCTCAGGGCAGGTTTGTTTAACTGAGCACAAGTAGGCATTTATGGGACATTTAAAGAGTACTGTTTTACCCCAGTGACAGTGAAGCTCACTTAATGCAAAAAGTCCACCCTGATTTTTTTAGTCATGAAGAATTCATTATTTGCAGACTTCGATATTGAATTTAAATACTTGAGTTTCTTAAGAAGCTTTTATTCAGAAACTAGAGAAAGACGAGTGATTTTTGTTTACTTGCCCAAAACAAGCCATAATTGTTGGCAAAGAAACAGCTAAGGCAAGAGATTATTTGTTCTAAGTGTGGTTTGCTGAATATCACTTCTCCTGACCTTTGATCAGATGAGCATTATTGGAGATTATTTGGATCAATGGTGGCATATGACATACTTCAAGTATCTGTACAGAATATATCTGATTATAGCAGATTAGTACCTGTAGATATAAAATGTCAAATCTACTGTGCATATTTAGGCCTTCCCAAACATCTGTTCAGTGAGATCTGAGGTTGTTGTTTTGTGTATGCCGAGGGTTTTTTGAGGTGAGTCTACATTTAAAAAACAAAATTAAAAAGGCCATTAAGGAAATTAGTAGTTTAATGTGAATAGGACATTTGAGATTTCACTTGTAAGGCTGAACAAACACTTGGTTTGTTATTTGTCCGGAAACAACTAAAATTAAATTTGTAAGTATACATCTGTTCTACTCTAGAAGCTGAGATAAACCCTTTTTTCTTAAGCTAAAAGCTGAGGGGTGAGAGCTAAGAATATGGAAAATGAGCACATTGGGTAGAGAAAAGAGCTCATCTGTGTCCTGGTTTGATTCAAGAACTGAAATTATTTTCATGGCTTTTAGTATTTAGGATACAGTTAGGCTACTGTTTTTCTTTCTAAATGGGAGTTGCTTGAAGACTTTTTCTAAGTAGCCATTAGAATGTGCAATATTTTGCTGCCATATAGGAGTTGAAAAGTTAATTTCTTCAGAGTCCCAGTGTATAATACTACTACAAAACTAAATATGGTTCTTCTTTACTGCATTTTCCCCAGCCCTCACTGGCTGACGTTTTGTCTTGTCATGAGAGAAGAAAGCCATGAAATATTTTAATTTACTGCCCTGTTATTCTCTGTGTAGTATTTCATATGCCACTTTCTTTCATCCTTTCTCTGACTTTCCTTACTTCATTTCCTTGGTAAGTTTTTAAATAGATAATTTGCCACTTTCCTATGATTCTGCTGTTTTAGACCTATGTAGGCCTTTAGACATAGTGAGTGATAAAGCCTGAGAACAGACATTGCCCAATAAGGGCCCAGTAAGTGAATCTCAACATTATAATGTGTTTTATTTCTACTTATCATGACATTCTTACTTAAATAATAACTCAGTAATTTGACTTAACTTTTGTGTATCCTAGCTGTGAACATGAATTCAACATCACCTTTGTGGCTCTGAGCTGCAACTGTGAGCCAAAGCTGACATTACCTAAATTTGTTAGAAACTACTTACAAATAGTAAAGCCTTGAAATTCAGATATCATCAGAACATGGACCATTAATTGCATTAAACTCCTGCATCCATAAAATATTAAAATATATACGTATCCAGTGAATTATATTTAATGACGTCTTAATCTCCAAGATGCCAATTTTTGAAAAGTCACTTGGAATGAGATACTGTATCTGTCATGTTCTTATTATTGCCTGTGGTCATAAAGGGGACATTTTGAGGTAGTGTTGTTTCAATATTTCATGACTTTAGAATTTTTCTTTCTTTGTTTACATTCCAGGAAGTAAATGACCCAGTCCTTTTTCAAAGAATTACATAATATATGCAAGAGGTTTTTAAATTTGAGGAGGTATTCAAACTGGTAGTCACATCCATTGCAAACTATATATTTTCTATTTCAATAACAGAATACTGTTTTCAGTTGCAGTTTTCATCATTTTGATTGCTTTATAAAGTCATGAGTAGAAAAATTAGTTGTAAAAAAATTACTTTTTTTAATATGTGAATGTAGTAATAAATTCTGTACTTTTGTAACTTTATTTCTTTACATATGAGAGTATCTTTTTCTGTGTTGTCAGAGGTATTATGTGCAAAATTGACTGCTATAACATAAATGAAATTGTTTCCATTGCTTTTTTTCTAAGGAGGCAAATTTAGTTGCATACATGTATGCTTTCAGATACTGAAGCAACTTTGCTTTTAGATTATCAACAGATTTAGAGATTGGTTTTAGAATATCAACAAAGTATCTTCAATTGTTTCTTTATTATAATTCAGAGTGCAACTCCTTAGACTTATGATCAAGACTACTATTAATTCACATGTTTTGAATTTAAAATTAGTATTCTTTCCTGTTTTAAAACTCTTTAAAGCAATTGCAGAATGTAATAGTGAGATAAGGTGTGAGATCCTTAAAATTAAAGGACTGAACAGCTTTCAGGAAACTGGTATGTTGGAATGATTAGTGGTTTGCTCAAAACCCCGGCATTCAGCCTTATATCTTTCTGCCACACTCCCTCTGTTTCCTTCCAGTGTTTCCTTGACTATCCCTGATGCAATTCACCTAAGAAATCAAATCTCTCTGTTAACTACTCTTCTACATAATAGTTCAGAAATAGACTTAAAATATAATGAAAATCAAGAGGGTAAGTTTAGGTATAGTAGAAGGTAGATACTCCCCAGTATGACTGATCATACATAACCAAGATGTTGGATTTGTCTCATTCTTGAAAAAGGTGCTGCATCACTGAGGCTTTAGTAGTTTCAGCTTCCTAATTCTTAGGAGAAAAGAGACACGCAGAATTAGCGTTGTATCAGACAACGCGCCATCCAATTTCTCTGTATCAGTGATCCAGTACATAATTAATGCTTTGACTTCAACCTGTTCTTAATTGTTTTCTAAATTAATATCAACAGATCCATTTTAGACTTGTTTCCTTAGTCTCTTTGAAACAGCTGGACCACCTAACTTTATGTGCTAGTATTTTTTATGGTCAGGGAACAGATAAAGGCACTAATCACAAAGACATCTCCATCTTCCCTCTTAACTTTGCATCCCTCTAGTCTTCTGTTTGCTAGCTTCTTTTCGTGGTGTTTTTTTTGCTTTATGTAACCTTAAAATAGGTTCCCTTACTGTACACATAAACTTCTCTCCTTTCAAAACCCAATCATACTAAAGTAGTTTATGGAACCAATGACTTTTTGTTGGATTAATGATGTCAACCTAATGAGTAATATCCATGTTCAGTATTGTATTATGTTGAATTCTAATTTGACTCTGGGTTTAGAGTTCTGGGATGTGGAATGCATCCATTCATTTTCAAAATCTCTGCCTCTCTGTATTTAAGTTTCTTTAAATTATGTACACATTCCCTTAATTTCTTGATCTTTTTTATTAGTTTCTGTAATTTCATTAAGATTCTTCTAAATAGATTTGACCCCTTAGCTCTGTGTTGTCTAACTTTATCACATATTTTGCATTTAGCTCAGCCTTCACCTACAAGAGTGGCTCTGCTACATCACTAATACTTCTGTTCTGGTACTTCACCTTTCTGTGGCTTCCAGTTTCTTCAGTGTTGTCTGCTCTCCTTTCCTTACAATTTTTCATTTGCTGATTTCTTCATTCATTATTATCTCCACATCAAAAAACCTGTTCTGACAGTTTCATGTGCTGATTGATCATAATTTTTTTTATTACAATTTTCACATTCACTTATAAATCCATGATCTCCACAAAGTAAGTTCTCTGTTCCTTCGGTTCCTTCACCCTTCCATTTAAACAACTCTTTGTTTAATGGTAATATGAAAGGTCAGTTACTACAGGCCTTTTACCTAATGATAACATTCTGTTTACTCATTTGCAAGAAAAAAAAAGTGAATCTGAATAGATGTGGAGAAGAAAACGTTCAATGAGTGAATAAGTAGAACCAGGGATCACTTATATGAGGTAGCTAACTTATTTTTAGTGTAACAGTCTGAAGGTTTGAAAAAATGGTTTTTGACTGTAAAAGCATAAGTATATAAATACCAAGAAAGACATATTTCAACCAAAGGGCAATGTTGGCAAACAAGGAAAGGAAAAAAAGATGTATGCTAGTACTGAATTACTTGGAGCTAGACATTAAGAAAGTTTTCTTAGCCACCAGGGGAATACAGCTGTGAAATAACCTTCCCAGATGACTAATGGGGGTAAAAAGAGGAGTGGCAAAAAAGGCAGTTTATAGTCTGGCAACACACCAGACTCTAACCTAGGTCTCAGAGAATGTGCTTTATTTAGTTATGAGCTGCTGGTCTCACCTGTATGGAGGCCTTGCATTACTAGACCATGTGTTGGATCCTAACCAGTGTCTGTCCCCTCTTACCAGTTCATACTGTTTATCTTTCAGGAAGATACTGATGCAGATATGATGATTTTAATCACTCTCAGTTCATATCTTCTCTAAACTTTAGAGCTTTCACAGATGCAGAAGATTCTCATTGTTTTATCTCCCCTCTCTCTCTGTGTCCCAGGTATCCATCTGATCTAGTTGCTTCTTTTTAACCCTCAAACTCACAATATCTCTTTGCAGTATTATCATCTCATCCTCCTTCATCTTTTAAAGTCCAAGGTTGATAGTTGCTGTTACCTAATCTTCTTTTATCTTGTTTTGGAGTTGTTCAGTACTATGCTTCACCTTCTTTAAAGCAGTTTCTCTTGCTCCAGCTCAAGCCATTGGCTCTATCTATGCTGATAAATTAGTCTTTGCTAGGGAATGTGATTGGGCACTGGAACTTGGACTCTGATTTGAAGACATATAACAATAACATGGAAAGGAGCCATTGCTCTATTCACTGATGTAAATGTAACTGTTACTTCCACACTTTTACTTGCTGACCTGTTTATAGCCACATATTAGAAATTGCATTCCATCCTTCTGCATGTAACCTGTTAGATTAGTATTCATCTTTTGTTTTCTTTGGTAATACATGTGCTCCCTGAATTCTGTTGCTGGGCTATGTCTGTAATCCCCTTTACATCTGTATTTTGGGTGTTTCACTGAGAAGGCTTCCTTATTCATCCCTCTGTTTTTCTGCTAAGTTTTCCCAACTAGCTGTCCTTTGTCCCTTTTAGCTTGCTAGATAACATTTTCTGCAAAGAACTATTTCTATTTCTCCTTTACTCAGGTATTATTTTGTTAGCTAATTAAGAATTCAAGATAAAAATTGTCAAATAGAATCTGAAACTTCCTCTTGCTGACCACTGCGGAGCTCGTGTGTTCTTCAACTTGAATTTATTTAGAAGGTCTCACTTCCACTATAGGAGCAATGAGGCCTATAGGTGCTCTCTGAATACCATTTTAAGGATGCAGTCTTTTCTTTCTGTCTCCACTTTTGTCCATGCTTTTGTCCTGTTATGATTCAATTGTTGCAACATCCTTCTGTCTGACCTTTGCAAATTCAATATTTCTTTACTTTCATCTAGATTCAGTTCTTGCTTCAAAGTTAATTTCCTGCCCTATCATTCTCCCCATCTTTTACATTCCCCCACTGGCTCTCATGTTAAGTATGTCTTTGAGCTCAGACAGAACCTAAAGCATCCCCTGACAGATCCAGCTTTCATCTTAGTCCTGTTAGTATTACAGATTTAACTTAGTGGTTCACCCATCTACTTCAAAGTTGAACTTTAATAGTTTCTGCCTGCCTTTAGGCGTCATCATGGCCCAATACTGCTGCATTCCTCAAGTCAGAATTTTAGATCTTTAGTTCCTCCTACCATGAGCCCTAACACTACTTCAGAAACCTATCCCTGTCATTAGTAGTTACCCTGATGCCTTCAGAATTTACTGCATGCCATTTCCTTTGCCAACCCCTTGCCTTTCATATTATAATATATAGTATGCTGCATCCAGCAGAAGATGTATCTCTCTGGCTTCTGTAGTCCCTACCCAAATCCTACCTGAAATATAGCTCAGTAAACCTCGAGGCTTGTTGAGCTCAAACAGAACCAAAAACACTCCCTGACAGATCCACCCTTCATTTCAAGGTTTATTGAAGGCAGTATAAAGGAGGAAGGGTAATCACTCTAAGACTCCTAGTAACAGTGAGTTCAGAAGCTGAAACACTGTTGCTGTCTGGATTCCATACTGTGATTATAGTTCCGCCCTTAAAGCTGGCTTTGACTGTAATGCAGTAATTCACATGGCTCAGAATGAGCCATAAGACAATTTTCACTGTCTTCTATCCTTCACTTATTCTGCAAGGAGCCAATGTTACATTTCAGTTTTTAGATCTAGCTCTGTCAGCTGAGGAACACAGCAAATGCAGACATACCTGTAAGATACTTACTCTTGCCATTTACTGCCTCATCTCATTTCTGGTATTGCTTGTCCACCAATGAATCTTTCTCTTCAGCCCCTTATTTTACTAACTCTGATCCAAGTCTTAACAGTAACCCCAGTCACTCTGTCAGTCCTAGGCTAAATTGATTTGTTTGTGTGCCAGTGCAACTCCCTACAACACACTGATCCATATGCTGACAAGAAGGCCCTGCCAGGAGGTCACATGCTCAGAGAGATGTGGGTCCCTACTAGCTGTGCTCCATGCTGGCACTCCCCTGGCTGGATACAGGCTAGTCAGTGTCTGACAGAAACTCTGCTCTGTCTGGCCTGACCATCAGATGATGCTGACAGTGTGAGTTCCATTTGTATCAAACTGGGTTTTGATTACAGCTGTTCCAGTCCAAACTCCCTACAATTACAATTTTTCATGCTGCTTTTATACTTTCAGGTAACTTTATTTCAAAAGTCTCTTCGAAGTTTTTAACCAAATTGCGGAATGGCTGAGGTTGAAAAGGGCCTTGAGATATCATCTGGTCCAACCCCCTTGCTCAAGCAGAACCAAGTCTAGATAGTTTTTGAATTCCTCCAAGGATGAAAACTCCATCACCTCTCTGAGCAACCTATTCAGTCAACCTTTGAGTAAAAAAGTGTTTCTTAATGTTCATACAGCACCTCCTGTGTTTCAGTATGTGCCCAGTGCTTCTGTAACTTGGCATCACTGGCAAGAGCCTGCCTCCACCCTGTTTTCACTGTCCCTTCCGATATCTATGGATACTGATAAGCCTTATCTTGCGTAGGCTTTCTCAGCCTTTCTGTATGGGAGAGATGCTCCAGTCCCTTCAGCTTCCACATGGTCCTCTGCTGGATTGTCTCCTGCATGTCCATGTTTCTCTTGTACTGAGAAGCTCAGAACTGGACTCTGCACTCCATGGTGGCCACACCAGTGCTGAGTAAAGGAAATCACCTCCCTTGACCTGTTGACAATACTTTACCTAATGCAGCCTAGGGTACTGTTTGCCTTCTTTGCATTAGCTCATCTATAGCTGTTGAATTAAGCTAATGGTTGTCTTCCTCTTTAACATGTTTGGTTGGGGCCTGATAATTGTCTTCCTTTTTAATAGGATAATTTGGAGCAAACATCCTTCAGGCATTTTAGTGTAACTAATAAATATATACACAGAGTATTTACACTCACAGTGGTATCTTAGCAGGTGGTGTTGTCCAGACTGTTTTCTAAGGTTGACATTAAAATTTCCTATCAAGTCTTCATTGTTGCTGGCACCATCATTTTTCACTCAGATTTGCAATGGGCCCAGCAATTGACCTAGTTCTTTAACCTACTTTGGATTCTTTCCTGAGCTCTGACTATAAACTCAATACTAACCCTTTCCAAGCAAAAGCCCATAATGGGTAAAGAACCAATATTTGTCCGTTCATTGTTAGTTACATCTCTCATGCTAAACCTATGAGCAATACCTGATCCTTTCAATGCCTCTGAACAGTGAACTAGTCTACTAAACCTTTCTGATACTTGATATGTTTGTTTTCAAAAGCACAGATTTTTGCATCTGCCTAATCTGTTAGTTGTTTTCCATCATTTGGTCTGTTTGTTGGTTTTACCTTACTTCTGCACAAACAGGGTCCATGTGGTTGCTTAGTTTTCTAGGTCTCCATTTAAACAATGAGAATTCTGTTACAGCTTTTCTGTAAGCTGACACTTTTTGGTGGAGCTTTTATGCCAGCACTATCCAACTTCTGTCATCGCTGATGATGGAGACTCATCTGACTTGTAACATTTTGTGGCAGTCCATTTACCAAAGGAGATATTTAGCAAAAAGTGCATAATATATCTACAGTCATCAACAAGAACGCCCTGGCAGTGATCAGTACCCTTGATTAGAAGGCTTGTTGGTGGTGACAATTGAGTCACAGGGCCCTTTTCTGCAAGCTCTTTAATATGATTTAGATGAACCCAAACCCAGCAGTAGTAGTTTATGTTAGTTCACTTGTAGTTTCTATCATATAGTTTGTCCTGGTTTTGTCTGGGGTAGTTAATTTTCCTCTTAGCTGGTAGTGTTAATAGCTAGTAGTGTTGTGTTTTGGATTTAGGATGAGAATAAAGTTGATAACACGCTGATGTTTTAGTTGTGGCTGAGCAGTCAAGGACCTAAGTCAAGGACCTTACAGCTTCTCATGCTGCACTGTCAGCAAGTAGGCTGGGGGTGCACAAGAGGCTGGGGGGGAACACAGCTTAGACAGCTGACCCCAGCTGGGTAAAGGAATATCCCACAAAGTCATGTTCAGGATATAAACTTGGGGGAAATCTGCCTGGGGGGCCACTGCTTGGGAGCAGGCTGAGCATCATTTGGTTGGTGGTGAGCAGTTGCTGTTCATTTGCATCACCTGCTTTTCTCAGGGTTTATTTCACTCTCCTTTTGTTACTTTCCTTTTCATTGCACTTTAAAAAAAATCATTATTATTTTATTTAAATTATTTAAATGTTCTTATCTCGACCCATGAGCCCATGAGGTTTCTTACTTTTAGCCCGCCAGTTCTCTTTTACGTCCCACTGAGAGGGCAGGGAGCGAAGTGTGTGTGGTACTTTGTCCCCATTTGGCATTAAACCATGACATCAGTGCACACATGACCCACAAAATCATGCTAGTTCTCAAATCACTGACAATTAGCAAAATTTGCAAAGTGGATGTTTAGCAATCTCACCACTAACCTCAAGTACATGAAACTTTTTTCAGTTTTATTGCTGTGTCTGTGGCCAAAAGCAGCACATCTTCTGCAAGATGTTCAGCATCAGGCATTTGGTGACTGGGGGATATATGCATCTATGCCAGTAAAATTAAATTTGGGTCCCACAGCTGAACTGTGTTCCAACTATTCTGTGTTCCAACTCAGATTTGGGTTTTGAAAGTATAATAAGCTCAAGCCAAAATGTTTACAAGTGCCTGTTCTTCTCTAAAAACCCATCTTAAAAACAGCCTATGGCTTTACTAATATTTTATAAGCTCACATTAGAGTGTAGAACTAGTGGCTGCTATATCTACTAGTAAATTAAACAGTGTGAAGGCATGGGCCCAAGCACTCTGACTCATTTACCTATGTGATTGTGCTGTTAGAAAATACCTTGGCATTATTCACACTTTGCACTTTCCCAAATAATTCCAAGATATGGTTTAGTTGTTACTCCAGTATAGAAACCAGTAGGCAGTTTGCATGTGGCTCTTCTCTCTGGTCAGTGTTTACTGGTATGTTTGTGGCCAGTCTATGCCAGCTGACCTTGTAGTCAAAGACTGGCACTCCTAACTGAGTCACACAAGTGTAGACAGTGTATCTGTTCTACAGCAACTTTACAGAACATGCTCTTATTCTGCGTTAAATGTGCCGTAGTTAAAAATAGTTTTATTGCTCCTTCGTTCACTCTGGGGCTGTATTGAAGCACACCCAAGAGGCCATAAATTCACTCTAGTTTATACCCCGCCAAGTCTTTTATTTGTAGCAGTGGTCTTTCATAAAATCTTCAAATCATTATGGTATGTAAAGATGAATAAAATGGAAGGATATTGTGGTCGGAGCAGTTTGTCATCAAGCAGATGCCATACCTGTGTATGCTGCAGCATTGAATGTATGTGCTGGTTACTGTACTAATTGGTCTTCAACCAAAATTTCTACATTTCTATTTTGACTACCATGTTTGTGGAAGTGTGGTGTATGTATTCAAATACCAATAAAAAATAAGGATTTTCCACAATGTAGTTTGTTTTTCTTGCAGTGTGCATACTCATGAATCTCAATTATTTTAGTATCATATGCTGTATGCAGCACTGTAGCACCATCTTGTGTGAGCTGAAAATGTGGTTTCTCTATATGCATTCAGCAAATTTCATGTGGAATACAGCAATTTATTTAAAACTCTTCTATGTGAAACTGAAATTGGGAAATGAGAGCACAAAATAGATCTTCCTTATAATCTGTGTGGTAGATTTCACAATAATGCATTCACTTAAGGTATCTCATTGTTAGGATGATCCATATAAATATGAAGCATGGGATGCTGAACTCTGGAGGCAAGAACTATGCATTCTGTCTGCTTTGTGCTACAAAACTACAGAATTAAAGCGCAGAAATTGGAATCTTCATGAGAAATAAAATGAAATAAAACTATAGTATGGGAAAAGGCTGCTAGGGAAAATTAAGTAGAAATGGCTATGAAAGAGCTGACAGGAATAAGGCTGAAAAATACTTTTAAATGATTGCAGGTAGAAAACGGGGCAAGGACTCAGAACTGAGTGTTCATATTCAGCTCTAGTGCTTTGAGGTTTCTCTATGTTTGGAAAGATGCACATGTAAAGGGGCAAAAAATGGGAAGAGAAACACCTAAAACAATCTTCTTGATATGACAGAGCAAAACAACTGGAGACATGGTTGTGGTACATTGAATACACTCCTACCCTTTGATATCTCACACATGTGTCTTTTTTTCCACATTTTCATGCTTTGTTTCCCTTCATTTTTCTTCCTACTTTTACAGAGCTGCCTTCAGAATACTCAGTAGTTTGTGTAAAAGGAATTATAGTCTTAATGCAGGTTCAGCCATGGAGGTGGTAACTATTAGTTACTTACCCTTGCTATGAGTCCAGCATATCATAGTGGTCTTTACAGCTCTTCTTTTGAATGTAATGAAAAGAAGCTCTCACATCACTTTTAACACTTTTAGTCTTTTCTTCTGCTTTGTCAAATATCTAATTTTTCCATATATATTTTGGGCAGTTTTATATATATAGTAACTCCAATTCTCTTTGAGTGGTTATTCATTTAGGTGATGGAAACACATAGGTTTAAGAACTCAAAGTATAGGAATTTGTTGCCTTCACTGTAACATATAAATGCACTTTTCTCCATGTGTGCTGCCTGAATGTGGCACAGGGATAAAACACACCCCTTCTTCCTTTTTATATGCAACTAAGTCATAACTGTTTTCATGTCTTAGCACCTAAAGAGTCCTGGGCAACAGTATTTTCTGACTATTCTTCAATCAATACTAGGAGTAAAATGCAGATCTTTTACTTTTGTGGATTTTGCTACAATTTTCTCAATCAAAATACCTGGCTTCAAACCACACTATGCATGGGAGCACATCATATCATCCCAACTGCATCAAATGCTTGAATTCTTGGAGGAAAATCATGTAATTGCTGAATGTTTAGTCTGTCAGGGTTTCAGATGTGACAGTAAAAGAGCTGTTTAGAAAAGCTGCATTGCTGCCATTTTTGGTAGGAGTAACTGGTGGAGGTGTGGACCTGGTAAATACGGTTTTATTTTCACATCAGAAGAAATAGTGTTGTGTGACTTTAGATCGCAACTACAGATACCAGGAGAGAGAGACTGTGTGATCAAGAAAGACGGCATTTCACTTCCCTGCAATCAAATCTCTCCCAGCTCATGGCCAAATAATTTTGTATTTGTCTTCAATGATTGCTAAAAATGCAGATCATAAAGAGAAAGCATTATCCTGTGGAATGACCATATATATTGACAGATACTGGGGATAAACCCTGTGCTGTTTATGCATACATTTGGGGTGCATTTTTCTTCTCTGTCCTCTTTTGGCTACAGTTTGTGTTTGTGAGCCTTCAGTAAAAGAATTTTTCCTTTCTTTTGAAATGTTAAAAGCAAGCACAAGAAAAAAATGTGTGGGTATCAGTTGTTGAAGAGAGACTGGATAAAAACCCCAAAAAAATTGTATCAGTGCTTCTCTCACCACCCTTTCTAACTCTGTGCTTGCAGTTGTAGATTAATCAAAGCTTGGGTTTCCCCTTTTGCAACAGCTTTGACAGCAAGATGGCGCAGCCAATGCTAAAAGCCTTTAATCTTGCATGCTTGAGTATTTATGCAGCCATCCCATCCATATGAGCCATCCCGTCCTGAAATCTCTCTACCTGACTGTGTAAACATTATTTCCTCTTAACTAATCTTCCATTGCAGCTTCCATTTTTCACTTTTAGAATCACTCATGCGAGAGATTTAACTGTTTTCTAAATCAACATTAATCTAGTGCTACTATCTCCGATAGCTCAGACAGCTAAAGGAATTGAGAGAAAACATAATTATTATTAAATTGAAGATACTCAGATTAAAAGTTCAGTGGTAATAAACATTGAGATATTGCCTAAAAATTTTCTACAGGAATGGAGGATGGATAATAGTATCAAAGATTTTGATAATTTTAAAACTAGTTTAGAAGACTCATGTCATGATTCCAACTCCAGCTGAGGACTGAAAGAGTTATGTAAGAGACTGGTGTAAAGAGAATAAAAGCCATTTGTATATGTGGTCAAAAATACCAGTATACAAACCAAGTCACTTCCAGTACATCAAACTCTAATCAGTTCTGTCCACAGACACATTTTGTGTGTTCTGTTTAATGTCTGAGATACACCAAAATCCCAGGCACTGCAAAGCCTATGGAACAAGAAGGGAAGTGCTGTGGATATTTTGTATTTTGCCATCCTGTAGCCTGAGTGTTGATTAAAAAATGGAATTTTGTCCTTTGAATTTTGCAGTTTCTATGGAGAAGCTGTCACAGAGAACACATACCAAAGCTCAAACCTGAGCAGTGGCTCTCATAGCAGTCGTTCAGGAAACACTCGTGCTTTCCTAAACACATCACTTTTGTTCCTCCAGTCTCTGACTATGTGAAGGATACAGAAACAATGGCTGATCTTTATTTCGCATAGAGTATTATTTTATTAAATAGTCTGTGCTGATAGGCTGGAATTCAAATTTCACTTACCTAAGAATTATAGTGGAAACAGAGGGGATTTTTCATTAGTGGTTGATATGCTCATATAGATTATTTTAGTGTCTTTGTCACTCTTTTCTACTGTCTTTTAAGAATATCCTATTTAAGAACTTAGTGTATGTGCTGATACTAGTAATTTCCTTTTAGTAATTTTCTTTCTGTTTAATTTTTTTACTTTCAGATAACTCTCGGAGTGATCCGGTAGAAGTGACAGCACTTTATTCATTTGAAGGACAACAGCCAGGTGACTTGACTTTCAAAGCTGGAGACAAAATCACAGTGACAACTAAAACAAATTCCCAGTTTGATTGGTGGGAAGGAAGAATAGGAGGAAAAACTGGCATCTTTCCAGCCAATTATGTCGCCATAAGTAACAGCTAAATTTGTACAGAATAAAATATTGAGGCAGTAATATATTTACACTGAAAAATATATTTTAACTTTTCAGATTTTATTAAAATTAGATTTTTGATCAATCCTATTGTAAGCAAAAAATTTTAAATGCTTTGAATGACCATAGCTTTCCCTTAAATTTATTTCTTAAGTAAACAGCAAGTGATAGTCAATTTATGAGAATTTTATTTTTGAGCAAGTTGCCATATAAAAAGTTTGTGTATAGTTTCAATTCTGTCTTGCTATATGGATCAATTTTTTACATGAGGGAAAAATTGGAAACAGTTTAGAATTAGACATGCTGAAAAAAAATGTTGATTTCTATTAAATTGTAATTTATGGTCTCTTTCTTTAATAAATGCTCTTAAATTTGCTTCAAACCATGTCTGAGTCAGAGTTCTTTACTTGGCAAATACAGATGTTTTTTCACAGGTATGGCCGATTAAAATCACCTTCATACTTGGTTTTAAAAATCACTTTAGATATTGCAGGTTTTTAGCAACTGCTTTAGGTCTGGTCTGTAATTTTTGTCATTATTAGGCACACAAAGACCTTTTTTAAAACAACTGTGTGACAGTTAAGCAGTTCAGCTTCTCCGATAGCTTGTCTTAAATTGCCCTCATCTTTGGAGAATTTAAGCCCTTCTGAAAGTTTGTTTAGTAAAATGCATTAATAGTTCCTCAGAAAACATATAGGCTTATCCTTGATTCCTGTAGGAACTTGTTCCACAGATTTCTCTATCCACAAGATAGAGAAACTTGTGCTTCAGAAGTGAGCTTGAATTCTTCGTGCTTTTTCCCCATTTAAAAGTTTTTTGAATGTTTAAGGAAAGAGCAACACAGAATAAACTATAGAGTAAATAGAGTACATTTGTAAGAGTAAGATGAGGAAGATATTTCTGTAGGATAGATGTGATAGTAATGTATAGCACTATCATTCTCAGATTTCAACTTCATTTTGAGTATATTTGTAAATCAACTTCATTTTATGGATACAGATACCACCTTTAAAACTGATGTGACAAATCAGAGCAGAGGTAAGAATGAGACTGAGTTTTTTTAGAACCGGTTTAGTTCCCGTCTCAATGCTGAATATGCTGAATTTGCCTCTTATATGGAGTTAATGCCAAGATGATAATTATGCTCCATCAGTCTCAGGTTTTCCTCGCTTGAAAATGTATTAACTCTTTGTTGCTTCTAACATGTGGCCATGAGGACCAGAAAATTAGTATGTGTGATCTTTCCAGCAACCACGTTATAGCTGATCTGTTATGATCCACTAATCTATCAGGTAATCTTTAGCTTTGAGTTATCCCATCTGAATGGTAAGGCTAAGCCTAGTGTAGATGAAGACAGCATTAGGAAGTCATTCAGTTCTACTCATTGGCAAAAATTTCTGGATTTCTTTCAGGCTGGGGCAAAATACATTTTGATAAACTCAAAATGAGACAGAAGAGACTGAAACCATAGTTAAATGTGTTTACAACCTTTCCGTGAAAATCATTCATATGCTTTTCCTCATAAATCAGGCAGATATCTGTCTTCGAATAGATACCACCACCAAACGGATCCATACTGCTTGCATGTGTTTTTTTAGTAAATATTTTCCAGCTAGTGGGTAAGAGTTTTGCAACCTCATGTAGCTGCAGTGGAAATGATAATATATGCCTTTAGAAGGACTGGTGTAGCATCTGCCAGTTTGAGGTGAGAAAGCGGGTTCTGTGCTTACCTATCTTTGACAGACTGCATCTATTGCCTTTTAAGCCAGAAAACACCAAATAAGCCACTATCAGGACTCAGTGAACATGATTTATAATAGTGTGATAGTCCCAGAATCTAGATATTGTCACATATTCACAAAGAATAACTCCTGCATTTATGATATCCTGTTGCTGCACTTTAGTTACACAGTATAAGCTGAAGCATCCACTAGCAGAATTCTGCTGTCATACTTCATTGGTCATTTCCAGAATGCTGGTTGCTTTTTCAGCTAGTGTACTTGCCTTTATGTAGAGTTGTTAAAGCTTCTTAACTCATCTCAAGTGTCTTCTTCCATGAAACTGTCAGAACTTATGAACTTGCACAGTAAAATCTTTTTATTGTTTATGTAAATTCAGTTTCTTTGATTGTCTTAGCTGAGTTTGGGGAAAAATGAGGATTGTCTTATCTCAGGGTTGATAGCATGCCTGTAGACTCTGCAAGATATCATTGATTAATTACTAAATCCAAGCTGCATTTTGAGGGGGAAATATTAAATGGAAAGGATATCTTATAACTGGAACGTGTCTTACTTCACTTAAATGTAATATAGGAAAGAGAAGATTCAGCAAATTAGCTTAATGCAAAAAAAGTCATTGGTTGTCAAAAACCTTGAAGCACTACAGAACTCCACCGCCTGATTCCAAATGTCATTGACACAAGTTGGATCAGCTCACATCAGTGGGCTTAGGCTATATCCAAAAGTGTTTTTACGGTAAAAACACTTTACAGTAAAAGGCAGTCTGCACATTTCAGTAAATTAAGAAATCTGTAAGGAACAGTGGTTGTATCTCAGGTTCTCTGCAGTAGGTCTAGGAACAAAAACCTAGAGATACAGAGTCACCCATGAGACACATGTTCTGGTAAGAGAGGTTTTCCATCCATGAAAATCCATGTATGTGTTCCCTTGCTGCAGGATGCCTGGCCAGATCCAGAAGAAAGATACTGAAGAAGATGGTGCCTCTGGCACAAAGTAAGTAATGAGTTACGAGGTGCCTGGTATCCAGCTGTTAGTGGGGTTTGGGAGGATAGATGTCTACAGCACCAAATCAGTGGGAATCTGTACTGGAAGAGAAAAAATGAGTTGTGGAGCCATAGGATTCCCTCAGGGGGATACTTAGTAAAAGGTACAGAGATTACAAGTGAAGTACTTCTGCTGTGTTTTGAGCTGATTCAATTCATAATCCTACTTCTTCAGCATATAAAACAACTATTTTTATTGTTGAAGCACAGTTAATGAGACAACAGTAATTTCTATACATACAGTGCAGGTACTTTCCATATTTATTTTGTGATTATATTTATATATCGCAGCTCAGTTTCCTGTCAGTCTTCACGGACTTTATTTTGAGCAAGGTGATTTCTGGAGGGTCATAGTTAGGACTGTGTGTGTGGCGGTCCGCCACCGACTGGGTCACCCATGGCGTGCGAGACTGCTGCTCAGCCTGCATTTTCCATGTGGGTTAACGATCAAGTGGATTGGGTGGATGATACCTCTTGGGACAGTGAGTCCTGAGAGGCAGGCAGGTTGGGGCAGTTTCCCGCCGTGGGTTGCTATCCATCAAGGCACCGTCCCCTCCCCTTTCCCCTCACAAGTTATTTAAATATTCATACAGTTGATTTAATATTCATATGTAACTGGAATGTTCTGTAGTTCTGTTCTTCCCATTGGCTTGTTTAAATATGTCCCTCCTCTGTAATACGGTTATTGGTTGCTGTCACTCCTCTTCATGTACCCCATTTGTCCATTCCCTTTCTCCTCCCCCTTCTTCCCCCCTTATAACCCCTTGTAACGGTCATTTCGGGGCTCGTTTTGTGGCTCCCGTCTTCGTAGCGAGTTCTCCTGCCCCCTCCAGGGCAGGGAATAAACTCGGGGATTTGCACCACAAACGAGTCCTCCTTCGTTCCTTTGTCGCCTCTGCATCACTATCAAGCCACCAGCTGCTGCCAGCCCCAGCCTGGGCTTTGGAAATAACAACCTTCCTCAGAGCTGTCCCGCAAGGGCTAAAGGCATTGCCTTGCCACTGCACACGCCTGTGTAGCGTGAGAGCCGCTGTCCGGGCACTCGAGGACACTGTCGCCCATTGACCAGCCGGGCGGTCAAGCGGTCAGCGACATGTGTGCTCTGTGTTCAATACAGAAACAGTGTGCCACTGTTGTCAAAAGATCTTTCTTCCACATCCATTTTAATTAATGCATCCACATTAATTAACTAATTTAAATACTATCTATGGTTTCAGAGATTTAAAAAATTGTTTTTAAAATATTTTTCAGTTTATTGAGAACTGGCTAAACAGCAGATCCCAAAGGGTTGTAATTAGTGGCATGGGGTATAGTTTGAGGCCTGTCACTAGTGGTGTCCCCCAAGGTTCACTACTGGACTGAGTATTTTTTGATTTACTGAAACTTACTTGTTACTGACTTGGATGAAGGGGCAGATGCCTCCTCAGCAAGTTCACTGACAACACAAATCTCTGAGGAGTGGCTGGCACCCCAGAGGGCTGTGGAGCCCTTCAGAACGACCTTGGTGGGTTGGAGAGATGAGCAGAGAAGAACCATGAAATTCAGTAAAGGCCAGTGCAGGGTCCTGCACCTTGGGAGGAATAACCCCATGTACCAACACAGGCTGGGGGCTGATGTGCTGGGAAGCAGCTCCGTGGAGAAGGACCTGGGGGTCCTGCTGGACAACAAGCTGTCCGTGAGCCAGCAGTGTGTCCTTGTGGCCAAGAAGGCCAATGGTGTCCTGGGGTGCATTGGGAAGAGCACTGCCAGCAGGTCTCAGGAGGTGATCCTGCCCTTCTGCACAGCCCTGGTGAGGCACATCTGGAGTTCTGTGTCCAGTTCTGGGCTCTCAGGACAAGACAGATGTGGAGCACCTGGAGGGGGTCCGATGGAGGGCTACAAAGATGATTAAGGGACCGGAACACCTCTCTTATGAGAAAAGGCTGAGGGAACTGAGCCTGTTCAGTTTCAAGGAGAGACAACTGAGAGGGCACCTCATCAATGTCTGTCAGTATCTGAAGGGAGATGTCAGAGGATGTTTCCAGGCTCTTCTCGGTGGTGCCAAGCAATAGGACGAGAGGCCACAGACAGAAACTGATGCACAGAAAGTTCCACCTGAGCATGAGAAAAAAATTCTTCACTATGCAGGTGACTGAGCACTGGAATGGATTGCCCAGAAAAGATTGCCTATGCAGTATGCTCCAGGACGACCCTGCTTGAGCAGGGAGCTTGGACCTGATCACAGAATCCCAGAATCAACTGAGTTGGAAGGGACCCACAAAGATCATCAAGTCCAACTCCTGTCCCTGCACAGCACCATCCCCAAGAGTCACACCGTGTGCCCAAGAGCACTGTCCAAATGCTTCTTGAATTCTGTCAGGCTTGGTGCTGTGACCACTTGCCTGGGGAGCCCTACCATCCTCGGGCTGAAGAACCTCCTGATATCCAGCCTAAACCTCCCCTGACACAGCTTCAGGCCATTCCCTCAGGTCCTGTCACTGGTCACCACAGAGAAGGGATCAATGCCTGCCCCTCCTCTTCCCCTCACAAGGAAGTTGCAGACTTCAATGAGGTCTCCCCTCAGTCTGCTGTTTTCCAGGCTGAACAGAGGACCCACTGCGGATCCTTCCAACCTGACCCAGTCTGTGATGCTGTGATTCCTAACATATCTTTGGCAGTCTACATAATTTTGACCTTTTATGTTTGTTTGTGATACTTTAAATATATGGCCAAAACTATAATTCAACAGTGTTCAGATTCTATTCTTTATGATACATTTAAAAAAAAAAAAATCTGTTCATTTGCTAGTAATTTAGCTTTAACTCATGATTTTAAAAGTTACTTTGGTAGTAGATGTAATTGCAAAACTTTTCACCTCCATTCGTTTTTTGTTTTGTTTTTTTTTTTTCTTGCAGGCCATTGCAGACCAAAAAATATTTCTGTTATGTGCAGGTGTAAAGTTCCATCATGGCTAATATCTCCAGGTCTTCAGCAACAAGTAAACATGTAATCCCACTCTCCCTTCTCATATCAGGCCAAACACTCCTGTTTCTTGAACCTTTCACAAAAACTTCTCAGACTGGTCTTTCTTGATCAAGTGTTCTGTTTCACTATTTCTGTATGCACACACACACAACACACACACAGGGTAGTTATTTTGGTTCCGTGCTTGGATAAGCCCAGTCTAACTGCATGTCTTCCACAGACTGTTTGCCTTAATAAATGTGGAGTAGGATGGCAGGCAGAATTCCTGACTGAGTACTGGCATCTCCCTGAAAAATGACTACATTTCTCCTTTAAAAACTGAAGAAATTTCTACAGTAGCTCTAGTTATGTTTGTATCAATTTTGAAACCAGATTTTTACAAGTCAAAGCAAATTTTAGAGACTTAAATCCATACTGCATATGTGTCTGTCAATTCTACACATAGCCTATGCCTATAGGACCATAAGGAGGACAAGAAAGTTGTTCGTGATTGCAATTTATCTTAAAAAGAATTCTCTTATCCAAAGGGATCTAAATTTCAGCTATTCATATTGATTTATTGAGGGTACTTAGGGTACAGAACTTAGGTACTTAGGCACAGAACTTTAGAAATTTAGACTTTTCTTCTGTATTGCCTAAAAATATAGACAGAGCATCCTACCTATAAGCATCCATCTCTAAAAAACTTGGCCAGAACGTTTTGGAAATCAAATTAGTTTTTATTGGGAATCTAAATTTATCCAACACTTCAGTCTAAAAGTTCATGGGAAACCATTTGACTTTTTAATTGGTTCTTGCTCTTAATTGAGTTAGAAATACTACAAAGAAAACCTCTTGGGCTTTTCCCATGCCATAACTAATGTAAGAAAAATAAATAAAAAGAAATGGTAAGCTTCGTTCTTTGGAAAAGATTTTTAGTTAATTTCATCTGATATTAAGTGCAAATAGTTCCTTAAATGTCAGGACTGTATAAACTAATGTGTGCTAATCCTTGTGCTAGATTGATATCCACATATTCTATATCTGCTTTCCATTCTGTAATTCTTTACCTGCATCTGGTTTTTGACAGTAAAAATAAAAATTCTGGTAATTGTAGACGGTGGAGGAATTCTGCCATCTGCATTACTGAGATGAGCCTTTGCATCTGCCTTTATAAAGCCTATAGGTAGCACCACTTTGGAATTCTCTTTAATGGTTCTTGAGCCTGTTACCTGGGAAAGTTCACATTCCATTTGACGTTCTGGAAGAGGCAAATACTCCTAACATGCATATATGCCTATTTCTAGCCTTTGGCTTGAGAATTTGTATTTTACAGGAGTGTCTGCTACAGGCAGAGAAAGCAGCCTGGGCAGGACCTGGAGGAGCTGAATGTGTCTGTCTGCCACATGGAAGATCTGCCTCGCTGAAGAATGAGGAGCTGCTTTGCTTGTCCAACCTGAGGACATTGTCCTTAGTGGTAATATGAGCCTGAAGGGCATTCTAGCTGTATGAAGGGTTTCCATGGACTACTTGAATAAAGTTAATTCCATTCACAAAAGCAATAATCATAGTTAATTTCATGGTTTAAGACATTTTGAAGCAAAGAGTTTCTTCTCCTTCCTTCTCCTTTTCCACCTGTGTATCCTTCTCCAGTCTTGTGTTATTCCTCTGCTATGTGTGGCCAATTTGTATCTGACTTGCTGAATGCCTGAGGACTGTGTTTTGACAGTGTCCAAGGCAATTAAACCTCACCTTCCTGTGGCCTCCCTCTAAACATCTGAGTAATGCTAACCACTGTACCACACAGTTAGTTTGGGAGGAAAAATGAAAAAATACTAATTATCTGGCTTTAGCAGCCTAAAGTCTCACATCATTCCTGTAAATGAAAGTTATTTTTCTGTCAAACCAGATATATGGTCTCACAACAAATATTATCACAGTTCTGACTTTCTGAACATTCTGTTTTCACACTATTGCAGTGCCTTTTATCTTTCAGGCATTTTAATTTTATTTTCTAAATGCAAATGCTAGTCAAATCCTTTTCTCCAAGAGTTTTAAATCTTTTTAGATTCTAATTTCATGCCAACTAAATGTGAGTTTATGCCTCACAATAAGTTTAGATTGTGATCTTGAGGAAAATAAATAAAGCACCTGGATGCAAAAGTATTGTCACAGATTGACAGTTCCAGCTGCTTGGGAGACATTTTTGGTTGCTAAAGTATCGAGTCACTTAAATAGGTGCCATTCTGTAATAATTTACCAACTGCAGAAATTTGAGTCAAAATGAACTATTTTGAAGCAGAGGTGATGTCTGTTAAAATACTGTGTCTAATTTGTCTCAAATATTCTGTGGTGGTCATTTTTTGTAGAAACTAGATTTGTCCATTACCTTTTAAAACCTGTCTCAGGCTATCACTTGCTCTCAGCCTTGTATTCCCTTTAGCATGTCTTGTATTTTAATTTTCCCAATTTCCTTCTGTCATATCTGATGTCAAAATTAAGGCCACAGTTAAGCCAGAAATTCAAAACATCAGTCTCTTATTCTAATTGGTTTCGTGTCAGCCATCAGATTCTTACAAATGTGAACCAGGACAGGCTGTTTTAAAATTTTGCAGCTGAAGATTGTATTTGATATGTTTTGGATCACTCCTTCTGCATATCTGATTTCATGCTTTTCAGACTAACCCCTTATTTCCTTCTGAGAATGCTGAAAATACTTGGGCCTGTTCCAGCTAATTTTACATCAGTGGGATTCTTTTGGTAGCTTGAAATATACTGAATGTTAAATGATGCTACATTTACTTAAAATCTGCATTACTCTCCTGACTTTACTAGGAGCCACACTGCTGATCAAATTACAGTATAAAAGATTATAGATATATTTATAAGCCTCTGAAAACAATCCAATCAGTATTTTCTCTGTGGCCATCACACTCTCAAAGGAATACGTTCTCTTAATGTAGGTTTCCAGTAGCTCACATTCTTACCAGAAAGGAGACTTGCTTTGCATCTGTCCATGCTAAGAGTTTTTTTGCTGTGTACCATCCATGTGTTCTTCTGGTCAATTACTTCCGTCCTTTAAAAAGCTGTCTCACATATTTAAAACCTGTTACAACTTAAGCTCTGAAGCAGCCCTGAGCTTGGCAGATTCCTGTGCAGAGTGCCAGCATCTTTTCCTATAGACCCCTTAGGGTCTGGTCATGAACATGGCAGCCAAAGGAAACAGAATTTCTTTTTGAAGATTCCTAGTCACAATTGCTCTTTTGATTGCATGAAAAAAGAATTTACTACATAAAAAGTAAAATCACACAGCTACCTCATTGTTTTGCTTTCTCAAGGTTTGGAACATTACCTTAGCTGAAATTGGAGCGTTACATGATGTGAAGAATTTCCTCTTGTATCAGGGCTTTATCTTCTGATACACAGAGGTACTCTTCCATAGAGTAGCATTCATTGCTGCATGGCTGATAAATGCTAAAAAACAGAAGTGGAATCATAGAAATCATTGAATGACTTGGGTTGGAAGGGACCTTAAAGATTATCTAGTTCTAAACCCCTGCCATAGGCAGGGACACATTCCACTAGACCAGCTTTCTCAAAGCACCATCCAATCTGTCTTTGAACACTTCCAGGGATGGGGCACCCACAACTCCTCTGGGCAACCTGTTCCAGTGCCTTACCACTCTCAAAGTAAAGAATTAATTGCTAATACCTAATCTAAACCTACCCTTCTTCACCTTAAGGTCATTCCCTCTTGTTCTATCACTGCATGTCCTTGTAAAAAAGGTCCTCTCCTCTCTTGCAGGCCCCCTTTAGGTCCTGGAAGGTGCTCTAAGGTCTCACTGGAGCCTTCTACATGCTGAACAACCCCAGCTCTCTCAGCCTGTCTTTCTAGGAGAGATTCTCTGGCCCTGACCACAGTCGTGGCCCTCCTTTGGACTTTCTCCAGCAAGTCCATGTCTTTCATATGTTGGAGCCCCAGAGCTGGGCACAGATATCCAGGTGGGGTCTCACAAGAGTGGAATAAAGGGATAGAACCACCTCTCAAATACTGCTGCTTGTGATGCAGCTCAGGATGCCTTTGTCTCCCTGGACTGCAAGTGACATTGCCTGGTCACGTTGAGCTTTTTACCCACCCACACCCCCAAATCCTCCTCCCTGCAGCTGCTCTCAAGCCATTCTTTGCCCAGCCTGTACTTGTGCTTGGGATTTCCCCGACCCAGGTGCAGGTTCTTGCACTTGGCCTTGAGGTGGAGGGAAGCATACTCAGCACCAACCAATACATCATTCAAAGAGCACTTTTACTTTTGAAAATACGCCTAGGTTTGTGCCATTGACTTCCAGGTACCTGTTCATAAATGATTAGGAGTCCTTCCAGGCTGGATATCTGTTTTTCCAAAGCAGTCAGTTAAAAGAGATGGGTTGCATGAAGTGCCTTCTAGAGTGCTTTCTGGAGTCTGCAGTACAGAAGATTAACCTGTTCCATGAAACTGCCATCCTAATGCCATTTTGTAGTGAATTCCTCAGGAAGAACTCTGTTTATAAATCCTTTATACTTGCATTTCAAAAATAAGAATGATTTTTTCTCCATGACCTGCTAAACTAAGGAAGGAGACACAATTTCAAATCCTATTAACCAATGTTTGCAAACTGGAATGTGAACTGAAGCTATGGATCACTGCCACTGGGAATGAAGAATGAAAAATCTACGAAAGGGAAAGATATAATTAACAGCAATGTAAGTTCATATCTACTTTGGTAATAGGAATTATATGGGATATTAATCTTAGTTGCTAATTTTGACAGACTCAAGCTATCTGCTTATTTCATCATTGCCTTTTTTGGTACTAAGACAAATGCTGGTTAAAAATATATATCTATCTAACTTTGTATTCAGAGAATTGGGTTAGATTAATATAACACCCTTCAAGTTATTCTTCTTTGATCGGTTTTGAAATATTCTTGGCAAAACAAAGTGATGGAAAGAGAACTTCCTGAACTGAAGAAAATACAGATCTCATGAAAAGTTGTTAATTATTAAAACTTTTTAAATCATATATTGCTAAAAGTTTATCTTAATTTAACAATATTACTTGTTGATGATATCTAACAACAGCGTACATTCCAAGCCTAAGAAACTCAGATAATCTGGAATATCTTTCTTTTTACATGTTGTAATATAAAAAATTTAGATTTATATCCTTCACCTGAGGACAGTGTTAGACTAATTAATTTGCGTTTTAAAAATGCCAGTTTTCTTAAACATGAAGAGTTTGCTGTTAACAACTGGGCTCCAAAATCCAAATGAACAAATTGTTTAACATGAAACTCAGCAGTTCCATGTTAATAGAGCCTGGCCGACAGTATGAAACTGGGACATTATTGATTACAGTTCCAATGAGATGTACTAGCTTTAATAAAGCCTACAAGCAACATGTGCAGGCAAGCCAGATTCAAAACTGAAACATTATCTAAACAGAGTTGATTTCAAATGTTTCAAATGTAAATAACCCACCGGGTGGTCCTTGAGACTGTCAGCAGTCATTATTTTCTGTAGCGTAAACAGGGCTGTCAGCTGGGATTTCTGTCACAGAGATAAAAAAGTCATTCTTCCCTTGCAAATCCCAGGCTGTTTTTAAAGCAAGTCGTGCACCTCCAAGATAGATGGAAAGTTCCTTTTCGGATTTTAGTGAAAGTAAGTATCTTATAAGCTGCCATGAAAACCAGAATAGGTGCCTGAACAGTGTAGCCTATGAGGTAAGTAAAGGTTAATGGATTCAGCAGAATAATAAGCCTTAAAATTCTGACATGTCTAAATAAATGCATAATTTCCATAGATTCTGTATGTTTGTTTTTCAAAGTTTTCTGCGGGTAGCAAAAGCTAAACCAAAAATCACAGATGTTAATAGATGACAAACATGTAACCTGGGATGAAAAAATCTTTGTACGTTAGAGGGTACTGCTTCAATTAAATGTAGAAACATGATCAGTTTCAGTAATCTAAAGTATTCGTTGATCACAAGGATTTATGTAATGGCTTTAAGATTTAAATCAACTAATCTGATTCAGATATTTCAGAAGAGTGTTACTACACTGCTTGCCTCTACTTAGTTCCATGGCAGCTGAGCAATTAAAACATCTTAGCAAATCTGGTCTGACATCTCTTAGCACAAAATTAATTATGTAGTACTATCTTCTGTATCAACAGTCACACCTTTATCTGATAGCCACTGAAATTCACAAAAGCACTGCTACTGGCTTCAGTGAAAAGATGATTTTGGACAGTGCAACACATGAGAATTATTTCCAAAATATTTGAAGATTTTTCCAACTGATTTCCTGGAAGAAAGTAAAATTTCCAGGTTCTTCTCAAGACCATTTTCACACTTCCTCCTGGAAATGGGTCATCAGGGGTCCATGCCTGCTTTCCGTAATGATACTGTGCACTGCTCAAGAACTAGAGAACTTCAGTCTTTACTGAACCACAAAGATCTCTTCTTATTATGCAAGTATTTTCTTTGTGCCTGGAGAACTGAATGAAGGTTTGATAGAATTGTTCTTTGCAACTCATATTTATACTTACTTAGATGGTGTAGTAAGCAGAGTCAACAGAAAGCATGAACAATGTGGTTAATCCCTCCCGGTGCCTTGGCTTCTCGATATATATTACATCCTTTAGTGATTGTTGGATGAAGGAAAGAAAAGGGAATTCTTCCTCTGGAGTGTTACTTGAAACCTAAAAATCTAAGGAAACAACGTATGATAAATGAAAGCTTTTGAAAGCAACCAGGGTTCCATGGTGAATCTGAACTCTCATCTTTTTATAGCAAGGAATATCATCACATTTTAATCTGAATTAACGAACTGCATCCCAGGGTTGCACTTTGTTACTTCCAGATGACACAGCAAGGTAAACTCAGCCTTATTTTACATAGAAAAAAATATCCCTTCATCTAAGAACCTATGAGCAGTCATGAGAAACTAACTGTCTTCAAACAGTCCCTTATCATTCAGAGGTACATGCAGAGAAGGGTTAAAATATCAAGAAATATTTATTCCTCTCTCCTACCTAAATCTTTATTCTTTGCTTGTATGTCCTGCAAATTCTGTACGTAGTGTTGCCTGTGTACTTGTCAGATTGCCTGGCTACGTTTCTTCTTTTTCCTTTCTCCATTCTTTCAGTGCACTCCCCATGTCCTCTCAAGCAGCCACCAAGTATTCCCTTCACCCTTCCCCAGAGGATTTTGTACAGTCCTCTTGACCCTTGTGTTCTTATCTTAGAGAAACACCTGTATAACATGGCTGGCATCCTGAAAAAAACATCTTCCCTTTAAAACCTAGTACTTGTACTTAACTGTCTAAAGTTGTCTATAGTTGTCTTTATCTTTTTCTCACTACAAACCCTTTCCATTTGCATAACTGTGTAAAATACTGTGAGCATCTCACTACTTTCCACTGCTAAAAGGAATTTGATGACTAACTCCTACTGAGATCAATGAATTATATAAACATAAAATATTACAGAAATAGTACATATTTGTGTGTGTGTGTCAGAATTATCTTTATTTGAAATGATGGTATATTTTAAACAGATTTTTAGTTTGGCAGGTGAGGCCAGCAGATACTCTGAGTACCTGAGCTCGATGTGTCTTCATCCCACACATGCATCAGGAGGTGCAAAACTTTCCCTGTGTTCCATTTTACTAAACCCCAGACAAACAGCTGTCACATACCATGTGCAGACCTTCATAAATGAAATGATGACAGCAAGGGACAGTCCTTGCGTAAATATTGAGAAGTGTATGGAGGCCAGTGTCCCAGCTTCTGGGTGCTGAAAGGGCAGTGTGCTCTTCTTGATATGTGGTATCCTCTGCTTCTTTAAATCACAGCTGGGGATTTTGTTTTTGCCAAAAGTCATTTTTTCAACGGAATGGAATTTTCCACAAAACACTCCCTTCCATAAGAATTGCCCATTTTAAAAGTCTTTGAAATAGGAAGTGTTTAGATTGACAAAAATATTTTTTTCTTCAAGTGTTTTTCAGGTATTTCAGCCCCCTGAGACTTTTCTTCTACTGTTCCCCATAGTTTTTTCACCCTACAGTGTTTCAGTAATTTTCATACATATTGCCCTTAGGTTTGTATTTGTGCATTTCACGGCCTTTCAGAGAAAACAAACTTAACTACAGAAATATAAAGAGATTGAAATCCCTGCAGTAGAATTGTGCATCAGAGATACCATAAGCTGTAAACGGGTGCTCTATTATCACAGTACTTCCCTTTCTTTTTACCTGGCATTATTTTTCTTACACTAACAATGCATCAGTCCAGTAATTGTCTGTAGTAGAGAAAATGCACTGACATGTCAGATTTGAATTTTAAAGGAAAACATATGGAAGTCACCTGAAACTGTGGTTGTAGAGAAAGAAGATTCTTTCAAATCCTGTTCTTCAGTATCTTTTTATAAATATTCATTGCATTTTTTTAGGTCAGTGCCAAAAGGCTTTACTGTATCAGTCAGTAATAAAGTGGAGGGACTGGGTAAGCTAGGGGTAGATTCTGTGTAGAGGTTCACTGAGTGACTCTGCACGTGTGTGTATCCATATGTGGTCTTTGGTGAAGAAGTAATGCCGGAGTGAACTTCTTTGATTGAATTATATTGTGTCTTGCCCTTTCCATCATTATTATATTATTAGCTGATGTTTATTTTCATAACTGTGCTTTTACTACAGCTGTAAAGAAAAAATAAGAGACTTCTTTGAAGTTCAGGATTATATTGTGCTGGGAATATTACTTAAAAATTGGCTAAAATACAGCAGTGCGGGGAGGGAGCTGAGCATGGGAATTTTAAGGCTGAGTGGAGCAAAAGCTGTAGAAGTTCTGAAGCCCTGGTCTCGTGACCTTTAATAACATAGCTTTGCTACTCTTCCACTCCACAAACAGCACTGCTGATTTACTTGCATGAATAAGATTTAAAGGATCAAAACTATAACTTGACACTGGTGGACTTATGGGCATAGTTTGGTTTAGTCTACTGTAAGATCCAATTTTGCTCTGATTCAGAAGAGAAAAATTAGAAGAGCAAACTCCCTACATAGTCACCGGGGAGAGGTAAGTGCTTCCAGGGGGGCCACTCAGGCAGTGTCAGTAAAATGGCTAAAGCAGACAGCATAGATAACATGCTTCTGAAATATTACCGTACCATGTGGTTCTTGGAAAGCGAGACAGAGACTTGGGTGCATGTTAAGATTAGTCAAAGAAAGATAAACTTATGGTGGAGTTCTTGCTACTTTCATTTGGAATGTTAATAGCTCAAATTAAACAGTGTAGAGTACTCCAAATACCAGAGCAATGAAAAAGTTTACAGCAATGATATCAACATTTGGACGGTCCATATTTTTTCAAGGTCTGTTCACTTCCCATGACTTTCAACATATTTGTACATTGCCAAATATAACTCAGGGTACAGATATGATGTAGGCCTGATTTAACTTGAGTGCCTGAGTATAATTCCTTCACCAGTGTTACCCCATGAAACCAAAACAGAACCAAACCAAATAATGTTGCTTTCTATTGTAAAAGTGTATTTTATCCCCATATGTGAAACAAACTTCCAGATTTGTGTACTCAGGAGCCCAAGGAGTGAACCAGCAGAGCAAAGTTCTCCTTATGAGTAAGAATAAAGTGAGTTTCTAAGGTCAGTGTAGAAATGTAAGTAACCCCTACTAAAATTATGCCTTCTCTAGGCAAATATAGGCAAGTTTGTTCTCAAAGTCTGAAAACCTTTTCTTCTATACTCCCAAAGTCAAATGTTATATGCAGCTTTCACATTAGAGATGTGGCATGGAATTAAGCATCATCTCATTAAAAAGGAAGATGAAGATTTGGTCTCACTTTTTTGCAAACAGAAGTTATCAAGGATCAGGCTGCCAGGCTGGGAAAATGGCAAAGCAACAGAGAGAAAAGAAGCTGGCCATTTGTGTCCATCCTGCTCCCCAGTCTGCCACCTGCTGAATGCAAGTTCTTGGTTGAGCCAGCCTTGCCACTTACTCTCCCCCACATGCAAGGTGAGGAACACTGTTTAAAACCCTGCAAGGACTAATAAATGGAAGGAACTGAACCTGAGCAGGTTTGAGAGACGGAAGTCTATTTCTAAACCACTCCTATTAGATGGTCTGTGTTGGTACCTTGGCAGCCCTGCTCAATTTACTGCTTATGAACAGCGGTTTTGGAACAGTTCCTTACTTAAATGAGAGCACAGTAATGTGCTGAGCTCCCTGTGGTCTCCATGGTGTTAAACAAAGTAAAAGTAAATTATTTGTAATATTGGTATGTGCCCACACAATAACTGAAGCTGTATCCTAAAGACTTGCTGTCTTGGATGAACCCCAGCTGTCCTGGGCATCTACCACTCCAAAAGCAAACCTTTGACCCCTTTATATTTTCACAATTATACGTATGTTATCAAAAAGAAGTAAGAACGTGGGAAAGAGAAAAAAGAAAGGTTAAAAATAAGCATCCTTACTGTGGGAACATGGTGGGGGAAGAGTGGTAAATGCAGCAGCTCTCCCTCACATCAGAGTAAAATTCTGTGCAAGGTTCTGTCGCCAATTTGTTTCAGAAAGGCACTGTTGCCTAAGCACCTGCCTGACTTACACTAAAGCAAACAGACAGCAAATAAGTCTCTCTTAGAGACATTAAAAATGGCCACAGTTTGTCCTTACTAAGTCCAAAGCCAACAGGAGACCAGGCCAAGCAAATGCACCTTCTTGTTTGGCAGGTTTGGCTGCTGGCTGTTTGCTGGTGAGAGTACACAGATGCTACATATCCTATCTAATTTGAAACATCTGTGGAAAGAAGTACCACATGAATGATAAATACAGAATTGAAGGTTCTCATTGCCAATAAAAAAAATGCGAGAAAGAAAGGCTCATTTTTGCAGCTTTTCCATTGTGGTCCTTTAGCAAATGCTAAAATGAAAACAAAACAAAAAGGAACATATATTAAAATTCCTTATATGCTAAAAAGGGTTGATCCAATTGTTCTTGAAATCAATAGGAATTAACTTTAGAGAGCTTTATACTGAATGCCTAAGGACATTCTCCTTTTAAGAAATTAGCTGCCTCACTGAACATATTTGAAGGGTTTAGGATAAAGTAAAGGGCATGTGAATTACAGAGCTACTGGCTAATGTGTCAACAGCCATCGGGTTACAGCAGCCACAGCCTCAAGGAAATCACAGATTAAAAGAAACCATCCATATCAGCAAGAACAGCAATGGGCTCTGTGTTGGCTCAAGAGTATCTGTGTTTACCATACTCTTATCTTTCGGGGCTTTTTTCCCTAAAACTTTGTATGTTCTAAATGAAATTACTGTTCTTGGGACAGTATGAGAAGCTGACCAAGGCTTCTTCATAAGTGTTTATGAGACCTACAAGTCATTACTGCCCAGGTAGTTTCTCACACACATAGAGCAGGAAGAGTCAAAACCCAAGCCTTGTTGGACACAGAGAAAGGATCAAGGGATGGGTCACTCCTGGAAGACCATCCTATGATTTCAGAAAAATACAGAGGGTTAATAAGTATCTAAAAAGTTAACAGGGTCTCATCAGTCTGCTTCAGTGAAGAGGAACTGCAGTGACACTGCCAGACAACACTGGAACGGGTGAGAAAATGAGAGATTAGACAAGTTAAGGAAGGGAAGGCATGAACTTGGGAAGAAGCTGTAGAATAGAGGGTGAAAAAAGGTTTATATCAGAAGACTAGTACCACCAATTAATTAATCCAAATGTTTTGTGGTTCATGTGTCAGCCTCGTTTTCTTTTGGGGATCAACTTAGCAACTTTGGAGGACACAGCAGAAGAACTGAACAATCCATTTATTCCCATAAACTAAGGACTAATGGAAGAGATGTCTGTTGTTCTTTTGAGTTCCAAATTATATTAAACATCCTTTTATTTCTCCTTATCATCTTCTCATAAAGCCGAAAGCCTAAAATTGGCACAGCACAAACATTAGCAAGGCCCCCCACAAAAGGGTTGGACAGAAACCTGTGGTGTCCTGTGAAGCCAGAAACAGGATTAAAGCTTGAAAGCCCTCTCAAAAAAGATGCTGTCCCAGGCAAATCTGTAATCTTTGATAGCAGAACTTTCCTATGGATTGCTAAGAGCCACCCCGAGTGCCGGGCAGGGTAAGCCTGCAGCAGGAATGGCAGCAGCAGCCATCGGAAGCATTTAGCAGTGAGCAGCAATGGACCATGCAAAACTGAGTGAAGCAGTCCTGCTTTTGGCCTTTGCACACCTATCCCCACTGCACGTGATTTCCAAAATCCACCAGAAGCAAGTGAAAACACCTATTTCTTTGCATTTGCTGTCCTGGAATTTTTGTTTTCCCTCTTGCTTTTGGGCATCAACTCTGCAGAATCAAAGAAAAATACACATTTTAGCTCAATACAAAATCCAGCACACAGGCAAGAAAGGGTAAAAAATGGTCGTTGATACTTCTCTTCTTAGATATTTGTGTGGCACATCACTCCTGTGATACAGGGACTGCACTGAGCTACACAGATTTTTTTGCAAAGAAGCGCAAAGAATATCTTGACATCTCAGGTGATTCTATAACTACAGAAAATCAACACAATTAATTTATTTACATGACTTGGTGGTCCTTTCTGCAAATTTATGTGATGTTCAAATGCTAGCATTAGTATGTGGTCCACAGACTCTAATATGATTCTATATTTTATGTTTACCTTATGTGAGCACCTCTACTTCATACTATGGAATAAAATTTACTGAGAAAATAGTATACAGTAAGGACAGTATTCATGAAAGAAGTACATTTTGAGTATAGTTTGGCTGACATTCAAAAATGCAGAATTCTGATGGCTCAGTCCCTTTCAGAGGGAATCTTGCTCTCAGACAGGCTAAATTTTATCAGTGGCAACAACTGAGCAACAGCTAACTTGGCTTTTGATAGGTAGAGGTTATTCTTAGCAAGTTGGGTTAATAAACTGTTTTGAAAGCAATTTTTATCCACTGAAAAAAACTTAGAATCATTGAAACTGAAAGTCTGAATTAGAAAACAATCCAACACAGAGAGAAGTAGCCAAAGCAATGTATTTTGCTGCCACTAAAGTCAAAAGAGCTGAGCTGATAAAAGGAAAACCTAGAGTAAATGTTAATTCATAGGGGCAGTGGCAATTAAAATTCACAGTGTGATGCTTTATAGGTGCATTTTATTTTACTTTATTTTATTTTGTTTTTATTGAGAAATACGTATAAGGTGTTAAAGTCACACTGGACTTCAATAAAAGTTTACACTTAATGGGGAATTAGGTTTCCTTCCTGAATTAGGGGCCAAAGTAAATAGTGTAAACCGCCTCCCCCACACTTTTTAGTCTTGTAGTTTTTGAATAACTAATTAATATATTTTAAGAATCATTAAATTAAAAATAATAAAAATTTAAAAATACATTAATTACAATTATAAATAAGTGCAACAGATGAAATGTCAATATTCAAAATAGTCTCTTTTTTTATTTTTTATTATTTTTACCTTTATTATTACCATTTGTCCTTTTAGTTTTTTAAATAGCAATCCCCACAGGCTTTAAAAAGGATGGTCAAAGACAACTTGATGAGTGCTTAAGGACTAAAAGTAAGGAAATTGGTAGAAAAACTGACCTTGAGCCAGATTGTCAGAATGACAGGCTGATAAAGTTAAAGGACCAGATGGCCAAGAATACTGAAGATAGAACAGAAAAAGTATTCAGCCTTTGTTTTAAGCACTTTTAGGCATTTCCCCTGCCATTATGTTATTGACCTAAAGAAAATATTGACTTCACTTGATTCCTAATTTCTATAATGGGGGATTTTATAGAAGAACAATGTCAGTTTGATCATACACAGTCGATAATCACTGCAAGGAGTGAAGGTAACTTACCAGATTACTTTTCATAGCATTTTTTCTGCAGATCTAGGAACTACTACATTCACTGCTGAAAGATCTGGGGTGAAATTGTGGCCAATGGGAATTTTGCCATCAACTTCAAAAGACTCAAATTTCATCCTAGATCTTATTTGTTTAGCAAGAAAGTGCTTATTTTTCTATTCTTTTTTTTTGTGCACAAACTGTCAGCATTGCATGAAACAAACCATCCTGATTTGCAGAGTGCCTTTCAAAAGCCGTGTGATTGCCAAAATTGCAAATCCAATTTGTTCACAGACTGACCAGTGTGTGATCATTCCAATTATATTTGGCACATGTCAAGTGGAAGAATCAAACCTTCCTCTTTTTGGATCACTTATAAACACTTCAAAAAATAAACTCCCAATATAATTAGCCGCTGAAATGCTTGGCGAGTCTCCCTTAAAAAATCCCCGTCAGAAAACACACCCCCTTGATTCTTCCTGAGCACGTTCTTCAATAAGAGACTCAGATCTTGTCCCCTGCACAGGCACTGATTAATGTAATCCTCCTGACTGCCTGTGGGTACCCCCAAAAACTAGTTTTCCCACAACCGAGGTCCAGGAACTGTGTTACATGAGAGTTGGATGATGTCGCAAGATCCCCCTCCTCCCCCCAAGCTCCCCTGAAGCACAAGGGGCTGCTAAGCCCGTGTGCAGGCTGAATGTGTGCAGCAGAGCTCACTGGCGCCCTTGCCCTTCAAAAACTCTGCTGCTGATGCATGTTGAGGTCTTTTTGCAGTGCATCAGTGAAAACACATTATCCTGTCAAGCTGCCTGAACCCCTGTGTAAGAGGTACCTTTTCCAGCAAGAATCTGCCTTAACTCCTAAAAACAGTTTGCATAATCCTGCCAAAAAGCAAAGGAACATTCAGTGAGCCAGTTACCCATTTTTGCTGCTATCTTGAAACACAAGAGGTTTTCCTCTTAGTTCTTTATGGGTTGTTTTTTTTTTTTCTTCCTTTCCAATGATTGTCATGAGAATCATTTCAAAACACGCAGAAGCTGAGAAAAAGAAAAATTCAGTGCTGAAGAAGGAAAGCAGAACAGCAGGTAAATGGAACTCAAGCTTATTCAGCAAAACTACATTTTTGAGAACAGTTCGGCAAGAAAGAAAGTGTGCATTTGGACTTTTCAAAGTCATATACTTTGCCATCAGAACACTGGGGACCTCCCAGTGCCTAATATTCAAAACATGTTACTTCTGAAGATAATTCTACCTCTACTCTGTGCTGTTTTTACCAAAGTCTGTGAGCACCCATTTTGTATGGGAAGACAACCAATTAAAATATTAAATCAGCCCCATCTCAGGAACAATCTCTGTAAAATAAAAACACACTTTTCAGCTCCATAGATACCAACTTGAAGCAACACTTCATTTTTTCCTGATGAAGTATTTCCTGATGATTGCTTTCCATTTTCCCCATCTTCTCCAATCTCAGTTCAGTTCTCATGTAGGACACGACCAAAGGCGTGTTTTAGACAAGTCTGGATGGTTTGGCTCTGGTTCATCCCCCTTACCCAGGAATAGCTTAGCACAAAAGTTGCCAGATAAGCCGTACAGAATCCATATTTGGTAAGAATTGTTGCCTTTCTTCCACATCTCTACTTATGTTTTTCTTCAAAATTGTTCAGAAATCATGAACACTGACAAATGGCTCAGTAGATGCCTGCCTTATATTTTTCTTTCATTAAATATAGCTCAGAAGTTTATTATTCTCTAGTCAAAAGCTACCACAGTCAATGTGATGGGTGTATTTATAATGGTTTCTACCAGACTTCTACCTCTCTATGCCAGTTCTCTCCATGTTCTGGGATCATCTGATCCCTCTGGATGAACTGTGGCGAACTATTTAAGACTGTCTGCCATCTTGTAGTCAGTAATATTCATATCCATAGGTCAGTTCTTACTATTTTCTACCATAACTTTCCATTGAAAGATGATGAGTCACTTCATTTAGGAGTAGAATTTATGCTCACATAGACCATTTCATGAAATTGTGTGAGATTGCTGCCAAACGACTGAGCCTTTGGGAGAAAAATAGTTGTACTTGGACGATTATGTAAGCCCTAACACAAATACTATGAAAATAGTGTTCAGACAGGTAAACTTGACGCCTAGCAAGATACTGGATCTTCCTTACCCTTTTTTATTTAAGGAAAACAATAACTTCTGAGACAACAGATCAAAAACTTATTATTAACATCTTCTAGATGATTTTATTTAGTGTTGTGTTTCTGCTTTTTAAGGCACTGCAGCAATTCCCACTTTTATGTATGGTGTTGGGACCTTCTGCCTCTTCTTTATAAATGTGTGTTTCTGGATGTCTATAAATTGGCCACTCAAGATTGTTCCAGACAGATACTTGGCTTCCAGACTCTCAGTGCAGAGAAGAATGGTTTTCTTTTCTTCCTACTGGCAAAAGTAGATGTGATAGTGTGTAAGGCACACCACTGGAATGCAGTAAGTAAACAAATATTTAAAAGACATTTTAGCAGCCTGAGCCAGTTTATTTGCCTAGCTCTAACTCAAATGACCTCTGTTTAAAGCATAGTTCAGGCAGTCAATTGCATCCCAAGTACTTGTATCCTGCCCCCTCAACAAGAACAAGGAATGTGAACAAAGAGCTTCCTAACATTTGGGAGTATGCAGGAACAAGGGACACAAAGAAACACCAAAGCATCAGGACTGCATTTGCAATCTTGTATCACATGCTTGAATCCCAGGTATTTCTGGTGAGGCTTTGCCAACAGCTCGTGAGGCACAGCTTACACTGCCCCTAGAACGTGAGATTATGGGCAAGGAGACCCAAACCTCCCCATACAAGAGGGAAAGATATGGTAATGCTTTGCTGCTCTTCCATTCTTGGGTATTTTTTATAACTGGAAGGAAATGCGGGCCACAAAGAAAGAAGGTAATGCACCCAATACTACAGAAATTCCCCACAGTTCCCCACTTCCAGAGGGCTAAGGCTCCAACACTACATTTCGTGCCATTAAATTCTCTTATTGCTGTTCCTCAGCTGCTGGGGAGTGTCTTTCCTCCAAGCCCCTCCTGGGGTCAGTGCTATGAATATCACCTCCAGCACAGCAAGCTGAGGCAGGCAGCAGCCACGGATGGCATTTATCTTGGAAAATGTTTAGTTATGTGAACATCAGCTTTTGCAATCTGATTCATAGCCTGAATAAAGGTTACAAGTTTTCAGGTTGGTATGCACCACATTCGACATGAGATTGTAGCCTTACCAGCTCTTTTATTCAATCTGAAGAGAGTCAAGTTACAATGAACGTAACAAGTCTTTAGAATACTGCATCCACTCGAATTTCCTCTGCTTTCTCCCCGTTCCCTGTTCCCTTCCAGCAGATATGACAAGTCTAGTTTTCAGAGAGGTAACAAAGGAAAACAAATATTTATGTATTGGTTGTTCCTCCAGGGCCATGTAAACTGATTGCTTTAATCAGCGACAGAAGGAAAACAGTCTGCTATCAATGACTGAGTTAATCAGGAGTCTCAAAGGAGAAGTTTATTGTAGAAGAGCAAAAATGTTCAGTCCTTGTCCCTTCCTCCATGTACCTTCAACACCGAACCAGAGTTCTCCAGCTTTGCTTGGGCTTGTGCCTAAGGCATCCAAGACCCCTTCATGGCCTCACAAGGAAATGAACATGTCTAGAGGACAGTTTTAGTGGTCTCACAGCATCTCAAGCCATCAGGTTCTTAATTCGGTTGATACCCTAAAATTAAGGAGAATTAATTGAGACCACAGTTCAATGAAAGTAAATGTGTGAAAAAGATGGAAAAATCTCTTTAGTGCAGGCATGGGTAAGTAAAACGCATCAGCTTCTTAAAATTTATGGTGTTTACACCACGAGGGAGATTTTCTGATGTGATGGACAAACTCATGTGCAGCGTTTGTGTCAGAAGTGTACAGCTCACCCTGAAAAAATGCTACTTAAGTTTGATTGGGATTTTTACCCTCTGAAAAACTCTTCTTTTTAAAATAGAAGAAAAGTCTGTAATTTTCTTGTATATATTGGTTTCCATTTCTCTCAAATTTTACATAGATCCCTAGTGCTGTTTAGTGGAAAAAAAGAAAGATTTGTTTATTTAAACAGGTGCCCAGTCTCTGTGGGATGCACAGATTATGCTGAGCTCAGCAAATGGCTATGAAGTCAATAGCAGCTGAAACTGTAGATCAAAAGGTTTACAAATATGCTTTTCCTCTTAAAAAAAAAAAAAAGTATGGGGTTCTCTTAGATTAAAATTTGGTTTCAATTACTTTAATTATTTTATTCTCTAACAACAAGCGAAATGTTTAAGGACATATCCAAGTTCCTTCTGTGTCCTCTTTGCAATGCCTCAATGATGTAGTGAGATGCTGATGATCCTGACAAGACCTGCCAGAGGCTGCCACCCACTTCTTTTTCTCCAAGGTGCCTAAGGCTGTGGTGACTTGGGTGAAGAAAAGGAGGGATTGAATGGCTGGAGCTGGCACTCACCTGCAGCAAACCCTCCAGGACTGGGGCTGCAGAGACAATGCAGTGTAACATCGGTGGCTGCCAGCCTGTGCAACTTTCCCACACGTGCCTGAGCTCTTTGTGCTGTGAGGGGCAGAGGTAACAGCACATAAAGCTGGAGCTAGATCTGTGTGGAGTGAAATATCTAATGACCTCTGTTTAAGATGTAGGAGCCAGCTATGAGAGGTATTTAACACAGGCACTCTTCAGACATTGATGCCTATCTCTGGTGCACAATGGATTCCATTAGACAGGACTATCAGATGGATCTAACCAGCAAAAATTTTTTTCAGAAGGTCTGCACAAGGCAAGAAGCAGTTTTTACCCCACTGTACCACACATGAAACACCTTTCACAGCTTTAGTGACCATCAGCACAGTGTGGCAGCCTCTGAGAACAAGTTTCTCAGCTGGGCTTCTGCTGCTGCTAAGAATGTAAGTTATTTATGAGGAGAAGGTCATGTACTCACATTTCAAGCTGTAAAGCAAATCAGAAAGCTCTCACAGGTTCATGTAACTGTGCCAAAAGCTGAAGAAGCCTAATACATAGGAGAAATCACATTTCATTGTGCCTGTGTGAGAGAGAAGGACCATAAATTGGTGGCTGTATCTGAAAATATTTGCATTTACACTCTTTAAGATAAAATACTAAACATCTTATTCTAATTTGGTTTTTTTGGTTGGTTGATTAGAGATTTTTTGTTTTGGTTTGATTTTTTGTGTATTGTTACAGCCCTAGCAGACTGGGGACACGGGAAAGACAAAGTCTGTAGGACAATATGCTGTATTTTGAGATGCAAAATGATGCCTGTTAAGTGCTAAAATCAGTCAACACCACTCTGCTGCCATCAGAATAAGTGTGCCTTGCCAACAGAGCTAAAGAAAAGTAAAGACTGTTCACTGGTCCTCTTCTGAATGTACCGTGCTTCATCCAGGCAGCAAGCAGAGAATAGTGCTGTCAGGACAAAACTCACCAAGCTGCACACAACAAAGTGAACACACCCTCACTAACACACATAAAGATCAGGTTAACATTGGGAGACTATTGTTCATAAAGTTTGAGCTCTGAGCCCCGTTCCCCTCCAAAAACTGAACCTTAAAACTCATAATTCCACTTGCTTTATAGACAATAGAGAAACTTCATATTAAGCGCTCTCTTCCACAAATGTCTTTTTATTCCACTAGGACTAATGATCTCTGTCCTCTGTTAAATCATTTACCACTCTACTCCTTTTTCTTGAAATTGTCTCACTTATTAAAACAAATTAAACTCAGAGCAGTTGTTCTGTTCTCAGCCTTTCTTAGTCTGTTCTTGACCTTCCTTATCTTCACCTTTGCTTCTTCTACCTAAGACACAAAGAAGGGTTATTTATCCCATATGCTACATGTTTGCTTCACCTGTGCAGACACACAGCCAGGATCTTTACATCTTTTTGGAAGAATTTCATTATTTTAATAGTACATATAGACTGAACCTCTTAAAATATAAGGAAAAAAAAAAAAAAGAAATATTTTCACAGAATAATAGAATCACAGAACAGCCCAAACTGGAAAAGACCTTGAAAGTTCATATTATCCCCTCTTTCATGAAAAAGGCAGCCTAGATCTTAGTTCCTGTAACACCTGAAGATTATAAAATAATGAAAATAATGGGAATAATCTTGTAAATAGAACTGCCATTGGATAGGCAAAGTGATATTTGATGTTTAAATCTGTCCTTTAGAGGCCTTCTGTTAATGATGATCAAAGATCTGGTTACATAGTGCACTAAATGAACCATCATTCACCATCTCTTTTTAAAGGTACATTTTTCTTGTGTTTCTAAACTACTTGTTTCATGCAGCACAAAAACCTTTGGGCAAATTGTTATCCTGGGGCTTGATGTCCTGTACTTGGTATTACCTGTGTTCCGTGTGTGCTCAGTCAGAAATCCCTAATGCTGCTTTTTCTGTTGCTGATCATCAGTGTTCTTGAAGAGGACAGAAAATAGAAGTGTATATGTTTAAAACTTTATCAGTATCATTTCTTTATTTGGGACTTCTCACTTTTCACTATGTTTTTCTGTGATAATCACCTCTTTAAGACATTTGTTTCTACTGATTTTGTTTTTCTAATAATTTCCTGATCAATCTCTCTTCATTTTGCTTTTTACATTGAACTCTTAACTATTTTGCTGCTATTTTAGAAATTAGGAATTATGTCTATGTGCATAATTAATAACTTGGTTTAGTGGCTGACCTCTAAAATATAGGTTAATGAAAGTTTATGGTTGGCGTAATAAAATTACCAATTTTGAGATGGAAATATTTTCATTTTTTTAAAGAGCACTTTTGATCAAACCAGGCATTAGTCCAACTCAAAGCAATTTAATTTGTTTCAAACTAGGTTTTATCACAATGGCATTTTTTCAGTGGGAATCAAATTTTAATTCATCAAAATGCATCAGCCTGGTATTCTAGGTGACATCTTACTGGAGCGACAATGTAAGAATAAGATGCGTCTTCCTGAGGGTGCAGATTTGTGCTGCCATCAGAGATGATTTCCCTGAGACCAATGTCTGAAGCTGAGAGAGCAGCCAGGGGCAGGACTGACAGCCAACTAGTCCTTTTTCTATTGGGACAACAGAAGTAGAACCTTCTCCCACAAGGCATTTTCCATCTGAGTTGAAGCTGAAAGATTTGCCTGGGACTCAGGTGGGCTGAATAAAGTTCATAAGAAGTTAGGTCACTCACTTCCTGCTCTGATAATCACCTTTATGGCTAGAAGCATATTACAGAACCTAGGAGGAAATATAGAATCTGTACAGGAGAGAATAGAGATTTTCAAGTATTTTTCATGGAAAATGTCAGTGGTGTTATAGCTTCAGGTTCTCTGGGTCGAACAGAGATTCGTGGTTGTCATAAGGCTTCCCTGTATTTTATCTGTTCCTGCTGTTCTGGTGGCAAACATTTTTTCTCAAAAATCAAATAGAAAAGTCATCCTTGTGACAGTTAGCTTGTTATAAAGAGTACAAATTATTGGCAGGATTTTCAAAAGCATTCTCTGTCAGTCTACCCATGACTTTGGAAATAAAAAATGCTTCTATCCCTGCCCCCCACTGACTTCAGTGAAGCTGCTTAAAAATCCTTTACTATTTTCAGGTCACTGTCATTATTCCATGGATCTGAAGGTAAACTTATGTCCCATTGTCTTACTACACTGAGACCATTCTAACCAGGTTTTGAATCAATAATTTTCCCATCTTTTCCACATACAAAATGGTTCTGTTTTCTCTTTAGTTTTTCTCCATAAATCTTAAGATACTGTCAAAATGCAAAGTGATTTATATTCATTGTGCTTCATGTATGTCTCCCAAAGGTGCCAAAACAATAAACCCTGGATAATAGATAAGTTATTGCTGATAACTCAACCAAGAAATATACGACAACTGTGGTAGCATGGTTTGTTCTTAGCAATTATTTGTATTCTCTAAGAGATGGAAACTATTGCAGAGCCTGGGAGAACAAAGCCTCTAATCCAGCTGTTAGGAAGATGGATTCACTAAACTGCTGGGCCACAGAGATTGCTTATCTCTTTGTCATTACGCTGGGGCAAAGACAATTATTTCTGTTGAGCCTGGGCGCAGGTTTCTCTCTGAAGGAACCACAGATTGGGAGCATTTGATTTCTTCAGGGAGAAACATAATTTATCCTATTCATAAGCAAATAAGTAGGTTAGGAATGAACATGAGAAAAGCCTATATGAAACAGATGGCAGAAAGGTGAAGAGCTGGAACCTCAAGTGACCACCAAACAGCAGGACAAGGGCACACGGACTGGCGTCTGCAGCCTTGTGCCCTTTCCACACCCACCCAAGGTCAACCAGGAAAAAGCTGCTTGGCTCAGGAAGGTGCAGGAGCCCCGTCTGCGTGGAGCATGGGCTGGTGTGACAGCCACTCTCTCAGTGAGGCTGTCAGTGGAGCAGCAGGAGAACAGAAGGGGTGACAAGGCACAGCCCCAGGTGTGAGCGCTGCTCAGCCGGGTGCTCCAGGGGTGGGCAGCATCACCACCCTCTGCCTGGCATGCCACTGAAGCCAGGGGTATCCCTGTGAAGACATGCAACATGAAATTCCAAACAGAACAGGGTTATTTAATTAGCAAAATGTTTGTAACAGCACAAATGGCTTCCTCGTCATAAGCATGTGCAGTAAATGCTTTCCAGCAACCAGCAGAGTAACCATAGATCCAAAAACTTCAAGGAATGAAAGGCACTGGGCTCCCTCCCAGCAGTGTAGTGTTACAGGCAATATTCAAAAACCACATCTGAGTTTAAAAATAAAGCAAATAAACAAGTAAGCATGTCACACACCACCACTCCTCAGTACATAATCTCTTACTGAGAAATGAACTGTCAGCAGAGCTCCTTGAGGCTGCCACACTAGAAATGTGGGTCTAAGTTCAATACCCTACTAAGTTCAATTATTTGGAGAGCTTACACATCATCTCAGCTGAGCTCCTTTGACGACCAGAGGAAAGGCTGTACACAACATACCCAAATCATGTTCTGGAGGAGACTCTTCCACAGCAGAGACAGCTGAGAACCACTGGAATGCTCTGCCATTCCTCAATAAATTGAGAAGGGGACTAGATAGAAGAAGTCTAGTGCTCTTATATAGAGCCTGCTCTGGGACCTTACATTACAAGGTCCTTTTGTGCCCCTCTCTCTATTTAACTGGTAGGCTTCCTAGCTGGAACAGCCTTGGGTACACTTACCAGGGTTTGCAGGTGCTGGTAACACAATTACAGTGACAGTGTAAAGTTCCATAATTCCACTATGGCTCACGCTACTGTTCAGTCCACTAAGCATGGACTTGTTTGCCTTTACAGCCCAGCTGGTTTCTTAGCAAAGCAGTCCTGAGTTTGAATGAATCCTGTCATGAGAACTAAATCTCCAGAATATTTTTGTGCAGAACAGTGTGACCCCTTTGGTATCTGGTTTTTTTGTATTCATTTCTGTAATTCCAAGCAGGTTTGGTGGAAGAAATGGAGGAATTTTTAGTAGAATTGCTCAGTTTGGAACATACTTTGCCCTGTTCCCATTGTCTTCCTCAGCAGCCTGTTTCAGGAAGGCACTGACAGCCCTCAACACCTCTGGTGGCCATGTCCTGCTGCTCCTGCACTCCCACGCCAAGCACAACTGGGACCCTGTTCCTCCAAGTCAACAGTTGCTTCCCAGGTGACTGATGCCTAGAAATACCAACAGAGGGGACTTGAAAAGTAAATCGAATTAAAAGTAGCTTTCCTGACTCTCAAAAATGGGATTGAAAGAGGAGAAATGCTGCTTAAGAAGTAACTGATGTTTATTCACTTACAGTTGTTGAATAGGAAAAAAAAAAGATAAATTAATCAACAAGAATCTTGTTTCTTAACCAATAATACTGTAACTTAGTTCATAACTTGGATACTCTAAAATGTGACCGAGAACACACAGCCTGCACCCCCCTATATTTACTATGTATTGAGTAAACAAATCTCTCCCTCGCCATGGGGCATTGTGGAGGGGTGACCACAAATTTATATTTAGATGAAAACCTGCAGTATTTAAGTAGCTCAGAACGTTTCATTAAAAATATAAAGTCATGCCTCGGCATTTATCTGTTTCCACCAGTCATGACATTGCGTTTCTCCATCACTGTGAAGATGGAAATGTCTGACTGCAGACTTAAGCAACGACCACCACAGCTGGAAGCGATGGTTTAGGGTTCAAAATCACAGTTGCTGTTTGAAGGAGACACCTGAAGGTTATGTCGTTTCCAGGCAATGCAATTCTCGAAGGCAGTCCCTAGATGTCACTGAACACCACGGCTCGTTTAAATATAAACCAAGACATTTTACACCAGGCAAGTCTTTCTCATGCTAGAGACATGGTGTATTTCTGTTAGCTAGAAAATTATGGCTTTCAAAAAAAAAAATCTTTATACATTCAGTCCTTCAATTTCAGTGGTGAAATATTTCCATATCGAAAATTAGAAAACTCAGAGGATAATGAGCTGCTCAGGCACCGGTGCTAGGTTTGCTCCTGAGCTCCATCAGACCTGCCAGGTGGTTTGTGTCCCCTTTGGAGGTGACTTAGGGCCCATCCAGCAGCTTCTCCACTAAGAGGGAAAACTGTTCCTTTGGTCCTTCTGAAAATCCCTCCATTTCCCTTTCTTGTATGAAATTACTTTTCCATGGAAACTTGCCTGTACCTCATGCCCTTCTTTACTTTCTCAAAGGCACTTGGTCCTGTAAGAGTCCCTAGGGCTGAGAGCAGCGGGGAGCAGCAGCCAGGACCACCAGCCATGGCCCTGCTTAGCAGCTGTGTTCAGTTTTAAATCTAGTCTCAGTTTTGTCTTAGTTTCTTGGGGTTGGCGACTGTGGGAGCTGGCCTGTTCTTTCCTTCTGAAACCAGTTCAGGTGAGATCAACACAGCCTTCTCAGAGCCATGGCTGCCTGAACAGTATCACCATGATGCCACAATGAGTAGCATTCCCAGTGAAGACCGGCTGGGACAACTGGGGTTGTTCAGCCTGGAGAAGGGAGGGCTCCAGGGAGACCTTAGAGTAGCCTTCCAGTAGCTAAAGAGGGCTTACAAGAAAGCAGATTACTGCCCCTCATAGCAAGAACTTCAGCTAAGGCACTGCCTTTGCCAAACAGAAGGCCTGTGGGGATGATTTTCAGACATAGATGTGACAGGTCATATTTTTTATCATCTGCCTTTATATTGCAATACTATAAACTGTGCTATATATAAACTGGTATCATCTGCACATTGATGTCTAGTATTTCCTTGGACTCCCAAAGTAGCCCTAAAAGGAGTGATCTTTTTTGGCATGGACTGTGTTAAATGTCTTTTTCCTTATAAAAATGAAAAATACTTGCAAACATTTAAAACCCTCCCAAGTGGAAAAGAGGTTCAATTTAAAATGGAAAGTTAGAAGAGACTACATTTAAAGTAAGAAGGATAAGCAACAATAAAATTGTCTCATAGGGTTTGTGCTTCCAGAAGAGAAGCTGTAAACCAGAAACATGCTCCACCTGTAAATACAGGTAGGTGTTGCTATTGCTGCTACAGGCTTCCTCTCAGTCAAACAGCCCTGCCTTCTCTTCCAGAAAAACACCTGAGTCTCAAGATTAATTTTCAAGGTTAGGAAATCTGGGAACTTTCTGCAGAGTACATTAAATCATACCTGAACTGATGCTGTCTTGACTACTTCAGTGGTCTGTTCAGTCTACTGGAATGGCACAAGTTTGGCTCCCTTTTAACTTGTCCGCTTTTAACTTATCAGCTACCTCTGCTTGTGCTTATTTAGCACTCCTGGAGCAAAGCTTTTAGTTTTTCTCTGACAAGTTTGAGTCTGGGTAGACAAAGAGCAATTTAATATAGTTCTTGTATTATTTATGTATCAAATGGAAATAAAACCATACAACAGATGTCTGGGAAAAAGCAGGCATGGGGTGAACCATAGGAAATCAAAGCTACTCACTTACATAGGCGTGGGTTTACTGTAAACATCAGCAGTGCAAGAGTATACACAAAGCATGACTGCTCTACAGCTCTTGTGCCATCATAACCTTCAGACACTGTAATTATTTAAAATAGTGACTTTTGTGCCATAATAGAACTAAGAACTCAACCACAAAAGTGGATCAGCTGCTCTAGATATTCTACAAACAAAGCAAAAAATGCCAGTTTCACCCAATAACCTTTGAAGCCTTCAAGGTCTCAGCACCACAGCTGCATTTTCTGCTGTTGGTATCACTGGCAGGTCACCTGTTTGTCCCTGGGGCAGCACTCAGGAGGCGTCTAATGAGCAACAGGGAAAGTTTGAGGGTATTTCTGGGGAGTCCTGTTATGGTGGGATCTCCTGGCATCACAGGAGAAAGAAAGTGTTTAAATACAAAGAGCAGATAACTGAGACTATAATTTTTGGCTGAGTGAGGAAGGCTGTGGAAACATGTCAGTAATGCATTAGAGATTACACTGTTGTAATTACTGAGAGATAGTGGGAACCTGAACAAAAACCTTGTCTGGGTGGATGGACAGAAAAGGTCTACCTTAACAGATTCAGACCGTCCCAAGAATTCAGAGACAAGCTGGGTATGAATATCTGGATCCAAACTAGTAGAAGAAAACCAGTGTTACGGGTCTGAATGGTGGGGAAGACGAGTTCCCAAACACTAAGGGAGAAGATGGAGGAATGCATGTGCAGGGGAGTGCGTGGGTTGGGCTGTACTGATTTCAGCATCTATATAGTCCCAGGAGATATGAAAAGACCTGAGTTTTGAGTCTGGGCAGACACAAAAGGGTCCAGAGCACAGCAGTGAAGTTCTCAAGTCTCCAACACACATTTACATTAATGAGGGAGATTACTGGAAATTATTTGTGTGTACACAGTTTAAAAATGGGATTATCTGAGAAGCCTGAGACACACTTGCCAACTGGTAATTGTTGCCAGCTTCTGGAGAGTGGTTTGAAAAGATCACCAGGTATTTGCAGTTGTCAGTCTGACATGGTTGCATCCAGTTCTCTGACAACAGCTAGTCACAGACACCTGAACACATGTGGAGGCTTTCTGCTCCTCCCCAAGACTCCTCAGTCTTCTACTTACAAAAAACAATTGTATTTATTTTGAAACACTGAAAAAGTTCAGACCTTGTTCTTTCATTCTGTCTTATATTGCTGATCTCCTACACATAATTCAGGATGCAATTATTCAAGTCCTTTCTTCCAAAAGTTTTCCTGTGGTACATTAAAGAAATTGTATTTCATATTTTAAATAGACAGTACAATGAAAAAATAGAGAGCAATACAGCAGAGTTGTGGCATATAAAACATACATAATATACTGATAAAAAATGTATGCTGTCAATTATTGTATCATTATTTAATTAAAGGAAGCATAAAAGGAAGAAAAAAATCCACAAAATTCAAAAAGAAAAAAATTCACAAAATTTAAGGGTGTTATTATTTTAATAGGGTGTTATTAGAACAGAAAACCTTGTCTCACTTAGGCAATTTGATGGTTTTTAGTATCTACAGGTAAGAATAATCATGTGAACACAGCTACCAAGTCAGCACTGCTCATACATTCCATTATCCTGAACACCAATATAAAAATTTCTTAGTCTATCTAATGTAAGTGAAAATTATAAGGTAAATGGGTACAAAATGGGCAAAATCAAATACCTCTTGACTATACAGCAAACAGACTGGTTTTCTGGCTGTTTGCTCACAGAAAGCCCTGTGTCATTTCTGCCCCTGATTTAAGGAGTTCCTGTGGTGCCTCCTTTCCCATTACCCTAACAAAAGCTGTGATGGCAGAGGGTGCTTGCAGTCGTTGCCCATACAAGCCGAAGTACTGCTCATGTTGCCTTATTTTAGCACAAATATTGTTTTCTACATTATCTTATAGCAAACACTTCACCTAAGCATGCTCAGAGTGAGGTGAAATACCACGTACCTTGTGCTGTGGTATGTATGAAAACCCAGGCAGAAGGAGGTACTGTTAGACCTCAGCAGTATTTCAGGGAGGAATTTTGACATTTCAGCTGAATAAATGAAGAAGCACAAGTCTATGTTGCTACACATTTTGGCATTGCCTCCTTTCTGCCCTTCACCAACAGTTTTGATGAGCATTTTTCAAAAAGCAATTTCCAAATTTCTGTGGCTCTGGGAATCACGCTACCTGTGAACTAAACATCCAGCCCTGGGGACTTGTACCATCTGAAAAGTGTTTGTGTAAATCCTGAAGAGGAATTTGACGTCCTCAACTGAGGCAGAAATAACCAGCTCTACAAATGAGGCAAAGTGTAGCAGTTCAGAAAAAGAACAGGGGCTTCAGCAGCTCACAGGCTGAGACAGAGATGTCTTACCATTGCAGGAGAAGCAAACTCCTGTTTGAACAAGAGATTCACCTCCAAAGAATCCAATGTACATTAAGTCCCCATCTAGAATTTTGATTGTTGGACTTGGAGATGTGCCTTCCGTGGAGATGGTTGAGAGAAAAGCAGTGAGAATGATGAAAAGCCTGGAAACATCTGCCCTGTGGAAAAAAAATTAGAATAATTGAGAAAAGAAGATGCAAAAAATTGTTGTAAAGAAGAATTGTTGTCCTTAGGTGAAAAGAGGGGATTCTGCCCCTCTACTCTGCTCTTGTGAGACCCCACCTGGAGCACTGGATCCAGCTCTGGGGTCCCCAACATAGATGAAAGAACAATGTGGACCTGTTGGAGAAGAACCAGAGGACGTTCTCAAACATGATCACAGGGCTGGAGCACCTCTCCTATGTAGACAGGCTGAGATAGTTGTGGTTGTTCAGCCCAGAGAAGAGAAGAATCTGGGAAGACTTTAGAGCACCTTCCAGTACCAAAAGGGTACTGGGGAATGGGTACAAGAGAGCTGGAGAGGGACTTTTCACAAGGGCATGTAATGAATGGCTTCAAACTGAAAGAGGACAGGTTTAGATTAGATATTGGAGAGAATCTTTTTACTGTGAGGGTGGTGAGGCACTTGAATAGGTTGCCCAGAGTAGTTATGAATGCCTTGTCCCTGGACGTGTTCAAGGCCAGGTTGGAGGGCTTTGAGCAGCCTGGTCTAGTGGAAGGTGTCCCTGCCCATGGCAGAGGCGTTGAAGCGAGATGGTCCCTAAGGTCCCTTCCAACCCAAATCATTCTATGAGTTTATGATTCTATAATGTGCTGAAGAGGCAGCAAGAAAAAATTACATTTGCCACTAGGAATTTCTTTTTCTAATTGTCACAGCAGTGAAGCACTGATTATGTAGAGGTTTGTGAAGCCTGCATGACTAGAGGCGGCTTGACAGAAATATCCATAAGGAGAGGTAAATAGACTAGATGACCTCCTCCAGTCCCTTTCAAGTCTAGCATTTGTGATTCTGTGACTTAATGATGTCAAATAATTGTAAATTTAAATTGTTTTCACATTTCACTGCAAATCTCATAATAACTTGACACCACCTGTATATTTTAAGAGACAATATTTCAATCCAAAGGAAATTGATCTTAACTACAGTTTGCTTCCATCTATAGTGACTGCTTTTGTTTTCAATTTGACATCCATATTACTAAAGCCTTACTAAATCATCACTTCAAAACATTGTGCAACAACTAGTGTGTTATACATATTCCATCATTTTAAAAAATTGATCAAAACCCAACCAAGCACCCCACCTTATCCCTGACGACTGTTACCTTTTCTCTTTTTCACCACCTGGCCCTGCCAGTGCTGTAGCTTCACTGCACATGATGTACTGCATTTAATGCTGGATTGCAAATCCTCAAATCTAAAGTGTGTTTTTATAGCCAAAGTCAGCCATGCCACTTTGAGACTGCAGATGATCTGGGATCAAAGACACAACAATGTAGTGCCTTTACACCTGATTGCTACAATGACAGATTAGATTTGTCTTTCAGTCCCAAATTCACCATGCAAAGGGCAACATCATAATAAAAATTTCATTAAGCAGCTTTACTTTTTCCGTATAACAAACTTCAAAGGAAATGAGAATTTGGGAGAACAAATGTATGATACAACAAAAAAATCAAATCCAAACAAAACAAAACAAAACGGCATCAAAAAATATAACTCCAAATGAAAAGATACTATAGAGAACTGGGACATTCCTTTGCAGAAGTATTAAATGCCTGCAGCTGAAAATCACTCCATATCCCTGAAAATCAGGCCTGTGTTATTTAACCAAGATGAGCCATTTTCCACATATCGTTCATCAGAACGAATCTGTAATAAACTTAAGAAAGATTAACTAAGTGCAGAGTTTGACCCCAAATATTCCTGTTGCAGTAATTTCTTCTGCTTTTTGTGGAGAGGCTGCTTCTTCCTTTGTGATATTAATGTTGACAAGAATCTGTGTGTGCCTAATTCCTAATGAGACTGAAGATGGCACAGATTAATTGGAAAGGAGACCACCCTGGAGCATTGCCAAGAATAATTGAATTTTTCTTTTTGGCTTTGGGGAGCTGCTAACACCTTTTAGTTTCCCATTAGCACATTTCACGGGGTGAGGCATCCTAAGAATTGCTTGATTCCTGTCAAAATCTCCAGAGGAAAACAGCTCAAGTCTTTATGACCTTATAGGTAGAACATTCACACTGATTATGTGCAATCCCCTGAATTAATGTAATGGAAGGCTAATTGCAGCAAATAATTAGATGACAAAAAAATTTAAAACCTACTGAGAACCTGCAACCCTTTTTATTCCTTATTATACTTCAGCTAGAATGGCTATATGACATACATTGTGCCCTAGAGATTTTATTTTGTTTTTCACTTTTGTTTTCTTCCACATGTTCCAGGCAGACAATTCCCACTGACTTATGCTTCATCGGTAACATGTAAAGTAAAGGCCAGCTTACAAAGTTTTCCTTTCTATTTTTTTAAGGGATGTATGTTTTGCTTTGCAAGCAAAAGTAACGATTTGTTCTTCCCCATAAGTACTGGTGCCTTTGTTCCATACCATTTCATGCCTGTCGAACAGCAAAGAGTCTGCCTTGCAGACAATAAAAGAAGAAAACCAAGCTAAGACAAAAAACAAAGTGACAAGAAAATAAAATACTGGTAGTATTTTGCCAGAGCATCCTCTAAAAATGAGTACTAGCTAGTGAACATAGGGCCATATAGTTACCTAAATCCTGTCTTTCTTATCAGAACTGGCCGCTAGGAACAAATTATCTTCCATTTAGGTGTTTCATATTTCTACAGTTTCAAATAAGACCTATGTAAATAAGGAAACAGAGTGGCTTCTTACATTCACATACTGGAATTTTATTGCTTGCATGTGTAGCAAATTCAGAGTACCCATCTAAGGTTCATAACTATTGAAATTACACCAAAAGTGGCATTTAGACTACTTATCTCCATCTACTAAAATACACACATGATCCCAACTAAAATCTCAACTAAACTTGAAGTGTAACAAAGGTGAAAAACGCTGTGGCTTTGGGGCCCAATTTCAGCTCATTATTTCATTTTGCAAGGCATGTGAGTACTTGCTTCTTTTTTTTTCATGTTATTATTGGATAAACACTTGTGGTTACTGTTTGGTCTTAAAAACATTTTTGGTAAGCCTAGTCAGCAAGGACTTGTTTCCCCACCCTGAATATATACTATTCAAGACATGTCTGGTTTTAGTATTCAGAAGTCCCAACACCAAAAATTGTAAAATGGAGCTTTCCTATCACCCAGAACGTGTCTATTAAATATCCGGTCAGTAGAAGAGGTAGACCCAAGAGAGGAGTTAGAGACACATCTTGTTGCAGAACTTCTTGAGATATTCTTCATCCTGCACTGGCTGGTGCAAGAGCTTTCCACAGTGAAATCACCATGTCTTGTTTACATTTAAAGCTGCCACTTTGGAAGCAAATTTTCTTTAACACATATCAAACAGGAACCATATGCTGCATACAAGATACCCTGAGGGTAGTAATTACATTTTATGCAATTTAGTGTTCCAGTTGAGCCAAATCACCCCTACTGTAATTATATAGTACTCCAAGAATTTTGACCAAGGATGAATTGTGTTCATTCACCTGATTTTATACATTGCAGGCAGCAAATTATATGTTCTAGTACTGGGGAGGAATCTCTGTTAATCAGGACATGATCTGGTGATACTTAGATTCTTTTGGCCTAACTGCAGTTAGGAAATCTGATGTTCAATTAGTAGCTTTTTCCTAACCATTGTTCTGACATGTGCAGTACATTTTCTGTCATGCAAATCATGTATCCAGTACAAGGCAAGAAATTAGTTTCATTTAAGTTAGTTCTGATCTGGTGGAAGTTTCTACTACTCAGTCAGATAAGCTTGGTTTTTGTCCAAAAGTTTTCTTTTTTGGACCTTTGCCTGTCCCAAAGTTTCAAAAGTCAAGCCATCCACATGCTCAACTTAACTAGATTTTTATTAATCAGGAGGTTGTGGCAGTTTGTTTGCTTGCTTTCTGCTATTTTTAGAGTGTGTTTTTGTCATGCTTTCTGTTTTTTCTCTTAAGGCATGAGTCTTAAAATTTTCTGGGTTTTAATAGGTGTTCGGCTGGTTTGGGTTTTTTTTTCATAACCCTATGACTTCCATAGCTGAGGTTTAAGAAAGCTACCATATATCAAGAAAAGTAAGATAAAATTACAAGAGTTATTACCTCTTTAACTGTATGTACAAATAGGGAGATTGGCTTGCCATTGATACTGACTTCACAGTCCTTCTGAAACCATATTCCAACTTGTCACCATATGTTATTTCCAAACCAATTATTTAGTCTGGTCCATCACCTGTAAAAGACATATTTATTGTGGGGGTAATTTGTAGCCCATTCTTGTTTTCCTGAAAGTGAACAGAACAAAGAGTAATTCAGATTTTTTTCTTTATTCTTATGTTATTTCACCCGCACCACAATCTTACATTTTCCTATGGGCTTCTGGGTTTGAGTTAGCCAACTATGAACATGCCAATCTGAATTTTTAATTTTAGACTGTTCTGTTCTCCCTGCACATTTCATGCTGACATCAAAATTCTGAACCTTAAAATACTTCACACTTTCTGGTTTTACTTTTTAAAGTTCTTAAAGAATATATTGTGAGTTTTGATACTTTTCCGTATAGGCAGGAATTTACTTGAATAGGAATCACATTTTATAGGTGACTACTAAAACTAAAATTAAGGCTGAAAGATAGAAAAATATACTATCCCTTTCATGTGAATTTCTTCCATTGCAGATGTTCTTATGCCAATTATTTTCTTTAAGACAACTCCTGGATCCATCAGAAACTGTCCTGCTCCTTGGTTTTGATGAATTTTATGGGGAGGTGGTGCCTATCTTACATTTAGAGGAGGGAGGAATGTGCTGGGTCTGGAGTGGTGTGAAGAGAAGAGATCCCTCTTCCCTGATAATACTGTGGCTACCAAGACCTTGGAGATTCATAGTCCTGTAATGACTTTAAAGGAATTCAGATGCTGTTATCATGGTGGCCAGCTTCAAGTCATCTGTCAACCCCAGAAAAAGATTCATGCTTTCATGATAATTAAGCTATCTCAGTGCTAAAACTATGATGACCCCAAAGGTTAAAAAGGGAGTGTAACATACACCCCCTGGTTAAAAACAAAAAACAGGTTATGGAAGAACTAAGCTCAAGGTCATTGTTGCTTTACCTAACCAGCACATCTAAACAAAGTGTACCTTTCACCTCTAGCTTTACCTACTTCAGGCTGTGAGTTTGCCTTAACATGAACATGCCTACGCCTTGCAGCTATGAGGCAAGGTGGGGTGGCTTCCTCTTCTCCAACAGAGGCAGTGATGGAGGAGATCACTTCTTTCTGCACAAGGGAAGGAATGGCCTCCCAAGTATTCAAACACTTATTATGTTCAGAACAAATGAATGGTCAAGGTCATCTAGGAGGTAGATGAGCCTAGTTCTGCCATGTTCTTCCTGAGAAGGCATGACAAGAAATGCATAAAGAATTCCAAGTCGAGGAGTGACATGACTAAATTCTCTGTTTCAGTCTTTTCTAATAGCACCAAATAAGCATTGTGTCTTTGCAACCAAAGCTAAGGACTGGACTGATGTCTCAGGAGAACAAGCCACAACAGCCCCAAAATTTCATTTTCTGAGCAGCAGCAGCTCATTTAGAGCCCATCACTATGCATGTACGGTTGTGAATACTTTTTCCCGTGTGAACTCCTTTGCATTTAATGACATTGAATTTCATCTGTGATTTTGCTGTTTAGTATTGTGAACTCCTTCAACAGCATTCTGAATTCAGTCTTAATTTTGAACCCACTGAATAATTTCTTATCCACTGCAAAGCTTCAGCTTACTAACAATGCTGTTATTCCAAACTGATTCTGAACATGTTGAACAGTACAAAACCTGCTGATTTTCACAGACTTCTCCTGACAGTTGCAAAAAGCATTTCTTCTTATCCTTAGTCTAAAACCTGATCTTTCTTCTAGGCCAATAAGAACCTGTTATGTTCAGTTGAGAGGACTATCATCAAAATATTTTGAAAGTTAATGATCAGTTTATCCTTTATGCCAGGTGCATTTAAGCTTTCAAAAATGTGACTTTTATATGCCAGACACTAAAAAAAAAAAGAGAATGGGGGCTAGAGGCAAGGGTAATAAATGCTTTGGTGGTTTATACCTTTGCTTACCATTAGTATTCCTTGTGAGGAGTACCTTGTCTCATAGTGACCTCTTAAAAGCTTTTATCCTTGCTCCCTCCATTACTGTGCCAGAAACCTCTAACTTCATGCCAAATCCCAAGCGCCTAGACTAACAACACCCAACACCTGAAGTCCCTTAAACCACAGCTTCCAAGGCACTGCTCACATCTCTCCTTCCCAGGCCCCAGCCTCCCACCTGCCCTAGATGTCCTGCCTTGGCAGAGTTTCTCCACCTTTTGCTCCCCAAAAACCTTCCCACTGCCAGAACTTCCCCCTCTTACTTAAAGTGAGGCAGGTAACTGCTTGAAAGATAGTTAAGATCACTTTGTGCAGGAAATGAAAGCCCCAGAGCCCCTGGCCAGTAGCAGCCCCTCCAGGTGCAATCAGCACCAGTGAGCTGCAGCCCTCACCACTGGCACCCTCCACTTCAGTGCAGCTGACCTTCCGTGAGGTCTGAATTCTTTTCAGTGCCTCCCCTAGGAGCTAAACACTGCTTTGGAGAACATTTACTCTTCAGTGCTGTTGCAGCTGTAGCAGTTACAGTGCACGTCTTGAGCCATGTTATCTCACAGCAGTTTCAGTGAGAGACTGGGAAAACCAAGGAAAATAGCAACAACTTTTCCATTTACAAGAAGAGCCTTTATTTTAGTACTTTTAGTACTTTATTTTTACTAATGTATAACAAATAAACTATTTTGCTTCATAAATATGCAGGTTTAGTAGTTATAATCACAAAACTCTATAATTATTCCTTATAAAACCATGATTTTTCTTCTGAGATCCACTTTCAGATGAAGTGTTATCAGCAGTAATTGCCATAATTCACCAATTTGCAATTTTGAAAAATTAAAGGTTTAATCTTCACTTTTCTCACTGCAGACCAAGACAAAGTTTAACTACGTATGTTTCCCTAAACACTCTTTGTACTTTTCTTGAGACTTTAAGGCCAAAAGGGAACCATTATGATGCCCCTGCACACTAGGGACCATTTTTTCCAGTGATAATAGTTTTGGTCAGCCTATGGCAACATTTCTGACTTGGTAAGATCTGATTCAAAATGGCCCACAGAATAGAAGTGAGGGGTTGCATAAAGGATTTCAAATTGTGTTATCAACCTAATATTGCTAATATCAAAGAGAGGATATTGAGAAAAATCTCACCCAGACTACATGTTGATTTTATAGGCTTGTGATTAGCATCAGTGATCAAATTTTTAATCTCTATAATCAACATAAGAAGATTAGGTCTATTTTAAATTTGAATAGCCAAACAACAAAACCCCCACAAATACTCTAAAGCTTAATCTGAAAAGATCAAGAAATGTTTATGCAAACCCACATGTTTTAGCATGGCTTTCAAAGCTCAGATACTCCCTGTGCAAGGTGTGCCCATTAATATTAAGATTTTGGATGTACAGTTTCACCTTCATTACAAAATTTGAAAATAGAAAAGGGCTAAAATGTGAATTCAAGGATCTCCTAAGTGCAAAGTTGCATTTAGATGCTCTCAATTAGCTCAATAGCATTCTGCCCTGACTAGGCATGAAGATGCTCTGACCCATTTCTGCTGGTTCCCATTATGGGTATTTATAGATGCCTCTGCTCAGTTTTTATCTTACTGTAGGAGCACCTCTTTTGCAATACTACTTCTGTAATTCATTTTGTTTCATTTTGTTCTTTCTCAAATATCTTCATAAAAATAATGTTAAGAAAAAACAATTGCCCTCTGATGGCTAAGTTCAGTATAAATCTGAACTGATACCGTACTTTTGCAACTACATTTTTAAAAATTAGACTCATTTGTTCATAATGGTACTGCTGATAGAACTTTCACTATTACAGTGGTAGAAAAGGCTGTTATGGGATAATACGTATAAAATATTCTTCAGATAAATAAAAGATTAACTTCTCTATGTGGGACTCTGTAGAATACAGATAAATGAAGCAGTAAGAATGAACTGAATCCGAAGCACATTTTTGTTCCTTCAACTTGCCTGATATAGGGAAAATACTACAGATCAAAAGAAAGGGGAATGAAAGGGGAATCAATAGGATTAGTTTCAAGAACACTGCAGTGTATTTCTGATAATCCTCTCAAATAAATTGTTACTTTTTCAACCCTTTTCAACCAGACTTTACCTCCCATTTTGTGCCATTAGCCATGCTGATCCAGTGCTGCTTGCCATACTTGTAGGAGTACTCTACACATCCCTTCTAAATGATGCCCCAGTGGAGTATCTGAACAATTTCTTGTTGAAGGCAGTGAGTAACCACTGCGTGCTGAGGTAATATAATTTCAATGAATCAGTTCCATCTGAAATGTCAGTTAATGGTCAAACTAGATAATGGAAATGGATCCAGCCACATCCCTTTGTGAAATGGCAGTTTAATGTGAAATAAAAGCCATTAATCCTTCCCACTCCCTAAATCACCTCAGTTGAAACAAAGCAGAAATTGTCAATGCTGAAATTGGGGTGAAGGTGTAGATTTGGACAGCAAGTTGGGTGGTATGATACCTTATTCCTGAAGGCAATATGGATTGACTCTCTCACTGATGTAGAGCGGGCCTGTTCAGCAGTCTGGAAAGTATTGGTCCCCATGTTTATTTAGTAGTTTAATGGTTTTAACCATGACCAGTGAATAAAAGTTTCAATCTCTGCCCTCTCTTTTTTGCTAGGAGTGAAGACCAAACAAGCAGAGTCAAACCCACATCTCTGACCTCCAAAGGGAGTTTCCTAAGGGTCTGGTTATGTTGTAAAAAACAGAGTTGAAGATGCTTGCTTCTCCTTCCAGTGAGGAGCACAAATTCCATAGGAGAGAGGAGAGAGCTAGCAGAAGTCTCCCTGGTCTAGGGCTGTGGTTAGGTCACAACTTGGGAAGTGGTGAGTCCTGATGTAAACCATTTTAGGTATTGAAAAATATTAATGGTCCCCACTTTGAGGGAAGCAGCCAGGTCATAAACTGTGACTGAAAGTGAGGTTATGACAGAAAATTTTGTGAGTCACGAAATAATACTAATAAGAGGACACATCACCTCTCCCCTTCATCCAAGTATTTGCCTAGGTGCCTAACTCTCTCAGTGTGGGTCCTGCCAAAGAAATTATATGGGAGAGTATCTGCACTGGGAGATGGTCCAAAGATAGATGTGGAGCTGCAGAGATGGGAGGGTTGAGGGCACTTGCAGAACTGTAGAAGAGTAATGAGTCATCTGCAGGCTGCAGGGTCATCTTAGGTGTCTTCAGGAAGAGGGGCTTTTGAGCAGAGGGGAAGGATGGGAGAGGAAGGGAGGTTTGTGATTCACATCTTGCAATTTAGGTCTCTGAAAGCTGCCTAAGTGCTAGTTTGGCTCCCAACCCAAGCTCTGCTCTGAATAGCAATCATGTCTGAAAGCTTAACACTGTGGATAGAGCAAGACCTGAAATGACAAGAAATGAGGTCTGTGGAGTCTGGAAGCCAGACCAACATTTCAGGGCAGAAGACAGTGTTAAAGGTGCAGTGAATGAAGGCTTTGATGGCACTCAGATGAGCAGGCATGAAGAGAGGCTGCACTGTTGAGGCTGCAGTGTTCAAGCCGAGAATTTGTTTTGGCAGCAAAGATAACTAGGAAGAAATACATTTTTCAAGCTGAGATTGGGAAAACAGGAAGAATATTTTGTAAAATCTTTGCTCTGGTAGGGAAGAGGAGATAGAAATGGCTTGTAACAGTAGTAACATTATTGTTACGTTGTACAATCTGTCAGCTGTTAACACAGATATTTGGAGAGAAGATGGACAGCAAAACCAGACATCATTTTGTAAGAGACATTAAAAACCTAGTCAGGTAAAACAATGAAAAATGAATTTGGTTAGATTTAAAAAGTAAGGTGATGACTAACATTAAAATGAATATGCATGCAGACATCTTCCTGAGTGGAAAAGAAAGATTCGGTCTTGCAAGCTGATCTTGCCTTGCGAACAACAGGATGACTCAGATAATTCCCTGGCTAACGAGACAAAGTGGTCAAGGGAGCAGTGAGGGGCTCTGCGATTAGGATAAACTCTGACCTGTTAGGATAACTTCCTGCCCTCAACATATTTTTAAGCACAGAAGCCCTATTTTGACAACTCACTGCATGATTATCAACCTTGCAACGAGTTCACTTGCATCTCACAGCCCACTGATGGACTGGGATCCAATGCCCGCCAGGGCAGCATCAGCTTCTGGAGCCCAGTGGGTCCATTCAGTGCATCAATAGTGACTTGAAGTCCCTCTGGCACCTCATTTCATGGGTCACATGTAAACAAGTGCAGGAGAGATTACACTGATCAGTCAATAACCAGGAGCAGGCCTTTGACAATTCCTTTAAGTTCCTTCCAACTCAGTACATAGGATTCTGTGATTCCTTTAAATAGAGTTGCACTAAAAATTCATACATAGGTTAGCTTAGAAAAGTAAACCAGGCATTTCAATATGCACCAAATGAAATTGCTCCCCCTGAAATAACTCCTTGGGGAAGATTTCAGTGGGACAGAGGGAGTTTCTTCTGCAGGAGTCACTGGTGGCTGGAAGGTTCCTACAGAGCATACAAAATCCCACTCAGTCACTTTTTGTTTGAAAAACAGTGTTTCAGAGGTTAAAGCTGTGTCAGCTTAAGTCAAACAGGTGCATGACTGGAGCGGGTCTTGAAATCAGGATACAAAAACGGCTGTAGAGTGAGATGAATGGAAGCAGAACTTGACTGTACATCAGAGCTTTATGAACTTCTCTCTAACACTTGGGTATTCTTAGCAAACTAATTGTCGTTTGCTCAGAAAGCAGGAAGTTCAGAAAATGAGAAGCACTAATCACAATAAATTGATTTTAATGCATCTAAAAATAAAAGGCACAGTACTTCTTTCAGATACAGCTGCAGAGAAACTGATTCATTGCACATAATATAAAATTGAAATTCTGATTTAATTCTTGAGGGAAAATGTAGCTAAGGAGCTAAGGCAGGATCACCACCTCTCTACTTCAGTACTCCAAGGCGATGGTATTCCTGTAGCACTGATGTTCTGCAACAAGCTGTGCTGTGTTTTGTTGATGGATTTTGTGTACATATGTGTTCCTCTGAACGAAAGGAAGTCAGCTATTCAAGCTGCCCTCAGTTTATTACACTTTCTCTCTCTGACAAAGGAGAGGTGTTAAGTCCCTTGCATCCCTGTCAAGTGTCATGACATTCAATTACATACTAACTTTGAGCAAAAGATTCTCAGAAACCTTTTTAGCTCCACCAACAGATGAAACAGTAAAAGGTCTTATTGATGTCAGCATTGCATGATTTTCTTCTCCCTCTGAAATCTTCCATACCAGCATGTCAATTCTCATTACACACTCAGAACAGTCAAGAAACACGCTGTACAAAAAATACATGAAAATTCTCAAGATGCCAGGTTAAACACTCAAAAATTAGTGGATTACAGATTTAAGATCATCTGAGTAACTTCTTGCAATATGACACAGCTATATGATTATTTCCTTTATCCCCTCTCTTGGGGGGATACCCACATTTGGGATATAAAACAGAAAATATATTTATAGGAAAATCTAGGTTTAGAGTGGACATCTGGACCCATTCTCTGCTCAAGTAAGTCTAACTTCAAAGTTAAATCAGGTTGATCAGGGTCTTGTCAAGTTGAGTTTTGGAAGCTTACGGAAATCATTCGACCCCTTTTCTTCTCCCAGCATCTTCAGGGGAATATCTGAAGCCCTGAAGCCCAATTTGAGAAAACTTGAAAAACTGAAGGTATTTGAAAAAAATGGAGTATTATTGCTGCAGGTCAAATCATGAAATCCCTCACTTTGGATACTATCAACAAACAAATAAAACTGAAATATAACTCAGGACAGCCAACATGGATTCACAGAAGACAAATCCAGCAAAAGGATCTTGTCTCTTTTTTTTGGTACAGCAGGTTGTTAAAGGGAAAACAATTAATTTTTGCAATAAAATTTTCGACTACAGCGTAGTATTTTCACACATTTTTTACTGCAGCATAGTATTTTAACCAAAATGTTTGTATTAGAGAACACACATCATGTAAACAAAAGGCATTTTGTCTGCAGTGGCAGATCTTAGAAAATTAATTGTTGATGAAGAGGTGTCCAATAGCCAGACAGTTGCTAACAGGTCATCCGTTCTTTATTTAAAGCTGTTCATAGGACTGAGATGACATAAAATCACTGCTGGTGTATTTGTAAATTAAAAAAAATTGGCAAGGTAGTAAATAGTATGAATAAATTTCTGGTGTATAGGAATTGAAACTAGAGAGTCAAGCATTTCAGGTTCCACAAAATGCATTTCAATTCAGTTAGGTGCAAGGTAATACCAAGAATTTCTACAGTTTGGCAGACTGTTTCAGCAAGTATTGTTTCAGAGACTGTTTGGATTGTCATCTCAGACATGAGGTGATCAAGGCAAGCCACAATCTTACCTCACTCACAATAAAGCCTCTCAACATCTGAGCATTGTGATCAGCTCCTTACCAGTGCAGGGACTGCAGATATCTGTAGGTGCTATCTTCCCCTTTCTTATTTGTTTCTTATTTCATTTCCTGTTCCTCAGAGGCTATGAGAATGGAAATATCCTTTCTCATTCATAGAGCTCTCTTCCTCTCTCTCTCTCTCTCTCTCTCTCCACATATATATTTGCATGCAATTCAATGAGTCATAATAAATAAATGCTCACATGGAATAGTCTATTCTGGGTTTAAGCTGCATGAAAACAAAAGCTAAAAGGTTGTGCCACCTTACATATATTACTCCCTGAAGGAAGGTGGGATTTTACCTCAACGTTACAATTTTGAATTCAGCACCATTTTTTTGTCCTCCACAGAGTATTCCCTGTCCTTGTGTGCATCAGTGCAACGACCAGTCTGACGATAGCAGAATTTGACACCCTCTACTGCCACAGAGCGTGGCTCATCCCTCACACCCCACTGCCAAATGGGATACACATTGGCTACTGTAGAAAAAGCTCTTTTTTAAAAACAAATGAAAAACAACAATTCACAATGTATCCAGCCATCAAAGACAGCCTGTGCTTGCTAGAGACCAAAGTGTGTCCCTCTGTCCCTTCTGCCTCCAATTTTTCCATAAAAGACAAACAGGGTGCTGAAACCAGGGTACTCCTTACAACCCCTCCTTCTCCCCCATCCCTCTCAAATCACTTCCTGTGCTTTGGAACACCCTGGCACTAAGGCAGGGCCCTCTTGCATTCAGTGGCCTCCCTATAGAAAGGCAAAGCCCCGGTGCTGTGCAAAGCAAGGAGAGGTAAAGTCTGATAGAGAGATTTGATAATAATTCAGCTGAAACAACACCCATTTGTCTTCCTGATAAGGGTCCATCCTTTTTGTCCCTATAGGGTGGAAAGTTTTAATTTTTCTTTTACTTCAAGAGTCAGGTCCCAAATATTTATTATCTCAAAGCCAAGTACAAATCAAATGGTTTAGTCAAGGAGTCAAAGCAAAACCGAGAGTTTGCCAATACTACAACAATAGAAAAAGCAATCCCAAGTCTTCAAAAGAGCTCTGAGCCCCTCTGAGACTCTGTTCATTCCAGAGTCCTGATACATGCTGGAGTTATATTTGCCCCTTGTGTCCACCTGAGATAGCCCCATAAAACTAACCAGAGATTTATGCTGGATTAAAACCAAGATCCCTTCTCTGCTTTACTGAACATTGAAATTGGGTAGAGGACAATACCTGTAAATCTATGCATGCTAAGCAAATGCAGAAGCTATATGAGAGGTAGTAATTCAGCAAGATTGCATTTACTGAGAGAGATTAGAAGCCTTAGGATTTCTTTTCTGAATTGACTGCAGTGCAATTTTCACACCCCCAAAAAGAATAAAATTAAAAGAAAAATCTCTCTTTTTCCTAGCAAATACTTTTTGCTTGAACATTATCCATTACCAAGGTGAAAGAAAATCTGGAAGAAGTAGAATGGAAACTTTCAGAGTACAGTCTTGGTGAACTAACGCCAATACTGACATTTAATTTTGCATCATTTTCAAACTGATCCGATTAAAGACCAAATCCTGTGCCTTCAAGTGTGTGCTAATTGTGGATATCCAAATAGAAACACTGGATTTGGCTATTTTAGATCTTACTGTGTCCTAAAAAACCCCAAACATAAAAGTAAAATAAATGAAACCTTGAATGCTGTTGGATGGGCGCTGCAAAATGGATATGGGAAAGATTAGTGAATTCCACAACATTTGTGACCTAATGACATGATTTGAAGAAGTGCTTTAACTTTCATACACGTAAAAGCCTGTGGTTTTTCACACATATCTCTGGTAACAAATAACTTCAAGGTCTGCTACAAGCTCTTACTATGTTAAACCCCAAACCATATGACAGAAATACACGAAGATAAGAGTTATTGCAGGTGAAGTTCTGCTATCAGTGAAGTCCTGGTCACTTTAGAAACCTTGAGAAAGGCAGATAAAATTTCACTATAAAAATTCTTTTTTTTTTTTACTATTTTAATTGTTACAAATTGGTATTTGTGATATGCATGAAGAGCCTGTATCTATTCCCCTTGGTTTTGATAAGATACTTTTTCAGCCTATTTCATATACAAGGAAAGTATATTATAGTGAATTATAGTCTGAGCTGAGTTCTTGTAACCACAGTTTCATGATTTTTCTATTAAAATCTGCTCTCTTTCCCCTTGGTTTCACCCTGCTCACTGTTGCTTCAAAAGGAATATCAGGTCTTCTGAAAATGTGTTTAAATGGGACTTGGATAATTCACTGCCAAAAGTTTGGCTGTGCTATGCTGATGATTATTTCATACTTTGACCCCTTCATCCAGAGCCATTATTCATATTTAGGGAAACATTTCAAGCCAAGCAGCTGTTCACGTTTGATATGTAGGAAAAGGAAGACCTTCACTTTCTTTAGCCAGCCTACTGGTTATTTTTTTACTAGGGAGAGTAGTCTGAGAAAACACAGGTATATTTTTTTAACTTCAATTTTATACAAAACTAGTTTAGTGTCCTATCCACAAATCAGTTTTGATTTATTCTAAGCATCCATAGAATGAGATGAATGTCTTCCACCACAGTACCACAAGTTTAAATACGTCATAAATCACTTTTTGTTGCAGTTTGGATACACAATAGGTCAAACTTTCTTAATGTTTGTGTCAGTCTGTCATAAAAGCACTAAAAAAATCTTGAACCTTTATACCCACTCCCTCCATCCAAAAAATCTATATTTACTGAATAACCTTTTGTTCTTCTATTAGTTGCTCACCCTTGTGAGACAAAACATGCGCAACATTTATTTTTAGCTTTGCCTTTGACAGTTCATAGTTTAAACCTCAAATGTTTAAATCAAGCCATGATGTCCATAGAAAATCTTAAACAGTACAATAGTCAATCTACTGGATTTTTGGAACTGAGAAATGAAAGTATAATTTGAATTTTTATAGTTTATATATATTTTGGCAGTGTAAAGTAATATTGATGCTTTTGTCCATTGAAATACAAATATATTCTTTCCTGAGATTTGTTGCCTGATAATTTTTATGAGATTTACTGAGTTAGGGAGCTGTGAAATAAAAATAAATGCCTGAGGTTACTACTGTTTACTTGGTCGAGAAATTGCTTTAACTGTACACAACTTCACCACCAAAATAGTCTTGATTAACTGCTAGACTTTGTGAGCTTATTTTTTTTTACAAAAAATATTTTCCTTTTGCACACTATCTTTGTAATTAATATGAACACTTTACTGCTTTGCTCCAGGGCTCTACCCACCATATACCCCTGAACCACAAAACCCATTTTTGACCTCAGCTGCATTTCTGTTAGATGAAGAATTGTGAACTTGGCCCTTAAGGCAGGTTTTTAGGAACAGGTGGTTATCAAACAGGGCAATAATTCTGGCAGTGACTCTCTTTTGATTAAAAAGTCATAACTGTTTTGGTAAAAACAAAATTCTGCATTTATTTCATAAACAGCATATCACAGACCAGCTCCCAACACACTTTAGGAATTTGAGGTTGGGAAGTCTCTGCCAGCCTAGCATGTAGGAGACAGAAGGAGGAAACTAGATTGTTGATAGGTAATAAACTTCCTCTTATTTCTTCTTCTGGAAGAAAGCTGTGGTTAATTATCTCAAAACTATGGATGGCCCAGGTAACTAGGAAACAAGTCCTGAGGCCTATGCCTATGGAGATAGTGATTTTTTTTTTTTTCTAATTGAATAAAGTTTCACTGGAAGAATTTAAAAACAGAGATTTTGTCTGGCAAATGTTGCACACTTTTTAAAAATCAAAATTTCATTTCTTTATCTTTTTGGTAAGTTGTATTTTTGAGGTCATACACCTCTCCTCCCTCCACTCTGAGACTTCTTATACCATGATGTTTTCAGATCTTGCCTTCTGTCAGTGCCAACATCACAATCCAGTCTTACAGTTTCCCACAAAATTGAAATAATCAGAATTTGATATTAATATAGTTCTACTTTTAGAAAGCCAGGTAACTCTTTATTATGAATAATAATGTTATATTTCAAAAGAAGTAGCAGAATATACTTTTTTTGTCCTTTGTCAAAATAGAATATTTATGAAACATTTTTCTGTATTAAAACTTATTCCACAGTCTGTTTTAAAATTGTGCTTGATTCTCTCTGAAGTGATGGCAGGCCATCATGTGCACACAGCAAGCTTACCCAGGATACTGCCTATCTTTAATATGAAGATTTCTCTAACATATAGCCCTAGAATTAAAGAAAAAATAAATAAATTACACAGATAGTGCATGTATACAAAAGAGATTAGGCTTTTTTTTTTTTTTTGGTAATAAATGCAATCAATTTTTTTAGTATCTGTCACTTATTCATATGTAAGATAAAAAAAAGTAGCAAAATCATTTACTCTAGTATGTCATTTCATTACACTGTATTATAAAACATCCTGTGCAAGTTTTGGAATACCAACTAACATTGCATAATACCTTAATTACTTTTCAGAGAACATGGTACATTTCAATTCAATAAAAAAAATCATTTTGGTTCCATGCAAGACCACAAAAGACCTAAAATATTGATTTCAGGATAACTCCGACGGATTTCATTGAATCTGGCCCTCAGTAATATATCTGTCATTGTTAAGGCACTAGCAGGGTCATGGTGTTGCTCGTGTAAGGTCCATGGGTAAAACAATCTCTTCTCAGAGGTAGAGCTAATATTCACCATGCTTCTGGTGGCACTTCAAATGTGCCAGATACTTTTCAAAACCAGAAAGGAATAACTTCTGTTGCTAGACAGCTTCTTGCTGAAGTTCACTGAAATAGGGCAGAGCTAGGGGGAGGAGAGGGAAGAAGAGGCAGCCTAGCTGAGAAACAGAGTTGAGCAAATGTGTTTCCTGTGGGTCCAGCTGGCTTCCAGGAAGGAAAAGCATACTCCCACATCCATTGCAAGAAATTGCCCAAGAAGAGCTCAGAGTTGCTTACATGAGATCTAAGGTCACAAATTAACTTGTAGATGATTTCTTATTAGGCACAAAATCCATAAAACCTGTTGAAATCTCTAGTAGGATCTCCATTCTTGGAAATACTCAAACCTGACTGCATGTGGCACTGAGTGACGTGGTCTAACATCAAAGGTGAATCTGACTTTGAGTACTGTAAGGATTGGACCAGATGATCCGAAGTGATACCTTTGTATGTTAAATTGTGGGATTCTGTAAAAAAGAAAAGATGGCTTTATTTATCCAGCTGATCTCAACACAAGGTCACCAGGCACCTGTTCAGTGCCCTGGACACCTCCATTACCTGTTGCAGGCCTGGTGCCTCCAGCAGCAAATGTGGGTGCACTCTGCTCACCCCCTTGAGCAGCCACGATGGCACAGGGATGCAAAGATGGCAGGAGCATTCCAGCTTGTGGAACTCGTTAGCGAGGAAGAGGTGATGCATGAGAACAGGGGAGAGCTAGGCAGCTGAGGACTCCTTGCAGGCATCACCCCAGGGACAGCTTTCCTCTGCTCTGTGCTGACAAAGCGCAGATTGAACAGCTCCGCTGGTCTCAGCTCAGTCAAGGACGAGATCAGGAACTGCTTAAGGCTCCACAGCTTTAAGCTAATGCCCTGGATTCCACCCAAAGGCTTATCAGAGAGTGTCTCTGTGCTGTCAGTGCAGCTCTACACACAGCCCCCAACCTCTGGTGACAGCACAAGCCTGCAGATGTTCCGAGGTGCAGGCACCGCACTGAGCACGGAGCGGCAGCCTGGGCTGCAGTGGGATGAGAGAGACAGAGCTGTGAAGCACCAGAGCAGCAGGGAAAGGAGATGATCTCACGGGGGGCAGAGAGCAAAGCCTTCGATCTGCTGGATCTTGACCTGACTGTGCCGAGGGACAGCCTGGCTCTGAGACTCGGGGGGAGAAGCTGTTGTCCTCTGGACATGGCTGCCACTACAAATTCCTCCTGCTGCCTCTGCCCATCCCGCCACAGCTACTGTCTAGACAGGGGCAGGGACACCACTCACGTAAGCATGGTTTGTAGCTGGATTTAAATGAGCAAATCATCACACCAACAATGGTGTGGAGGGTGACACTACAGCAAAGGGAACTGAGGCAGGTAAGTGATAAAATTGATTTAAAAAGGGGAAATTAATGGCGGAACCTGCTCTGTTTCCAGGCAAGCCCTAGAGCTACTTGGAAGCACAGATATGCAAAATAAAAAGTATAAAGAGAGGGATTATCAGAAAAATACAAAACTTTATTTTATTTCCACTCCAACCAACAAACATTAATTTTGAACAATTTGGTAGACTGCAGGCTAAGTGATACATATAGAAAATCTGCACATTACTAATGCAGTGAGATACAGACTGAGTTCATCTTTGAATGGGTGCCCAGTTGCATACATGACTTTGAGGTATAATGGAAAAAAGATTAGGCAATTTTTTTCAAAAAGTTTCCTCACTGGGAAAATATTCCTTTAAGTCATACAGTACTTATTTACTCAATCAATACTATGACAGTGAGATTTACAACTATGTCATTAATAACACTGATTGACAAAGAACTTCCTCAAAACTCCTTCAACTCCAGACAAACATGATATATGAATAAAAGTATACAGTTATAGATTTACAGCCAAACACATGCGTTTGGAGGAGGGGTGGGTAGGGAAAGGGGCAGGAGTGCATGAAAAACAACACCTAATCTTTTTTCCCCCTATGACCAGTATTTGAGGCTGACTCATATTTGTTTTGAATAGTTGCTTACTTGTTTCATTGGTTGCTGAGGGTTCTTTTGATCTGTTAGAGGATGAACTGGAAAGGGACTCCTCTTTTGGAGAACTTGCACAATTCTTTACACTCAAATGGGTTTATGATAAACACAGTATTTTGTCCATAGTGGATGAGCTAGATGATAGTTCTCCTTGGATTTGGTTAAGGACCACCTTAATAAGTTTCCCTGTTGTCTGAATGTATCTGCTCCACATCTATCTTGCAGAAACTGTGAGGGGGGAAAGGAGACCTTGGTGGAGGTAAGTGCAGTTGCTTCAGTGTTCCTTTTATTGAAGCTATTTTGTATTTAATGAGTGTCTTCTATTTGTGCTTCATAATAGCTGTAGGATTTTTTATTTATTGGTACCAATTACACTTGGTCTCCTTTTTTAATAAAATAAGTTTCCATTGTAAAATGACCTTGTGTCCAAGGAGAAAGTTTTGTGGGTCCCAGTTATTTTAGAGAATTTATTCTCAGGTAAAGAAGGCCTAAGAAACACATTTCTCTCATTTCAAATACAAGATTTTTTTATATTTTTTTAACTTCATTATTCAGATTTAGTTTTTAATTTTATATCATATTTAGGTGTCTTTTACATTGTACTTCCTGTCACATAATTCTGACACTTAAATTATAAATAAACATAGAATGCTATTTGCATTTTCTGTCTCTCTTTAATATTGGATTCTTTAGCAATTATCTGCAGCTGCTGAATCTACTAGTTTCTTTTACTCTGCAGGTTTATGCTGAATCTTCAAGTATGTCCTTACTAGCCTAATTCCAGCAGATGAACATTAAAAAAACCCAAAACATTTCCTCTAAAGGCAGCACCTGGATTTTCCATATAGTTGGTGTAGAGGAGGTACTTAGACCCCCCACTGGGAATTCTTGTGTGTTTTTCATTTGTGCCTCACATGAAGAAAAGCAAGATTTTGAAAAGGGGTAATATCTTTTATGGGACCAACTGCAGAGGCATTGAGAAGCCCCAGCCCCTTTCTTGGTCACCTATACAGGGAACTTGGCTTTTAACTTTGGAGGAGAATTACCTCATTAAGAAAATACAGTTTAAATGCAATCTGAATTAAACAGCCAAGTCTTGGCTGGTGGCTGCAGTAAAAAACCTTGAAAACCTCTTCTGAACATGCACAGGAACTAAAAAGAAAGGCACTAAGGGCTTTTAAAGGAAATCCCAGGGTTGTGCCACCCTCATGATTTTGAGAGTCTGTCTCCTGCTGTTTGTACGTGTGGATTTGACAAAGATACAAAAATTGCTCAGCCAGGTGATTGCGTCTTGCTGTCTGCCTGGGATCTTTTCCTTCAGCTTCACTTCTAGTAAAGCCTGTCCTGACTGCTGAAGGACCCTCAAGGAAGAATGGCTTCTTCACACCCTGCAGAGCCTGTGCCACCATCCAAACAGGCAAAGATATCTACTGCAGCTCTGGCAAGCAGTTGGGCCATGTTGATGAATATCTTGGGTAGGGCAGTCCGAGTGCTGCAGGACCTGCAGCTCCTCCCTGGCTCTGGAATGGCAGTGCTGGTGGTTGGAGATGAGCTGCTCCAGGGCTGCAGCACCACACCTACCCAGCAGTAGTGGGGGCAAGGATGAGGGTCCTCTCCTGAACCATGGAGAGAGATGGAGTGAAGCCAGTCACATACATCTGGGTGACCTGGAAAGCAGGAGGGTCAAGCAGGGAGCACAGACAGTGAGGAAGGGGATACAGGAGAAGAAAATCATTGCACTGCAGTGATGGAGCCAGCCTTTCAAGGGGTAATGGTAATGTTCTCTGAAAAATAAAGTAGGAGACAAGCTGACCTACACTGCCTCTGTCTCTTCCTGTCTTCTCTTTTCTGCTGTGCACATATAAAGGCACTGAGAACATTAACTGCACCACAGAGGTGGTACTAATAGCTGTATCACTGATAATACCGATACATGTAAGAAAACCAGATTGAAATCACTACCATAACTGCATAGGCTCAGGTGAGCTCCTGTGGTACTACCCTGCACAGATGTTCCCACACCTATTTATTTGAGTTAGAGTTTGTACACGTGAATAGCTGCAAATTTATCAGACTTGGCTGCTGACTGATGGGCTGGAAAAAGGCTGGTGTGACCAGGGCATTCCCAGGAAGGCATAGCCAGGGCACCTCACTCTGCTGGGCAGAGCTGCACGCTCCCAGCACCCACACTGAAGCCGGTGGCAATGTTGTGGGAAATCCACTAGATGTAGATACAGCGTTAGACTGTCACTGATACAGGAAAACTGGAATCTGCCTTCAGGGGAAAATTACCTTTCAGTGCCTTGAGAGGGGGCAGGTGTTTCTAAACAGAAATGAAAAACCTTTTAAAGATTATACTGATCTTAGCATTCATAATACCAATTACAAGTGTGTTGGCTAAGGATCTTCTAATAATGTCTTATTTATTTGATATGTTTTTTTTAAAAAAGCCTCCTTTTCTCTGTTATATTATAGCTAAGTGCCACCAAATGCCACATTACCCTCCTAAGATTGCCCTCATTCACCCTCCAAAGCCACTGTCCCCTTTGCAGCAGGGTTGCTGACATTTGTCAGCTCACCAGGGCAGCAGTGGTGGCAGCTCATGCTGTGGGAAGCACTGGTGTGCTTTTGGGGAAGAGCAAAATATTGAGAAATAGATGGAAGGCAAATAATGCTTCTGTCCTAAGCTAATGAGGCTCTTTTTCGGAATGCAGATGAGGAATTCATCAAAGAAGGCTAATGTAAACTTCTAAATGTTTAAATCGTCTAAATGGTGCATGAGAAACACTGCCTGATTATCCTCTGTCCTGGGCAATAGGGCAGAGCTTCAGCTGATGTAAATCCATCACAGCTACAGCAAGGTATAGCAGTGCTAGACCAGGCACAGGGCTGGCACCGTCAAGGAAAACGCCCTGCAGAAAGATCACCCTGCTTCAGTGGGACAGGTAAAAGGAATGAAAGGCTATTGCCAAGGGCTTGTTAGAGACAGGTCCACTTTGTCAGAAAAGTACTCACTGTTCACATTCTCCACTCATTTTCCAATGTGATATGAAGTTAGGGTAGCAAGTTTACCCTGCAGCACTTTCCTAGTGTCGAAGAGTAGGAGAAAAAATGTCTAGAGAGGAATAAAAAAATAAAATCGTTAGCCAACTGATAATCTTCTTAAAGATAAGAGAGTAGCAAAGAGGAAATGCTGCCTGCGGGCTAATGGTGCTTGCAAAGAATTGAGCACTCAGGAAGGCTCAGAATGGAGAAAATTGGTAATTTTCAAGACAAACATCAAATTCAATGGATAACAACAGATCAACAAAACAAAATTGAATTTAAAAGGAATTAGATAAATAACAGTTGAAAGACATTTTGAGTTTCCTTACCCATGCCAACAGCTGGTGCCAAGGGCAGTCCCATCCTGTTCCTCACCATAGTCACCACAAGTCACCACCATATCCACACCAAGAGCTCACAAGGCCAAGAGGCAGATTGGAGCAGTTGCCCTCCAATTATCCACTGTTTGGATGTGAATGGTGGATGGTTAACATGCTTCCATGTGGGATTTTGGTGTATGCCAGATAAAATTTTCCCAAATCCTGCTTGAGCAATGTTTGGGAGAGGCCACATGCGAGGGCCAGTTCCCAGCAGACAGGATGGGTGTGATTGCATCAGGCTGGCTCCCTTTGCTCTGTCCTCCAACTTAAGCTGGGATTTGCACCCATGAATGCCTCCACATGCCAGCACACTACACTGCAGGCCTTGCAAACTAACCACCACCCTCCTACCACGGGAAAAAAATGTAGCTGACAAAACTCACATTTTTTTCAGGCACTTTTAGCTGAAAACCCCCCAACTTTCCAGAGCATAATAATGATGGCACAGGGACAAGAGATCGGGTGCTAAGAAGATGCAGATCAAGCACTCTGTAAAGCGCCTGAGCTGCTTCCCAACCTCCAGGCCAACGACCAGTTTCCAAACCTGTTTTGATTTGCTGGGCAGAGCCTTAAATTCCAATGAGGAATTGTATGGTTGCTCTGTAAATCCTCTGCTGGAAATAAAGTGAAGCACATGAATAAACTGTGCTCTATGTCAGTGACTACACAGCAGGGGAAAAAAGCCAGGATTTGGGTATAACAGGAAAGGTCTCTCTGCCTTGGGTTGGAGTGGACCTGCCTCACCAACACTGAGCAACATACAAGCAGCTGCTTGACAGCAACTCAAGTCACAGTGTGGAAACCAGCCCTCATATCTCAAGGCCAAGCTCTGCATTGCACAGGCTGAAGGCTCTCTGAGACACATGAACCACAGAAGACAGTTGGCTTTTCTCAATAAATGACTTTGGCAAGAGGTACTTTTTCCACAAAACAAAACTCCTTGCAACACAATAATAATAATAATATTTTTCTTATTTTGTGAAAGTGTTGAGCTGCTTAGTTGCTTTTCATCCAATATTTCAACATAGTGTTACCAAAATAGGTACTAAAATGTTTACCTGTTAAAATCTCAGTCTCTGATAAATCAAAGGAAAAGACATTGAGACACTATGACAACATCTTCACAAGAAAGCACAAAGAATAATAAACACGATAAATGCTAATTTAAGAGGGATCAGAGAATTTAATTTGTTTCTAAATGTTTGGAATTTTAAGACTTTGCTCCTAACAACAGTGTTGGTTTTCAGCCAGCTTTTCTCAGGCCTGCTTTCAGGAGTAAACCACATACTCAGTGACTGCTGCTGCCTTCGAAGATGATAATCTCATTCAAGCACAGACTCATCTTCTCCCGTGTTTGCAAAGTACTTGCACAACTCTGAATGTCCCTGGAGTTAGAAGCAACAGACCCATCAACACAAAGATCAAGCAGAAGATAAAAAGAAGAAAAAGTCTTTACACAGCATTTGAGTGAAAATGTGCTTCCAGAAAGGAAAGAGTAAGAGATAGTATAATCCAAGATTCACACAGTGATCCAGTTTAGTGTCTTGGGGACACTAATTGTATGGGGAGAAGCCCACAAGCTCTGTGTCCATGTCTGTGCCTGTGTGGCAGCACTGTGAGTGCACAGCCCTGAGCCAGCCTTCCCCTGCTTAGTGTGGGCACACAGCCCCAGGCAGGTGGCTGGGCAGGCTCACCATCGACTCCTCAAAGGACTACCATTACCTAGACCCCCCCACTGCTGTGGGTTTTTTCCTCTCTCTGCCTGCACTAAGCTGTTTATAGCCTCAATATCATGTATGGTTTGCTCACTGAAAAAAACAAAAGCAGAAAAAAGAAAGAGATTGCCTGTTATAATGTACTTACTGCAGGAGGGTTTGACCTGTATGTGAACTGAAGGGGGTGGTGGCTAAGGAAAGGACATTCACATACACAAGGCCTATATCTGGGACATTTATGAAGCTGTCTGTAACTTTTCTGAAATATTTCAGGAGTTCCAAAGTGAAAAAGGTTAAAACACTGGTAAAAAGGAGCATTTATATGGCTCAGTGCTGTGTCATGTATCAAAGACTTAGCCAAGAAGTCCTAAGCTATATAAATTCCATACTTCACTTGGATTAATACAGCCTCTGTCTCACAGGGGTTAGAAGGCAGTTCAGGTATCTTTGTACACTGCTGCAATATGTTGGGCAGACATAACTACTGTTTAAAAGGGGAAGGGTTGGATGAAGCAAGCTATGCAATTTACTCGAGGTCAGAAAAATACCTGTGGTGGAGACAGTTTCCCAATATCGCCCCAATGAGCCATGCACTCACACATCCCATCTCCCCTGTGTGCCTGTGTAACGTGCAGAGGGAGGAGAGAGGTCAGCAAAGGGGAAGAATACACTGATACTTGCTCTGCAAATTAAACAGTTGGTACAGGAAAACAATGCCTACAATTTGGTGACAATCTCCTCAAGTCTCTGAACCCCTTCACAGCAGACATCATCCTTAGCTTGACCTTTTAAACCTGATGGTAAACAGGCAGGAGAGCTCAGTTCTTTACTTCATGTTGTTAATGAGATCCAGCACATACAGATCCCTCCTGCCCCTCCTGACCATTTGTCAGATATGTCGATGTCTTATCTGCTACTCAGAGCAGAAAGCATCCAAATGTCATTAAAGGCTGCCCTTACTGTCCAGGGACAACTGTTTAACAGAGCAGGTCACAAAGGCAGAGGGAGCTTTTAGAGATTGCCAGGTGAACAACTGAAACAGCACCAACTGGCAGGAGACAAATTTCAACTTGTGGCGTAAGAGGCACAGAATGGGATATAGTTACTGGGCTACCGAGACAAAGAGGACAGATACGAGAGAGAAAACTAATGGTTTCAGCAGAAATTATGGAGCAAAAGACCAGAGGTCCCTTGGCTGGGGCCACCAGGGCAGGGGTTTTGCAGCTGGTGAGTGCAGTGTTCCCCAACCCCTGACTCAGGGCAAGGATCCAGGGTTAAAAAAGCTTATATTTCCAGCTTGCTTTCTCCTCTACCATGCCACAGCCTTCCCACCCAAGGAGCTGCATTGCTTCATGCAATGCCATTTGAACATGCATTCATATTCCCAAGTTCAGTAAGCTGACAGGAACAACCTGTCTTTGGGCTGAGGGTTTTTTTCTTTTTTTGGAAATTTCACAGTGCTGTTCTGAGTGTGGCTGCCTTTCAAAAGCATGAACTCTTGAGTGCAAAGGACTGGATTCTATTCACTGCAACCTGTCATTGCTAAGTGCAGTTGACCTCTTTCACTCTAATTCCAAAACACACATTCTGTTGTGCAGCACTAAAGACTTTTTTGGTATATAGTGTGTAACAGATATGGTATATAGATTTTAAAAAAAACCCAAACAAACACTCATTCAGCTCTTCCTGGAGAGGTTGGCATGTGATGAGTCTTTCACATATCACTTGTTCAAAACAAACCCAATGAATGAGGGCCAAGGTGGAAGAAAAATTGCCTGATGCAGGGGCCTCACCAATTCATGACTGAAATCTGTAGCAGTCATGGTATGGAGGAGATGCCATTTCAGCCTCCTTTTCAGCATGTCCATATACAGACAGCTGGAACTTCACAGCCTTCCTGCAAGCACTGGGACTTTCCCTTCCCACCTTCCTACAGTCTCTGATTCTGCTTCTTCTTCCCTGACATGTAGCCCTCCTCTTTATTCTTCACTCTGCCATTATTTTTTTCCCTTCCTTGCCTGACCTCTGCCTCCATGCTGTGCTCTCCTGCTGGGCCTCTGCTTCCATGATCCCTGCTGTGAGTAGCAGAGGGAAGAATAATATGTAGGAAAACCCTACAAGCAGAGGGGAGTGACTGGGGACTGACTGCTGAGCTGGCATCAGATAAAGTCAGGACTTCCTAGGATCCTGTTTCCAGGTGAGACTTCTCATGCATGTTGAGGATACTGTTTTGTCAAGCTGTACAATATCCTGAATGATGTCAACAGACATCAGTGGTTGGGAGTAGGGACCAGGGCCCTGGAGGCTGACACTGCTCTCCATTTGTCACCAAGGTGGTGGGAATCACCAGGAATTGCCACCACTGATAAAACATCACCAGAACAAAGTCCTCAAAATTGTGGCTCACCTTGCTCAGAGTGTGGAGAACACACTGCTGGATATAAAAAGAAAATAAATAAGATTTTAAATTGGAGTCATCATTCTTCTTCCAAAACCTTTGTCTGACATATACTGCTTAATGTGTGTGCACTTTCCGTTGGATGAATGTAGCCATACCCTTAAAATTTTCCTGCATAAAATGAAGGCATAATATGCAATACAGCAGGTTGAAGATACATTGAAGATATTTACCATATTCTGCTTATGTACATAGTGTTTATTTAACCATCCTTACTCACAATAATTAACTGTTGCATTGCAATTGTCTTTAGCACCAAATAAAAGTTGTTCTGTACTTCTCTACCAATGTGTTTTTAAGCCACTCAGTGCTTAATACAAGTTTGTAACCTGCAGGCTCAACTCTTGTGGACTCATGTACATGAATTATTCATACACTAAGGAACCATGGCTATTAACATAGGTAAAACTACTTGAAAAAGAAAAGTAGCTCACGCTTCAATTTTGCTCAGGAATTGACCTTAATTTGCTCTTCAGATCTAGACTGCCTTATTAGGAAGCTTCCTTGTCTGTTTTTTTGTTCATTTTATATAGGTAGGAAACAGATAAAAAAGGTCTTCAAACTCAATAAATCTTGTTAGACTGAACTTTCATGACAGCTGTAACACTGTGGACAGCATGTTAAACCAAAGGGATCCCCTGCCTCCCCCACTTCCCCAACATTCAATACTTTCTGTATGACTGCGACGAGGCAGACAGGATGACTCAAATGCCATTAATGTTTACAAGATGGGTCTGTGAAGCCTTAAATCAGTGAGGCTCAGCTGTCATCCTGTGCATTTGCATTTGTAGTGAAAAAGCAAATCCCTGATAATTCCTTGATTTTTCTTGAACAGAGAGAAACCAGAGAATATTTTAAAGAGCAGTGAAACAGAACTCATCTGTCACATTCACAAAGTGCCATACATTCATCTTGCTGTTAAGAACTGTAAGAAAAAAATCTTATAAGAGCAAAGCTTTCCCTGCTTACAAAGTAAACAGTGAAATATAAACTGGATTACCTGTCATATCAGGAATATGTCACTGTTTTTTCAGGGTGTTCAGACTCTTTTTTTCAAGAAAACCTTCACCAATTTCACTGGATTCAAGTTGTTGTAATGGTAAAGTGATGTAGCCTAAGGTCCCTTTTACTTATTATATGTTAGAAAAATTTAGAGAAAGGACAGCTCCTACAAAGTTAAAAATTTGCCAGTTGCAAATTGTAATTGTGACTTTTACATTTAAAAGTAAAAAATAAACCAAAATAATTTTGAAGCTTTTTTGTTTTGTTTTGATTCATCTACCATCCTCCTACCATGTGAGGTGGCTGTAGCACCACAGAGGAAGCCTCACTGCAGTCACAGGTTGCAGCATGAAGACTCTCTCCCTTCTCTCAGAGCTGGCAGTTCATTAGCAGCCAGTTTATCAACCTTACCACAGGCTGTGAGCCCTCTGAATTTTTCATTATCTCCTCCCCTTAAGAGCACAAAATCCATAATTTTTTCCACACAAGCAACAGACCATGGGATTGAAGGGAATAAAAGTAAATTTTGGACTTTGATCAATGTCTTTGATGCAGTTCAAGAAATTTCACAGATTGAGATGCATTCCTGCACTTCCAACCCACAAATCCCTTAGTTTCAGACAGGGAAGAGTATTCCTCACTATCCTCTCTGGGTTGTCCCTCAGCTGAGGACATATTTTCAATGCAGAGGGTGCAGAGTGACCCAAGTCTCCATAGCTCTGGGCATGTCTGATTTTGAATCTTCATCTGGGTTGTGTGGGAGAAGCACTGTCTGTATCATCTCCTTCAGATTAAGAAACCCAAATTATTTTTTCTCGCTGTTGTCTCAGGAAGCACTTGTAAACATTGCAGGATACAGGGATGCAGCCTGGCTTTCTTCTGTATCTTATCGAGATGTCCTAAGCTCTGACAACAGCTCTGCTGCCACTGCCTGTCCTGCATCTCTGGCTGTGTGTCTGTCTGGCTCAGCAGGATGAGTGGAGGGGACAGACCTCCCCCTGCACACACTGTTTCGTGTCAACATCTTCATTTTCTGGAAGCAGCATTGCCTCCAGGTTTAGCAGGCCTTACCAACCACTAACACTCAGAAAACTCTGCTAAATGTATCTTTCCTTACGTTATTATAAAGTTTTGATTAAAGTTTTAGGAAAACAAGTTTGGAAAGACACTTAAAAGAAAACCTAAACAATTTACACAGACACAAGTCTTTCTTAACATATTTCAAGGTAACTAAGCCAAACTACTGCTCTTTAGATGTTGATGGATCTGGATAACCAAGGAAGCAGCTTGCCTGTATCACCAGGATCTCTCATTGCCTTTTCAGTTCTTCAGGCCTTTTTTTTTCCTCCATAGTACACACCTGGTTTGATTCAAACTGAAGGCACCTCTTAGATGTCCACCTCAATACTTAACGTTTCAGATTCAGAGTTTCTTTCCTTTAATTCACATGGCCTGAAAATAATCCTTCATCCAAGGCTAATAGCATTTTGTGCTTGTGTTCTGCACAGCCTGTATTACTGTCTCAGGTTTTAGTAGAGATTCAGTGTCTTTTTTCAGTACTATTAGGAGGATATAAAAATAAACCTAGCCTTGGTCATTTCTCACTCAAGTTAACCAGTATAATTTTAAACTTCTCTGGGATCATACCAAAACTCAGCCTTTGGAGCCTGGATCCCAAAGGAAAGAAGGTGTCCATGTGGAAACCCTGATTCAGGCACCAAGTCACTTATGATAACTGTGTACTTTCTACATCAGCTCAAAGGCATTTTATCATGTGCTATAAATGCATCCTCAACACCCAGTTTAGCTTGTTGGGAACATTGCTGGAGCCACAGAGGTCTGATGGCTAAGAAAGTGCAGAGATTGCAGCCAGGACTTTGGGGTCCCTGATACCTTGCAATCAGCTTGCTCTCTGCTTTTCTAGTGCAAAGTTAACCCCTTGAAGCTTCCCTCTCCCTTCGTGCTATGCTCCCTTGTACTTCAGTCAGCGCAGCTGCACGACAAGGAACAAGGGGGGCAGCCTTGCAAAGCACAAACCTTGAACAAATAAACTGCAAGGAGAGAAACGAATCCTGACTGACTTCTTGCATCTCCTGACGAAAGCAGTATACGCTGGCAGCCCGTGTGTCTCACAGCTCCAGAGGGATTAGCGTGGTGTTTACCTGCTCTTTCCCAGGCTGAACAAACGTTTGATCTTGCTAATGTGTACACGAGTTTTTGACAGTTGCCATAGCACAACAGGAACCCTCCCTTCTCGCCTGTTGTTTGTAACCTTTGAGAATTAACCAGCCAAGCTTTCTGACAGCATCAAAAATGCACCTTATTTTAAATTAACTTCCAGGGCAAAAAGCGCTGCTTTCAAAGGTTCAGTCACTGACTGAGTTGGATGTTCCTCCATTAGCAAGCATCAGATGCCTTTTTAAAGGGTTTTTCTGCTCCCAGAGAACAGAGAACTGGTTGGCTTTTGGGGATTTTTATGAAGGAAGAATCAGAAAGGTGGTACTGCTATGCCAACACCTGTACTGGAGAAACAGGGAAACACTTCCCTCTCCCATGGGAATCCATTTGGGTACTATTGACCACTATCTCGTGCATGGTATTTAAAACTTGTCCTCTCATAGAGACTAATGTTCCATTGTGTCCCTGGGCACTTTGTGTAAAGTGATATTTAATCACAATAAAAGCAAGGTGCTGCCAAGAACATGCAGGGGGATTGCACAACAAAGTTGGGAAAGCTTCCTGGTGTATCACAGGTAAAATAAGGGTGGACCCACAGCACCAAACTATGCTCTCTGTATATCACAGCAAGGGCCCATAGCATTGAAGCCTGCATAACACTTCCTTTTCTTCATAGCACCTATGCCCATCTTCTTTCATATACTTGAGTAGGCATATATTCAATAGGATTTTTATGGGTTAGGGGTCAGAACTAATACCAGCTGCTGTGATGGTTCAGCAGTGAGTCATGTACCACCACTGAATGCCTTCTGCTACTCCACACCATCAACAGTGTCCAGGGTAGCAAATTCACTAAGTGAGGGCAGGTGGAAGCTTGGAGAGCCCTCTGGGATTGTGTGGTGAGAGGTGAGCACTGCTTCTCACACAGGTACTGGCGTGTCCAGTGTCAGAAAATTAAAACTAAGGAATGAAAAAGGCCTTTGCTACCATTTTCACACGTTGTGAAATGCTGATCATATAGAACAAATAATGTGAAAAAACAACCAATCAACCAATCAACCAGAAAAACCCCAAACAAAACAAAACAAACAAACAAACAAAAACCCAACCCCCCTAAAAACTCTCCACCTGCTAATTTCAGTAAACTGGGTGTGCTGTAATTTAAATAAAAGCTGAAAGAGGGAACAGAATTTTTCCAGCAGTAATACCCAATGGCTGCACTTATCTCAATCTTATTTTGGCTTGCCACTGCTGGTGTAACATCAAACACTAGCATCAACACTTAAATTTATGAGGACTATCTGTTGAAATAAGCAGCCTATCCAACATGGCAACATTAAAAGCATTGATGGAGCCTCAAATAGAATTGGTGGGTCCTTTGCAGTGCTAAATTAAATAACAACAGAAAATTCATGCTGTAGATGTCACACCCCATGTGAGTAAACTGAATTCCCACAGCCCCATTTCAGCTCCTAAAAGTCTGGTGAACAGAAAACAGCAAGATAAATCCCTTTCCTGTCACATCCAAAAGTCATGTCCTGATTTAACCCCTTGATTCTCACTAAAAATCCTGGTATTTGTTTTCTTAATTGGGGAGTGGAAAAAAAGGAGGAGAGACAGAGAGCAGAAGTGTTCTCAGTCTTTAAATGATCTACTTACATCATTGCTGCTTCTTCCCTGGGCTTGCACAATGAGGTTAAAAGCCTAAACAAGGAGGAGGCCAGATACTTTGTTATTCTGTGACTTCTCCAGAGGTGGGAGTGAGAGGTGGGTTGGAGGTGAGATGAAGAGGTTTTGTTGAGTATTGATCAATGTCCTTGGTGAGTTGGAGTGTAAAACCTCTGGTGCACTTTTATTTTTGAGGTTATACTTTTAATCAGCAGCTTTTATATCTGTTTTTTCAATCACACTGGAAGTTCATGCATAGAAATTTCATGTTAAAAATCAAGAAGAAGTCATCCATTATATTCACACAGGTAAAAGGAGAAGTAAGATTCCCCCTTTTCTCCTGGACTCTTAGAGTGCTACCTTTCTTCAAGGATTTTCCAGTCCTGGCCTACCTTAGCCACAGTATGCATGGCAATGTGCAGTCCATCTCACCTGGAATAACCATAGGTATCCTATAAATACTTTACCAAGCAACAAGCACCTGAACTGCCCAAACTGCCTTTCCACAAGCTGTCTTATCACTTCCTGGAGCCCTGATACCTGAAGGACTTAATTAACTATCTAAAAATGGCACAGTGATTTTGCAAAAGACAGCTAGCAAGTTGTCACTATGCAAATCTGTATTATTATTCTTACAGCTGGTTCAGTAAGACTGCTCTGGCTTAAAACTGAAACAGATCATACTATCTGCTTTCTAGAGTGCTTGATTAAATTAGTTTCTTTTCTTGTTTGTGAGACATTCACAAAGGACTCCTGTTTCCTCTCAGCCTTGCTTTTGTCAGGGTGCCAGATAACTTACACAAACTAACCTGTTTGTGAACGGTTGATTTCGACTGGCAAACGAAGCTGCCTGGCCTGTCTCCAAACTGCTGCTTGGAACCCTCTCCCACAGGGCTCCTGTGACAATGAGCAAGCAGCACACCGAGGTTCATGTGCATTCTCACAGACAAGGGCCAGTGTCTCGTTTCACAACTGCAGAGAGACCTCGCCACTTGGCCCTTCCAGTGCTACATAGGCTGTGCCAGTGTGGCCATTGTGAAAGTACAGCTTGTTCTTGCCAAAAGGTTCTTCAGCTCATTCTAAAATTAACTACAAATGCACAGTTTTTCTGCCTTTTCCAACTTTGCCTTTTGCCAGCCGAAGTTTTTTTTAAATTGAAGGATCATATTCTCTCAGAGAAAACAGCAAAGAAACATTTCTGGTATAAACAGGGTTAGAAAACTCATTTACTAGCAGACATTTGTAGCTTGGCTGGATTTAATAAAGTGACATGTCAAAACAATAAATATTAAAAGAGCACAAAGATTGATAGTAGAAGAAAGTTTTTTCATTAGAAAGAATCAGAAAGCTCCTGTAGAGAAAGGACTCCTCTTGAACTCTATCAAAGTCTGTGTGTGAGGTCTGTGCGTGACTATGAATTTTAATTTATGGACTAAAGAGAGAAGATTGGTAGAGGATCTTGGAGACCTCAGCTATTGATCAAAAAGAAGAAAAAATAGAAGAGAGGGAGAGCAGAGAAGAAGCAGAACTGGGAGAAAGAATGATTCTTGTAAAAGTCATCAGATAGAAGGTATGGTTAGTGAGTTTCCATGTAGGAGACTAAGAGATAACAGTGAGGAACAACTGAGAAACTGATGTACAAGAAGTTCAAGAAGTCAAGAAAAGAAAATCTGGGAATTGGAACTACTGTGCAGAATGTAAAAATAAATACTGTAGAGAAAACCAAAACACAATCAAATAGCAATCAAGATTTGATCTCTGAACTTGAAATGATAATGAGAAAAGAGAAATAAACAGCAGACTGCTGTAATCTTTTCCGTAATGGTGATGGCATAGGAAAAGATTCCTTAAGATTACTAGAAAAGATATTAACAATATAGCAAGATAAATACTACAAAAGACAATGGAAGGTTTTTAGTTCCCAGATATTAATTAGTTATGAAAATCAGATATCTAGTTTGATAGCCATACAATTTGTTTGGAATTGAGAAACACATTCCTGAACAAAGCAAGGTTTTGTATCTGATCTTGTTAGAACACAAGGCTATCATGAAAGTGCTGGCCACAGATGGTAGTCTTGCCTCATGTGGGGTTAAATTAACTATAAGGATCAACACAAAGAGCCCATATTAAAGATGATTCCAGAAGGGAAATCTGTAGGGTACAGGAAGAGCTAATGAGTGAAGGCACAGGTGCTGAGGACTTTGGAAAATTGAATGAGACTTGGGTGTTGGACAGAAAAAAAGTGCTACTCAAACTTTCACACCAAGAAAAGGAGAAAATTTTAAAGAAGGGTCCTAAGATTGTTTAGGTAAATACTCACATAAAAATTAGGAATATATAAAAAACCTAAGTACCAGGAAAAAAGACGTTTTACAAAATTCAAGGTTACTCTTGCACCAATTCTAAAAGCTGAATCTGTATCTCTATATAGCTATTCTGCAGTTCCTATCCCTGTAGTATAAAAAAACTTTCACCCTTTCATCCCATTGATGGCAGCCCTTGGACAGAGTTTACATCCACTTCCAGAGATGATGCTGGGGCATACCTTGGTTCTCAGCTTGCCCCAGCTGTCTTTAACAAAATGTGTTAATGTGTCCTCCGCCAGCCAAATGGAAGGAGGGCAACCAGAAAAGGTGTGGAACTCAACCCACCCATGAGCTCAGGTGGGACTAACTGGAACCATCCACCTTCCCTTTTAAGTCCTTTCTCATCTTTGATCTGTTGCTGCCTTCTGGCTTTGCTATGTAATAAGGATCCTACTGTTTTTAAATATTACAGGTTTCTGCTGCTCTTTCAACACTGCCCTGAAATTACTGAACAGAAGTACCACAGTAGCAATTTACACAAATGGTGGAAGAGCAAGTTATAGTCCCCATTTTCTTTCATTTTCACTCATTGTTCAATAATTCATATATACTCAAGATTTCAAATTACTTTCAAGTTCTATGACTAATAGGGTGTGGAGCTGTAATTTACTCACATGAATGTTTCATGATTTCCTTTCCAGTGAATTTGGAGAAGGTATCACAAAACCTCAATTCCTTAGCATTTTAACAGGGACCCAGTGACTGAGCTGAAATTTGACTTGAATTTAACGTGGAAGTTCTGTCCATCTGTAAAAGGGAAAAGATTACATTGTAGTTTCACTTTATCATTACCTTCCATTTACCCAGGAGTGCTTCAGATGCACTTGGAGAAGGTCCCAGTGCAAAGAAGAGAAAAATAGGGCATGTGAAACATCAATTATTAAAATATAATATGCATTGCAATGGATGTAGTCACTAGGAATGGCTAATGTGCTCAGAGACACATGTTGGTCTTGATTTACAGATATTAACTGATGTACTGATATTTAGACAGAATAAGCACTGGGTATATAAGGAGTGGCATTAAAAAAGCACCTACTTAGACTCAATAAAAAAAGAAAAAGAAATGTTATGTATTAATATTTTATTCTCTGCCATTAGGGCTGCAAGGTTGAAAACCATCTCTTAGGTTTTATCAAAAAGCCCTATCATTTCTGTACTGTAGCACCTTAAAAATTTACAAACTTTCAAATATTTTGTTTCCCTCCCATTCCCTGCTCACTCCTAAGGCTGCCCTTCCCCTGCTTCCAAAGCTCCTGGGGCTCTTGCTCTCTCAGAAAGACCCTCTGAAACTCTTTGCTGACTTGTGCCTACCCACAGCAACACTAGCTCAGCTGTCTAGCTGGGTCAGAGCACCTTACAACTTTTGCAGATGTACATAACAGAATTTATGTTATGTACCTCTGCAAACCTCTACATGCACACTCACACTTTACACCCATCCTTCACCCCCCAGTGCAAATGCTCCCTTATTGCTCCAGCCCTTACCCACGGACAAAACACCCTGGATGGCAGCAGCCCACACAATCTCTTATCTCGTGGAGTTTTACAAATACTAGCCACAATAAGTCAGCATGTGAATGGCAATTCCCCAGAACTGTTGCAATGAAAGGCAAATCTGGAGACCTGGGATATACAGGCCAGTTCCCAGGAGAGATTGCCTAATGAAGGGAGGGGATTGCCAGTGTCATTTTTTTAAGAACAGGTTGGACAAAAAAGCAACAGAACTGGCAGAGCCAGCGGTAAATAAACCTGCCTTTGGGCAGGGGCAGGCATTCAAAGACATGGTACATTCTCTTCTGCTTTCTATCATTTGCCTAGGTACACTGATTTTTGGCATCTTTCTTAAGCCTTGTCTTTGTGCCCACGCTAATTTGGATGATGAACCAGCAGAGAGGTGCTGGATCAGGAATCAGGATGAGCAGGGCTTGTTTTCTCCTTCAGTACTGCCTCACTGTTTGACCTTGAGCTTCTCACATCCTCCTGTGCTAGCCAAGACCAGGCATTTACAAACAAAGCTCATGGTAATTCATCTGCGTCACAGCGCTAAGATTTTGGATGACAATCAACGTGGAAAGAAATACTGTTTTTCTTCTTTCACTAAAAGATTACTCACATGAAGCAAGAAGAAAATAAATTGCAACTTATGTGAAGAATTACTACAGCAGAATTTGAAGAACAGTCACAGAAATATACGCTTACACTGCATAAAATGAGACTGAGCTTTGCAGCGCTTCTCGTATTTTCTAATGGACGCAGCAATACATTGTCTCACATGTTTTACTTGTGTTGAAGCAATCTCAAAAAAACATTCCCAAAATTGTGGGAAGACTCACAAGAGGTAGTGAACAATCACCATCTGCAGTTGCAGCTAAAATGTCTGAAAACTTTCTTGACTGGGGTCCTGATCTCACTCTCCTGCCCTGTGCTGCTGTCTTTCCCAAGTGAACCCTCATTTTTCCCAAGTGATATCCAAGTGAGCACAAGTGATTTCAACACCTCCTTAGTCTGAATTCCTGAGTATTCAGAATATGCAAAGCAAGGAATCTTGATAATGCAGTAGCGTTTTAAAGTGGTTGACTTTTCCCCATATTTCTCATTATAAGGACTAAAATTTCTTTGAATGTAATAAGATTTCTCATAGAGAGACAAATGTTACCTATCTCTGCAAATTTTGTGAAGAACAGGGAGAAGTAAAGAGAAAAAAGCCTATATGTATAAATAACTTTCAGGTAGATGAAAATGCAACTATTGGTAGCCTTGGTAAAAAGCAAGACTAGAAGTCAGTAACCAGAAATATAAATTCAGCAAACATGTCTGTGTGTACAAGTTGATAAAGAAGAACTGCTGTACTCTGACTGTAAACAACAAGATTATGTTTCAGACTGAGTTAAAGGCAGAAGTAACTTATGTGGATTACTTTCTTACTGTGCAATCAAACAGAAGTCTTCCATGTTCACAAAATTCCAGTCTAATGGGCAGAAATATATGTAGCAGACCTGCAAGCTACACAAGGAGAAAATATGACTGTACATAGTGTAGAAAACTGGATTTTCCCCAGTATTTTCCTTTATGAGTTCTCTCCTGAATAGATTCATCCATCCTGACAACTCTATCCTCCTCATCTCTCTGCTGCCTGCTGGACCACCACTGGCCTCCAACTCCTCTTTCCCCTCTCCCAGCTTGGTACTGGAAAGGACGTCATTCAGACATTTCAGAAATAGCAAAATAAGGATGTTTCTGGGTGGAAAGTGAAAAACACATAAACATCTGCTGCAACAGGAGCTCTAAGTCCCCCTGAGGTCTTCACCCGTTTCCATTTATTCACACCAGCTGTGGACCTGTCCCGGGCAATCCGCTAGCAAGTTCCCACCAAAGTAGAATTAAAAAGTATACTTATACTGTAATGTCATGTTATAAAGTTGGAACTTGGATTGATTATTTTTGCTGAGCCAAATTATTACGTGTGAACTAGAATCAACAGCCTCTCCCACCTTGTACTGTGTCACTGTTCATTTCCCAGAGATGTTAAATGGGAATGAAAAGCATGCCAAGCAGTGTGACTGCTGTTCACCCCAAAATTCATTATTTAAATAAATTACTTTTTCTGTTGATCCGTAGCTCCAGCATCCAATGTTAGGAAGGCTGAAAGACAAGGACAGAACTCATGTGTTTTATCAGCTGCATTTGGTCACTCCAACCACATTAAAATTCATGCTATAAAAAGACATGAGATAAAAGCAAAGGGTGAATGTGGAATACAGAACTGACACAAGCCTTCTGCATTTTCAAACGGTATAGAAATCTAAAATTCTTAAAATGTTTGTTTTCATCGAAATTTCAGCAATATGAAGCTGTTTGGGTTTCGTTTGGGTTTCACTCTTCATGAGGCCTAGGTGATTGTAGACCCTACTTTTTTTTATGTCCCCTTTATTTCGGTAAACTTAAATGATCCTTTAGTTTAACAAAAGAGACCGTCTTCCTTTAAAGTGCACTGTCATTTGTGTGTTTCTAAAATTGCAGATGCCAAGTTCTGGTGGGCCCAAAATCAGAGTTGATAAAGAAGACGTTAAAGGCCTGTGCACAGTGTCATTAAAGTCTTGTTCTGTAACTGATTTTTTTCTTTTGTTGCACATTAATCTTCAGATATGCTATTTTAAAGTGGAAGGACATAGTCTGTGTGAAACTTTGACAATGGAAAATTTACTAATTGTGTCATGGGTCCTCCCAAGGAATAAAGCACACAGAAATGATAAAGTTCCTACAGTTGCACTGAACCATCTGTCTCTCCTTAGTTAAAGGAAAGAATAATAAGAAAACCTGGGCAGTAATGATTACTAAACAATTACTTTCCATCTTACCCTCAGTAAATTTGCAGGTTTAAGAAATCAGCTATCTTAATTTCAAATTTCTCAGTACACAATTTCTGAAATGCAAAAGCATCCAGATTTTGAAGTGTTCATCTTGTTAAGTATTTGGATCAGTGTTCTAGGCTCTGTTTTTGTCTCTAAGTCCTGGTGATTTTTCTAACATAATTATTGAACCTTGGTTTTATTTTGATATTTATAACATGTTTGTTATGTGTAAATGGAAGTCCTCTCTGGTTCCTTTTGCATCTCTCTTTCCTTTGGTCCCTCATCCCTACATCAGAAACCTAGAAAAATTTCCTTCTGAAATAGGAGTAGAGATACAAATCTGATGTAATTCAGGTGTCAAAATTATGAACTAAATTATATGCCAGAAGATGTGTGATTTTCAGGTAATTTCTCTCCCCTGGAATGCTTCTGTCTCATTTAAAATATTAATTTAAAGCCTGAGGGGCCAGCCCATTCTGCACACACTGTACTGGGCTGAAAACGAAATTCTTAACTAACAAGGTGCAACAAACCCTTGCTGCCAGAAAGCAATATATTGCTGATGTCTGCATGTTTTGTAGCTTTAATCCAACAGCACATTGCTCTGCAGGCAGATACTCCTATTTGAATGAGGCAACTCAGGAGGGAAGGTATTATTATTAAATATACAAAGGAACAAAGAAACATCCTGACTGTGTTTTTTCCGAGCACTTGTGTATAGGCGTAATACTGTGATTGATGTTTCTATACCCATGCACTAATAGCCAAACAGATTTTAAAATTCACAAGAGCCATTGGAGAACATCCAATTCCCCTCCATTCACCTGGATGTCATAAAAACAGTCAAGTGAAGACTGATCTTGGGCTAGCTCTTAAGCTAAAGCAAGTTTGCTTATTCTTGGTAATGGCATTCTCAGTAATAGCAGGAGGAGTTCTATTAAAAAGTGTTTGGCCAAATAGACCAGATTTTCAACCATGGGTAAATCTCTATTAAAATCCTCCTTTAGAGCATTGTCAGTACCTAGTAAAAGGTGTAGACCTACTTCCCACAACTGAAGGAAACACATACCTGCTTTGTATCCACAAAATGTGGCTTTTCAGTGTTCTCTCATCTTACTGTATTGTCACACTGCTGAAGAGAGTTTTTAGTACTTCCTCTGTAAGCAAACTCCCTGGTGAGACTTGAGCCTGCTTCTTACACCTTTTGTAACAAAGACTTCTCAGTCTATGCATCCTGTTCTTTTTTTTAGCTTTCAAAGAGAAAAGCCTTTTTGATAGCAGTTTTCTGAGAAAGTAGGTAAGATTCAAGGAGTGACCCACAGTGTGAATGTATCTGTAGATAATCACATGAAGGAGAAGAGAGACTTTCTTTTCCCAAACCACTCTCCTTGATGTACTCCTGATGTGCACAGGCAAAGCCTTTGCTCCTGCCCTTCTTTTCAACCATGGTGCATTTTGTGATTCTGCATTTGGAGGAGCTGCCAGGATGCCCTGATCTGCCCCTGCAGCTGCCACAGGAGGTAGGTGCAGAGGAGGCAGCCTCAGGCGTGCATCTGCAGTTACTGCCGGCTAGAAAATCCTCCAGGTCATGGTATTGTGGGAAAGAGCCCCTGCTGCCTGAGTGTACATATGGCTCACACATCTCAAAAGATGAGTAAAAGAAACCTTCTTTGATGGATAGTTTTATTCAGCATCCTTCATCAAAGACTAAGGATATAGCCTGAATACATAAGAAAGTTATATCAAAGTAACAAGCTGAAAATAAACTTGTTTTAATGAGATGGATGTAGTTTGATTATGCTCAGTCATCATTTTCTAAACTTGATCTTAATTTCCCTTCGTATATCAAGTTCCTACTATATAAAATCATATTTGCTTTCTTGTGTTCATCCCTGCTGTCAGCTTTCCAGGTTGCTTTGTAATTTACTGTAATCCTCCTGTGGGTGAATCACTCTTCATGCTGGTGTCTTCTGCCAGGAATAATTTTTGTGTCCTGGTGCACTTTCCTGAACTGTGTTCTTCCAGGAAGTGACTGATGTTCCCAGTAAAACTTAGCAGTAGTTTATGACCAGTAGAAAGTTTTCTGTGACAGAGAAATAACTTTAAGGTCCATGACAGCTTTGGAGGGCTCTAGCAAATACAGTTTAAGAACCAAACAATTTGGGGAAAAGCATGTAACATAAATACAGTGTCTCTTCAATATCACTTGTACTCCCAGGGTATTTCTGGGAATAATGCCAGTCAAAGGTGGCACATACACCTGCCACAGCTGAGAGCAGAGTGCCAAGTGGTTCCAGTTGAGACCGGCTCAATAGCTGTAGCTCCTGTCAAATACCCTGTAATTAAAGGACCGGCTTGGATCAGTTCAAACACCACTAGAAGACTTTGCGTAGGACTGACACTGCTGAAGAAAACTTTGCTTTTCTCTTTTTACTTTTTGTTGTAAAAGTGTCACCCTGTTGATGACCCTTTGGTGCACAATTGTCACAGGCAAGGAGTGGCTGAGAGGCACAGATGCCTTTTGGGTGTTGCTTAGGACCAGGTTAAACTCCCAAACCAAGACTCCTTGGGCCAGAACGACCTACGGTGGCTGTGAGATTCATGTCCATCAACCAATTTCCAGTGGGTGGCTCAGTTATGGCAAACTGTGTGAAGACCACTGCTCCCAGTGGGTCTGTGTTGATGCAGTGCAGTCTGCCCTCTGGAGAAGAGCTTTCAGCCTGGAATGGGTGGAGCAAGGAAGGGTTTTAATTGCGCAGTGGGTCTTATTCTGATGGGTAGAGATGCTAAAGCACAGGGCAAAGCTTTAGAGGGGATTTGATGATACTGGCTGCAGGAGTCATGAAACTCAGTCCTAGACCTGCTGGCATGGAACAGTAGGTTTTCTCTGTAGAATTAAAATTCTTGGGTGCTGCAGAAAACTGCAGCCTAACTACACAGGCCAGGATCTAGTATTCAGTCCACTTCAGTCTGCTTTTCTGTTGAACCTCTGGCAGTATTCAGACTCTTGCTGGAAGGTTCCTACTATTGTGACATACCCCTGAGACAATAAAGGACATGAAAACTCCAGAGACCTTTGAATATAAGCTGGAGAAATATCCTCAGATACGAGATATCACAGGACAGTTCTCTTTTTCTAAGCCTAAGTTTATTTTAGGGCATTTTTTGCACTAGAGTGAGGTATAGATGAAATTTTTACAAATTTTGTCTATTGCCTCTGCCACTGGTCATTGAACATGACACTCTTTGTATTTACAAATAACTCACATAGCATGGAAAAAGCCAAGCCCATGGCTCATGTGGGCTGATGGAAGTAGGTTGATCCCCACATGCCGAGAAGGTCTCATGACGCTGGGCATCACCATCCTCCAGCTTTCACACCAGCAAGCAAATAGTCAACAGTCACTTCAGAGGCACCTGGAGAGGTGTTTGAAAGTCTTCTTCAGACAACAGTAAATTATTTTACGCTATTGTGCTTTAAGCTCTTAAAGAGCCTCTGCTTCTTTAAATGTCAGAATATAAAGCATAATCAGACAATCTCCATACAGAGAGGTGTGTTATAAGTAGAGCTGTGCCTAAGTGTTGACTCATAAGGCTTTTTAGTGGCTTTTATTTAGAATCAGAAGACAAACTATAGAACAGACATTATTGTGAGAAGACATTCTACAGCATTGTAACCAGCCAAATCATTTCAAGGACTGTGTGCTCAAATCTCTATTAGCACAGGATGATCTTGTCCCTGAATCAGGAGCCTACAGAGAAAAAAAGAGAAACAACAATGTAAAGCTTTTTGGAAGCACTGGAATATCAGTACGGTACAGTTACTATGATATACAGTGCACGGTGTGCTGTAATGAACAAGCTGTCTTACTGTTTATCTCACTTAGAGCCTCCCTACAATAATGGCTTCTTGGTAAGATACATCTTCATAATCTTTCTTATACCTGTTTTCTCATAAAGAATTTTCCTCTTTCCCATTTAGCTGTTCTTGGCAATTCTCCTTTAGGTACATGCATACAATGCCAATAAAAGAGCTCTCTAAGAAGTTTTTGTAACTGAAAATCATTGTGCTGAACCTCATCCTGCAGCTGCCCAGATGTGGAGCTGGTTCCACCTCAAATAATGGCTCATTCCACAGCTAAAATTTATTTCCCTTTTTCTTCTCCAGTACTGTTCTGTCTCTATTTTTTAGGCACTGCATATCAGTTTTGCGTCCTGCTCTAGAGGAGCATGGCTTTCCAAGCCTGAGGCCGCAGAGCAGAAGTGCTTTCTTACCTGTTTCACTGCTTGCTCTTTTGTTGTGTTCCTTGCTAAGTAAACAAAACACTTTTGAAAAGATGATGGTAGGAACTCAAATCCATAAAGCTGGGAGTCAACAGATTTTTAATGGAACATTTTTAATGGAATGATGCGGTATCTCTCCTCCCTCCCCCATTAACCTTCCCCTCTTCCTTAGGCAATACATTACCTGTTCTTTTATTTTTTTTCTCCAGTAAGTGATAATCACGTTCTTATCTTATCTAGCATCCCCCATGCTATTCCTGAGGCTCAAGCTGCCCAGCCACTCTCAGTTGTCTTAAATGATTTACACATCTAATTAAATACAAAGTAGCTAGGATTTAGCTCTGGAGCTCAGGGCTTCAATTTTATATCCAAAGAAGGACTTGTGTTCCTGAAACCTTATCTACCTCTTTCAAATACAGAAATTGTTCTCATAAAAGATTATTCCCCAGCCTTGTCATGCTGTATGTTCACAGTGGTAGCAGGAAGTGGAGGACAGAGATGAGAGCCAGAAGAAGGGTTCAGAGGAAGGAAAACCTAAGTGAGGTCTCTGAAGGGATGTTGTCCCACAGTGGCAGTGCTTTTACTCACACTCTGTTTGATTATCTGGTTAGAATTAGCACTGATAAAATTACTCATCTAGTCTGTGTGCGATCATAAAATGTCAGAAGTGACAAATAATAAATAAGCACCTCAGTCCAGGAGTTCTTCACAAGTTTTTGCCTGATGGTAGATAGGCTTTAAGAATTTCCAAGTTTATGAAATTTCACCAGTAGAAAAATGTGTATTTTTACAATACTGACATCAGAATTCCTTTTGTAAGTGACTCAACTCCCATGTCTGAAGTTTCAGCGAGATAAAGAAAATGGTCCTCTGTAAATGGCTCTTTGGCATGCATAAGGACTTCTGTTTTCTTTTCCCTTTGATAAGAAAATGTCCATAGTAGAATTAGATAAACCTATGAAGATTAACATTATTTATCAATAGGTGAAAAACAATGATAGCAGACTAAAATCCTTCAATATTTTTTAATTAAAAATTTAAAAGTTAGCTTTTCAGCCAACATGGTCACTGATAAAATTGTACAATTTCCCTTTAAAAGGCTAAATATCTATGGCAGTCATTCACTTTATTTGGGGTGTGCTGCAACAAGAATCTGTTTTATATTTGCTGCATAAAACATTGGACTTAATGACCATATAGAATTCTACCTAAAAATCCTTCAAAAAAGAAACCACAAAAAAACACCAACCAAAACCCAAAACCAAACCAAACCAACAGCAAGCCCTCCCCCTCAAACACAGAAAAAAGAACCAAGAAAAAACAAAACAATACAAAGCTTTGAAAAGCACATTTTGGCAAATTACCCACAGAAACAGCTATTTGAAAATCACTGTTTTTGCATTTTTAAAATCATTGGAAGACATTAGAATCTTTTGACAGGGAAGAAAATGGAGTGGAAGGTACATAAAAGCTTAATGATATAACCAGCAAAGTTTTTTTCAGTAAAAATACAAACTTTTAGGCCCAGTAAAGTCTCAACAGCATCAGAGACTGGCCATAGGCAAAGGGGCAGCAGGGCAGCTAAAATGCTTGCAACCCTGCAATGAAAACCTCTCCAGTTAAGAACAGAGGAATTGTGCATTTTGAGGAAGGACTGATGGGTGCATGAGAAAAATATTGTTTACTCCTCTCCTTAGAGCTAATGGCAGAACTGATACCAGCAAATAAATAATAAGTCATTTCTCAAAACAGAGTGAATCAGCTCTGTGCTGGTTCTCCTACTGAGCCCTCACTCCCGCTCAGCACTTTGTATTCAGCAGGAACACCATGATGGCTGAGCAAAGCAGAACAGGGTAATTAAGTTGCCCTTTTCTCTGACAGAAAAGAAAGAGCTCCTTGTTGGAGTTTAAAGTTTCCTATTGCTTCCTTCCAGAGGCTGTGATAGCTTCTTAAAATGCCTGGTACAGGTAAAATTAAAGCCCTGGAGATGAGAAGTATCTTCAGTTCTGTGTTTAGTGTCAGCCTTTCATTCACCACATCCTGGGGCTGGCTAGTCAGCTCTCAAAGGGAAAGGCTCTGGGTGTCTGCTCGCTTGCTTCCTCCTTAGGAAATCTCTATTGCTTCTTACATCTTTCCAATAACTACTTCACAAGTCTTGTTCCTAGTTTTCAAGGTCAGTAGTTGGTTAAAATTCAAATATACTAAAACAAATAGTTTTGCCAATGTGATTTCCCAAAGCCTTGTTTCCTACTCCCTGATGTGCCCCGCCTTTCCTTCCAGCATAACCCATCCTGAATAGTCCCTCCTTTTATGTCTCTTTCTCAGTGTCACACACTCATCCTCCATTGCCATCGAAGTCCCCATGTCCCAAACACCAGTGTAGCAAAAGACAGTTTATGCCATGCCCTGGTGTGAGTTTTGCATGTGCCGGCCAGTTCAGTGATATGTGGTGATAGTTACGAGCATCCAAGGGAGCAAACTCCTGCACTGGGTACAGCCCAGAATCCCACCCCAGCTCTCTTCCACGTGCCAGCTGGATGTGCAGGAGGAGAAGATCCTGAGGCTTCTTGCCCTCTGTCACCTGCCATGGACAGAGAGCAGTGGCATTTTCATCTGATTCTCCTCCATCAGTAATTAACCTAGGAGTGAGTTCTGGTTCAAACAGCCCATAGCAGGAATGTGGTAAAATGAACTGTGCAGCAACTGTTCACAATATTGAAATTAAGATGTGTACCATTAGTTTCTGGGGTTAATAAGCTACTGCAATGCATGGGGGAGGCACCAGCTTGTAGAGTGACTGGAGATTTTTGTTTAAGATTTCAGGCAAAAAAGCTGGCTTGACCTTTTCTGAAAGTGAAAGATTATTATCATGCTGTCAGACAGAAAAAAATTTCTAGAATATATATTAAGGCAAATATAGAATATACATGAAAAGAAGATGCAACAAAAACTGAGAAATTATATGAAATAAAAACAAGGTTAGTTCTATCATCATTACAAAAATCTAGGTAGTTTTACCATCATTACATAAATTACTTAGTGGGCAACATTTATTTTGTGGTCTGTCTTGGAGCTAGTAATCTATTTGACTCAGACTGTTGTACTGTTCTCCAGTCTTCAGCTCCCCCGCTCACTGCCACCTGTTTGTCACACATGACACTTGGTCATTGCAAAAATGCTCAGATAGGTGAGAGACTGCTTTTTCTGATTATGGATTCTTGGCAGCTGTAAATGGAGGCTCCAGTTTGAGCAGGGCTTGGACATTCAGGTTTTGGGAGAAGTAAAATTTGTAAAGAGGTGACTATTATTTTAGTTTTGATAAAAAAATACTTTCATAAATAAGCAAATATTTTGTGCTCATATTTAGATGTAAATACATTTCTGATGTAAAGTTATTTGGAAAATAAGGGTATACATTATACTGGAAATAATTCACATGAAAAATATGCTTTTAAAGGAGTATATAGAACTTTTAAATCTTCTAAGACTAGTTAATTCAAAAGTCCTTGATTTTTTAGATAAAGACCATTTTTAAAACAGCATTTAAGGCTTTCCATCTCTTTCAAGATGTTTTGACATGTGTTGAATTTTTACATTATTCTAATTTCTTTCTTCTGAGACTCTGGAGTTCTGTGTACGAATTAGGCAAACTAAACCTTAGCCTAATGGATAAAAAAACTATAGTTCTTTGCAATATCATTGTATTAAAAAAAAGTCCAAAGATATGATTGTGACTTCTGCTGGCAAGCATCATTTCAACTATCTGAAGAGGAAAATGAACATGTTTTCATCCCTGTTAATTATTTTGGAATATAAAAATCAAGACAAATTGCATGTTATTTTATGTTCATTTCTGTTTTCAAATTAAACATTTGAAAGCCTTGCTCGGTTTCAAGTTCCCATTTCCTATGTATTACACAATCCCAGTATAGCTGGTACCTGAAAAGATCCAAAGGGAAGACTGATGATATAAGATGGTGGGAGTGCATAATCCTCTGAATGTCTCTTTCATTTCCCAGATGAAATATCAGGCTTCACGGATCAGTAAATTATTACTAGGTTTTAATCCATCAAAGCAGCGCGAGTTTGAAAGCTGCAGCAGCATGGGATGGTTGCAGGAGTGGGGATGTTGCAGGGCAGGGGGGTGTCTTGCTCTCAGTACAGCAACAGCTCCTCCCGGAGCTGGCAAAGTGAGGAAGGCAAGGAGAATTGGGGGCTACTGGGGACTCCTGCCCACCCAAGCCCAGTGGCAGCAGAGCACAAGGGACACTTGTGCTTTTCAAACTGCTTTTCATAGTTTGCTGCATTCATTTCAGCCTTGCCAACCTAGGTGTGAGTGGTGGGCTATGAACCCCAAAGCACACGTAGATCTCTGCTACTGGTACCCTCAGGCAGAAAACCAGAGGGGCAAAGAAGGGTAACTCCTTCTACCAGCTGTTGCTTGTGTGTGTGATGCTGAAAAGGCGCTGTAAGGTACAGTGGGTACTGCGTAACACTTGGTGTCATTTGGAGTGAATTTCTTCATTTTTCCCATTGTTTACTTCATCTTTCAAACTATAAATTCCTTAGCTCACTTACTATCTGCCATCAGGTATCTATACAGAGCCTAAAACAACCAGCTCCCAATATCCTTCTGTTTCATCTTAGTCACCAGCACCCTGACCTGCAGGTGCACACATGGCTGGGCAGCCACGCTGCCTTTATCTCTTCTCCCTCCATACCATGCAGATTAAATGCTTGTGACCTGCTGAGGCAGTGAAGGATTTGTATGTGAAAGCAGTTTAAAATGCAAAGCACACAGAAAACAAACTGCAAAAATACAAATTAATTTTGGATCCCAGGACACTATCTTGATACAAATTATAGCACAACGTGGTTCTGCAACCTTTTCTGAGGTGGTTTCTTCAACCACTTGTGCTGTGTACAATCACTTATTAACATTTGGTGGAAGTCTGTAGGGTAACATGAAATTAAAAGTCACTCTATCTGGTATGAACTGAAGAGAAAAGCTTGTTTTGAATTTCAAATAAAGGTTGTAGGACTACAGAATACTCATATAAGCAATTCCCACATTAGAAGGCATCTTCCAGGAAAGCAATTAACATTCCATCTCCTTTATTTTCACCCCTGGAGAATTTGGGTGCTGACAACCGTTGACATCTCCTTACTTACTCCATTTCCCCCTTGCACATCCAGCTCCCAAACATCAGTACTGTTTCTCAGCTCCAGCCCTCTTATTAGTGATAATAACAATGCTTCGGTGAGAGCAATTACAAAGCAGCCTCTTGAGAGACTTGGCAGTCATTTCCCCTCATGCTAAATATGTCAGGATCTGTGCCACCTACAATTTGACCAAAAAGTAGTTTAAAAACTTCCCCACATCAATGTGTAACTCTGATTCTATCAATTAGCAGACATCAGGACAGTGACAGGAGGCTGCACACAGGCTCGGCAGGGCAGCCACGAACCAAATCTGCCACGGGCTGGCATCAGTGCTGGCTGGGGGCTCCGAGAGTGCCTCTCAGCAGGACAGACACGGTGCCTGTGTGCTGCTGGGAAAAGGCAGAGACACCTTCCATAGGTACTTTCTACACAGCATATTTCTAAGGATGGTGTCCATGCCCCTCCCACACTGAACCTTTTGTGATCGCTGTGCTCACAAAATTAAAAAAACGCACCATGTTAGTAATGAAAAGTATTAAATAACCCATACTTTATTTTTAAAGACCCCACCAACTAACCTCAAAGCCTCTTATGTTAAACAATGGAAAGAGGGGCAGAGATATTGCATCGTATTTCCAAAGAGGCGCTTTAACAGACCACACTCTGTTCAGGTCAGTGGACAATTCTGAACAAAATGTAACGTGTGGTACTGAATAGCAGTTTACTGGTGTCAGAAAGATCTTTGCAAATATATAAATTGAATGAGTGATGAAAAATACAATTTTAGTTTGCTGAATAAATTTATACATACCAGTTCTGTTTTACCTGCATTAGATTCTTAGAGAGATCTCTGGAAATATTCTCAAAAATTTATTTCAGGAAGAGAAAAGGTTTTGTTCTGAAATCCTAGGGTATATTACAGATTTATGGGCATACTCGACCACAACACAGTTATTATTTTGAAAGTAAAATTCATCTTCTCCAGTATTTACCCTTCTTGTACTAGCAGGACCTTTCTTTGTCCTTCTCTTCTTTCCCTGCACATACCACCAATCATTTTAATGAAGTTGCCAAGGTTTTTCCCCTTTCTTTCTCTAAACTTTGCTGTGTGAGTGAGCTCACCCAGTATTAGATTAAGCACCAGAATATGTTTTAGTAAACAGAATTTACTCCCGACCTTCAGCTCCCCATCCACTGCTACAAACCAATCTTTCATTCCCTTAAGGCAACATCTGAGGAAGAAGCCTCTGTGTAAAAGAGTTATAACTCATTCAGACTCTGAGGGATAAGCTGTCAAAACAATGCATTGAAGGGGGTACATCCAATAATACTCATGTCTATTCAAACCACATCAAGGTTTGTGTTCTATGCACTGCTCAAATGTCAGTTCTGAATCTTGTATACTCTTTCAAAAAGTAGAATTTAGGTATTTTAACTAATTACTTGATAATGTTTTGGCTACACAGAAAATGCAGTTGTAGAGGAACTCATAAATTTGAATAAGAGGCTTTCAGACATGTGGGATATCCTTTATCACCCTCAGCAGAACAAGCAACTTTCACTGAACTCTGTCTCCTTTTCATTGTAAAGATCATTTAAAAAGTCTACTTGGCCCATGTTTAACAATGAAGTTTTGGCCTTGTCCCTGTATCTCCACAAAGCTTTGCACTTTCTTTGATGTACTACCATAATTAGGACAAATTTTCAAACACAGTGTCCTGGAGCAAATAATAACATTTTTGTAAGCCAGAGTAGCTGCATTTTGCCTGATTATGCAGAATCCTAGCAACATTTAGGTTGGAAAAGACTCTTAAGACTGAGTCCCACCATTAACCCTGCACTGCCAAGTCAACCACTATATAACAAGAGCTTCACAACATCACTCAGTGCTGACTCTAATTGCTGACACAGACCATGATTTTGGCCCTAAATTTGAATGAATCTGCTATCATCTCATACAAAATAATTGAGAAGAGGGAGGACTCTTCCTTTATTTTTTCTTAAAACTCTGTGCATTGGGGAATGCACAAATCAGAGCAGAGAAATCATCAAAGGAAAGGATGCTACATCTTGTAAGCCAGCACAGAGCTAAATCCCAGGCTTCTGAAACCTCTAGTCAAAAGTAAAAGTGCCAACAAAACAGAAGCCAGCCCCAGGACAGCTGCAGCCCTTGGTTGTGCAGACTGCCTCATCCCTGGGCCAGGCAATGCTGTCTGTGCTCACAGAGCTCCACAGGACCCTCTGAAACAGAACCAGAGCAGCAGCTCTGTGCCAGGACTGCAGACCTTGAGCCCCTGTAACAGGCCCATGCCAGCACTCTTCACACTCCAGCATCTGTCACTCAAGGTGGAAAATCTATTTCCTGCCACGTCACTCTCCCTCTTCTTAAAAAACATGTTTTAATCCTGAAGCTTTTATTTATTTATGCAAAAGAAAGCTGATCTCACTTGAGCTGTAGAGTTCCTGGGGGTGTGTAATGCCATCCTGATGACTGCAACCTGTGAAAGTGCCTATACTTGTTTAATTTTAATCACATGAACTGCTCCGCTGAAGTCAATGAGACCATACTCAAGACATAATTTAAGTGCATCTGTTATTTCAGGGATACCTGTTACATCTGGAGCATGTAGACTCATTAACCGAGAGTATAATTTTTTGTGTGTGGTAGAGCAATGCATCTGGTGTGCCAATGTGCAAAATCTCCAACTTTTAGCAGTGAAAAACTTCAGCTGACCTTTAAGTCTGATTTTTCAATATAATACCAAAGCCCCAAACTGGTGTCAGAAAGCTATACCACACTAGGCAGAAGAAAATCAGAGCTTAGATAAAAAGAACAGAAAGCAAGCATATTCCTTCGACCATGATTCAGTTTGGAGACCCCACCAACCAGAGAGGTCTATCTGGAGACATTTTCCACACTCAGATGACTGCGGCATTTATAAATGTTCCTGTAGCCTCTAAAAAATATTCCCATATAATTTAGAATAGGTTAGTTTGATTCAGGGGATATAAACACCTTTTTCTCCCTGTGTGATGGTATCACTTTTGGAAGAGTAGAGAAGTGCTGCTGGTCACAGGTACAAGACACCAGCATGAAGACATTGGCTCCTCGACCTTTTCATCATTGTGTATTGGCACAATTTGGCACTCTGTAGAAGGTCTGAGAAACACTGAGGCAAGATGCAGTGGTACCTTCCATTGTCATACACCTTTCCCTAGATGTACTCTATGTCATGTAAATACAGTTTGAGTCATCTAAGCTAGTTTTTATCTAAGAGGTGTAGAAATCATTCCAGTTGTAGGTAATTTAAAATGGAAAGATTAAGATCACTGTATCTCCTAGACACTGTTATTGTTCTATTTACCATCCTCAGTTATTTCCAGTTTCGTATAATCATTCAACTTTTATGACCCTGAAGCTGTTGCAGAAGTAACACACTGATATCTTCTACCATGTATCTTTGTAGCTATAGAAAATAAACAGCAGCTAGGTTGTTATTTTCCTGTGTTGCTCCTGTTGCTCCTTTCCTTTATGAATTGTTTGTAAACTTCTACAACAACCCCGCTGTCCATTACTCAGTCACATCCCAAAAACCAGAGCTGGGTTAGTTAAGGGTACTACAGACTCACAAATGTTAGCAGTAGAAAACAGCCAATAAACACAGACGTCACTTCTGCCATAGAAATTTCATGCTCTACTAAGACATGTTTAGCCCCAGGCTAAAACATCTCATCATAAGTGCCAGATTTTGGTGGAATTCTATGCCAATGTCATCCTGCGCTCCACTGCACGAAGACTTTGCCTTCTGCAATCCTTATGCCCATTCTTTGAGATTTTTCCTAAAACCTTTGATGTTATCACATGTGTTTCTCATCTACATTTACACTGGGATTTCCCCCACTCTTATTTTAATTTTGCTCATGAGTGCAGTTCAGGAGAATTTCTGAAAATTTCCTTTAAAAATATTCCTCCAGAGAGTCTAAAGGAAGATGCTTGATGAGTATGGGATGAGCCAGTTAAGCAGAAGCACAGTGCAGACAGTTTATACCTTAATGAAAACAAGTGTATTTGTACCAGAAGGACACAGATGCATGGCAGGATTCCTGAGCCAGGTTCCTGAGTGTGTTAAGAATCCATTATGGGACCCTACCAGTGGGAGAATACTGGGCTACTGGGATTTTGGTGTCACCAAGTATTGTCCTTCATATGATTTTCACCTGCTACTATAACCCACCCTTCTCCTGTATTTACTAAATTAAGTCTTGTGCTTTCACACAGCAGGACACTTATGTGTAACTTATACCACCATTATATACCTCACCTATGAATTTGGCAGAGAAAACACCCTGGTTTCCATCCTACTTTATTATGGGTGATACTGTACATCAATTTTTAAGTATATTTGAGGAGAAACTAGAAAATATCCTTAAATATCTGACCTCATGATCTGATTTGTGTTTGCACACAATTTAAAAGTGCATATTGCCTTTGTATGTGAGAAGAAGAATGTTGTGAGTTTACTCAGGAAGGGTCAGTCTTGCAAGTGACCTATGGTGCAGGAAGCAGTGCACCTTGCTTCCTGGGAAAGAGAGCCAGTGACCAGCTAGTTTTGAGTATTGACGGGTGTATAATCCAATTAAAAGTTGTTCCGCCTCCAGGGAAAAAACCATATTTAAAAGAGATACACCTGAGAAAAACCCCTTTTTCCTGTCCTGTTGCTGCCAGAGAAGCAAGTCCTGTGCTTCTCTCTCTAGTAAGACTGGGCCTTTTCCTTCCCCCCCCCCCCCCCCCCAGAGCGGGGAGGGGGGGGAGGTTTGGAAGGGAGTTTGCAGCA
>VZTJ01001900.1:2762375-2825494 GCA_013397795.1 Orthonyx spaldingii | reverse complement strand
TTCCACAACAAGCAGAGATCTTTTTCTCCTGGGCCACTGCTAGTTGTGAGGCTGAAAACCATAAGAACTGTATTTCTTGTAGAGAAGTCAACGTGGTAAAGCAGGAGAAAACTCCTCTCCCTAAATGAACTAAAGAAAGACTAATTTAGAAGTGGTAAACTGACTGAAAGTCAAAGTGTTGGTTGTTTGTATTGTCATTGAAAAAATGGAGAGGTGGGAAGAGCAAAAGTGTTCTGATGGTTTTGTTCTGGTTCTTAATTTTTTTCTTTCCTTTTAAGTCTGTTAATAAACTTTCTTTATATTCTTTAAAGTTTAAGCCTGCTTTACCTACTCCTAATCCTTATCTCACAGCAAAATTAAATAAAATCTGGTAAGTGTGCTGGCGTTTAACCAAAAAACTCAGGTGAATGAACTCAAACCACTACAAAGAATAAATGGAGTCTTGGTGGTCTTATCGTCTAGTTAAGCTTCAGTTAAAGAAAGGAGCAATTAACTATCCAAAGAATGTCATTAATAACCCTGGCCATGATTAGCAAACTGACAGCTTCTGGCACTCTTTGCTTTCTTACGTATATTCACTCAGGATGTCCTTAAAGACATTCATTACCTGTGCTTTTTTTTACCATCTAAAGATCCTCTGTTTTCCACACAATTATCTTAATTAGCAGACGTAAATTCAAGAACTATGAACAACTGAAAATGGAACATATTGGGGGAAAACCCCCCAACACACCATGCTGACAGCACTTTGGGACCATTAGCACATCATTTTGAAACTCAGCTAAACAAGTAGCCAAACATATAGCATCAGCTATTTTTTTGTTTGATTGTGGTTTTGTATTTTTGCTGATTTGTTTGTTGTTAAAAAAATAGAGTTTCTCAGGATGAACAAAATACAGAGAGAGAAATTGTGAAGGTGGAAACATAAAATAGTAGCTCAAGGAAGCAAGATGTAATGCATTCTTTATAACATACAAGATACTGCAGTCTGTATAGTGTGGACTTCTGAAAGAGTTTTGGCAGTATGAGAAACCACATTAGCCTGGAGAAAAAAGGCTGAGCTTAAGGCCAAATGTAAAACAATAATTTACTGTATGTGCACTTAGTGTAATCAGGCAGCTGCAATCTATCCTTGTATTAGAGCCCAGCCCTATTAGACATATGAGCAAACCAAAAAGGGCAAAACATTGCTCACTGCATGAGCAGCCCTGCTGCATCCAGGGTGGCTTCTCCTCTTCAACCTGTCTCATCAAGAAACTGAGTAAGCAGCTGGGAAAATAGGCCTTTCTCCAAAAGGCAGAAATTTGAGCCTTGACAGTGGAGACATAACAGACAGAAGAGAGAGTCCCATGTGTACTGCCAGGGCAACATTCTCTAAATGCATAACCAGAACAAACAGCAAGATTTAGAGTCTAAACCTTCCACAAGCCAAAGCACTGGACCACAAACTGCTCCCTTAGATCCACCATCAGGGTCTCACAGAGAAAAACAAGAAATATCTCAAGTCCTTTTTCACACCTGCAAAACAGTTGACTGTGCATGAATTGGTTATGAAGAAAGTTTATATATAGGAGCCCTCAATCCTCTTCATTTTTATGATATAGCCACTGAACAAAGTGTCTTCTTCATGTTTCTAGGAAGAGTGTGATCCTTTAAAATTCCCAAACCACAGCTGTTAGGGTTTTTTTAATGCAAGTCGTTCTTTATCTCACTGAGAGCTAAGCAGAGTGACAGGGGTCTTCTAGAAACACAAAGTCTGGAAATCTTCTCCTGGGACCTCTCTTTATGAGAAGATGGTCCAGAATGATACTTTGTGCTGACTCTCAGGTCAACAATTTGTTCAAAAAGTTCTTTGTCTCATTTAGCTTAGTGAATTTTGGAAATGAATGAAGTCAATGGGCACAAAGTTCACAGGGCATGTCAGCACAGATCAGCACCTCAGTTCGTGCTCAGAGCTGCAGCATTGGGCTTACATGACTTACAGAACAGAAACAATTCCAGGTGTGCCCAAACCAAGCATGGACAGGGAGAACAAGGTACCATTGACCCATACATTAGATGTGACCAGTACAGGGAACAAGGCTGTTCAAATGAAGAGACCCTCATGTTGCTATTTGCACTGCAAATTCACATCTTGATTTTCTACAAAAGACCTTTTTCTTGCAGGCATCTCCTTAGATATTCCTGCAAATATAAACACTCAAGAGGACTTCCAAGCTGGTCAGCCACAGCTGAAAACATGTGGCAGAGGAAAGTGTAGATTATTATTTTAATATCGGAACAGTCCATAGGCTGCAAGACTGTGTAATTGCCAGTGCTTCTGTTTTAAACTCAGGATAATGCAGTAAAAAACCAAACAACGACATCAACAACAAAACCCCCCAAAACAAAAACAACAGCTATTATATTGTCGTTATGGCTGTTTGCTGAAATGTACCTTTTCTGAACACTGTTTTTTCAGAAATTCAGGCAGGAGTGCACTAACCCTGCCCATGCCACACCCTGGGTGAACTTGGCCACAGTTATCAACCAAGGACATATTACAAAACTGCCAAAAGTCCTGACCAAAGGGCAACGTGTAGTCAGATGACTACAGGAGCAGTGGTGTGGGAACAGGCTGTGACTCGAGAGCCTTTTCCACACAACACCTGGCCTACACCCAGTATCATGCTCCGCAGGCTGCTCCCTCCTAGACCAGACCTATTCTCAGGAAAAGCTGCAGCAGTTAACACAGAAGCCCATGATCTGGGCAGTCCTGATGCACTAAAAGAAGTATTACAAGACACACTTCATCTTGAAATAAAACACATGTCACCAGCAAGCAACAGGGGAACAGAGAGGGAACACAGAAGGACCAGTTCAAATGTAGAAGTCTACCATGTTGATGTTACGTGGAAACTGAGTTTCCTAAGCATAGGCATCTGGTGTCCTTTGAGTCACAACAGGGTGTAAAAACGGGTATAATGGAGCCATCAAATATGACACATATCCTATACAGCACCAATTTCCTTCCAGATCAAAAGCTGGAGATCCCGTGGGTTGTCTCAGACAGCTCAAACCGTACAGAAGTCTACATCTAAGCCCCTGAACACCGCTGGGCTTCAGGGTGACACACACAACTGCCTCGTGATTGTGTTGATTAGACATCCATTGGCCAAGGGCACTGTTTAGACTCATGGCACCTACATGGGGACGCTTATGGGGACACAATGTTTTGTCCTCCCACTGGTAGTGTGCGGTGAAAGGAATCCAGCCAGAGTCAGTGTATATGGATACACAGTAGATTATTAAAAATGTATTGACCAGAGGAGTTCAAACTCTCCTGGTTGGAAGGCTTACTGCAGCACAATGGAGGAGTGGACAAAGACTAACTGATGGCTTCTCCCCTCAGATAACATGCCAGGTTTTGAAGATTTAAGGTGAAACACAGAGCTTCTGATCAGAAAGAGTTAGTTTATGGATCTGCCTTGACAACATAATTACCTTATGTGGGCTTTGCAGAAATCAGATACTATTTCTGCAGGTTGCATTCCAGCAGAGTCCTGCATGGATAAATAGCTCAAACGAAACATTGTTCAGAAGGAGTGCCTTTTACTAACCTCAGTTTCTTTGATGCAGTTAAATGATACAGTGATTAAAGCCACTTGCAATATTTTAAGATTGAAAAAATTCAAATGACAACGGTTTTCTCTCTTTTACCATTATTCTCTTCCAACCCACATGCTCAGGAGAACTTGTACTTGACAAAAATTCATTGTTTCTACTGGCTCGTAAGAAAGCTGGCATCAGGTCCTATTTAAGGTGGAGCTGTCAGGGTCTCTGTGCGAGTGTCCTCAGTGACCACAGACCAAATGGCCACAACCTGCTCTACAAACAGTGGCTAAAGACCACCAACTTAGCATTCTTCTGTTTGTAAGCAAAACAAAACCTCAGTGACTTTTTATAACGAAGTCAAAAATTCCCATAGATTGTTTTTAAACTAGATCTGTTCCCAGGAAGGAATGATCTAATCAACAGGAGTGAAGAAACCACCTGGAGGATGAACTGGATTGCAGCTGTTGTGAGTGTGGAGGCCCTGGCAGCATCCTGCTTCCAGCAAAATAATAGTGCTGCAGTCTCTGGAAAGGCCCTGCAGACACTCTCCCTCCAGCACAGTTCACACACATGAACACGTGTCCACAGCCAGGAGAAGGGGCACAAGCTCTGTTGGGCCACCAGAAACAAGAGGCTGGAGGTCAGTTTCTTGTTACCATCTTGGGCAAAGTCAGGCCAGACCTGGCTGCGCTGGGGGCACATGGGTGAGGTCAGCAGACAGCACAGCCCTAGGTATGCACAGCCCTAGGCATGCACATCCACCAACCTGCCACGCAGGCTGGACCAGGCCCTATTGACTGCCTGTCAGGAACTGGGATGTAGGGTGCCCTGGTACTCCTATCAAATAGGATCCCACCCAGGAAATCTGAGATCACACCGAAGTACAAACTAAAGTGCAGTAAAACGAGATGATCAGGAGACTGGGTAGAAAATCCCATAACTGAATTGAATAAAAACTGGTATAGGAACCCCAGTGGGTTACCCCTGTAACTGAGCTCTGTGTGTGTGAGGTCTGCTTTGCCCTTAGCCATGAGATATGGCTCTTTTCAGAAGCTATGTTAATTACCACTAAAAAAACCCCAAAACAAACCCCCAACACATTGTCACAGCAATCTTAGCACTTATCTGTGTGCATTTTTCAATAGAGATGCTATCTGTCCTTGGAGGGTTCCTGCTGTAAACACTGAGACCAGGACACAACTGTTTTGGTCTTTTCTGTGAGAGAAAATGATGATTTTGGGGCTCTTCCTGAGGAGCAGGATGATGGTGGAGGACTCCAAGTGTCCTGGCTGTGTGGCACGATGCACAAGCTGGTTTGTGACACAGCAGGGACAGCAGCCAGCTGTTCTCTGTGGGGGAGCAGGGAGCATCTGCTGTCCTTCTGGAACAGCCGAGACACAGGGAAAGGGCAGAGCCAGCCAGGATCCCAGCTGGGGAGCCATCAGCACACAGGGGAAAGCAAATGCCTCTCATCAGGCCCCAATTAGCACAAACGTGATGAAGGAGGCCACCTCCCCTGCAGGCTGCTGAATGCTTGGCCAAAGACAGCAGTGAGGGAGAGACAGTGGGAAGAGAGGGAGAATGATAACAGAGGCGGAGAGCTGAGAGGGAGAAGGGAGTGGAAAAGATGGACAGCGGGGCTTGTGTGCTCTAAGATAAAATACCAACCACATTATGTCGGTAAACGCATTTCAGCCTTTCCCAGCGCAAAGCTTTAGTCCAATGACTTTGCCAGTAATCTAATATTCCTTACATCAAACTACAGAGAGCTCAACTCAGTAGCTCAGCTGTGTCTTACTGGCAAAGAAAGCAAACCTTTGCTGCTGTTGTACTAGAGAACACAGCCCCCTCCCCCACCATTTCCATTTGCTTTGCTAGCATTTCTCATGTTGAGCCACAAAGAACTCCATGCTGTGGGGCCAGGCATCAAACCTGTGCAGCGTACACCAGGGCTGTTGGTTAGACCATCTGCATGAAGCAGGACAAATATTGTTCATATAAATGGCACTCCAGTTTCCAACAGAAGGAAAATTCATATTCATATGGAGGAAAATGCATTCTTCACTGAAGAGGCCTGTGCTGGCTTAGGAGGGTGGTGAGCCCCGTTAGGAAAGTGAGATTTGGACCACAGCCTTCATGTGGTGCCTTCCAAGGTGGGAGCTGCAGTAGTGCTGTATTTATACTCACCAGCTAGAAACACAAGACCCTCACTAGGTAACAGCTTTGCTAGCAGAAGGATTTGGAAGTTCCACCATTTAAAATTATGTGTAAAAAGATTTGAGTGTTCATTAAAAACATTGCCTATTGCCTCTATTTTTTGTCTAGAAAAGGAAAGATTTTGTGCTCTTTTTTTTCCTTGCTCTGTAGAGCAGTGTGGAGGTGAAAGTTGATTTTGCCAGCTAATATCCTTGCTGATCCTTCTTTGATCTCTAAAATCCTTTAAAACATAATAAGGCAACTTAGTGACCAATGCATAATGTCAGCCTTTTCAAAGAATTCTATAGAAACATAAAAGGCAAAGTTCTGACATTGAAGCTCAGAGATGCAACCTCACACTTTGATATTGTATCCATTTACAAATTCAGTATTAAGGAATGCCTAGACAGTATTAACAAAAAATAAACCTCTCAAATAGACAATAGCAAACTAATGTGTACATATTTTATCTACAGTACTTTAAAGTTTCTAAAAAGGTTAAGTAAATATTAAATTATATTTTACTAATTCATTCACTTTAAATTATTTAAAAATTAAATATAATTAGTTAAGTGATAAGTTCTTTACACTATTTATCTCCTTTCAAAAGCCTTTGTAAAAGTTCATTGAGCATTGACGTCTTTGGCTAACTTAACAGGATGCAAGTTATTTTTATTTCTTGGGTGATTGTATCTCTGAGCTAACAAACTCGCCTGATGCTTCGTGTCCTTATCTCTGACTGAAGCCAGCGGGAGCTGGAGCTGTTTATAGCTTAGTAGCATCCACTGATATACAGAAAGCCTTCACTTTCACATGAAAACCTATGAGGACACAATTATTTTTCACCCTCTTAGCCTATCTTTTCACCTCTGCCATGCTCACATAATTTCAGTTGGCTGAAGCAGCAGTCTCAAGAAGGAAGGAAAGAAAAGCCAGGAACACTGTGGTCTGGCAAATGACTTTGGTTTCTCAACAAGTCTGTGCAAGTGTCAAGTGATTCACAAATGGTTCAGCAAATGTTGTCTCTGCTGAAATCAGATAAAGGGCAGTTCCAGGCGCCACACGAAATACATGAAGCCAGAGCCAGTGCTGCGATTGCAGGGGCTCTGGTGGATGCACACTTCTCAGGGCCCCGCTCTTTCCCCTGGAGAGCTGCCCCATTCCACAAAACATCTGCAGTGGTTGGAGTTTGCTCTTCCAGCCTCAGATGGGTCTAGCTCTGGACAAGAGATGTGCTAATACAAGCGCTGCCCCATCGCCCCTCACCGTGCACCAGGGATAACCATGCAAGGTACTGAGTGCCAGCAGTGCACAGGGGCACCAGCAGGCCCAAGAGGAGACTCATACCTTGCATGACCCTGTGAGTCAGTGCCTGATTGCACACAGCTTTTGCCTCCTGGGAAACGGCTTTAGTTCACTCTGGGCTGAATGCTCAATTCTACAAAATTGGATTGCTCTGTATTTGGGGTTACTGGCAGAACTACACACATGGTGCACAAACCCCCGGATTAGAATCCAGAATGCTAATCTGAATTACCAGATTATCTGTTCATTCATTACTTAAGTCTTAAACCAAAGGAACAAGGATTTCAGCTAACTTTTATTCTACATAATGCATGACTTGAGTTTGTGTGTTAATTCTTATTTTCTTCCCTTTCATAAAATGTTGGACACAGATCATGAGCAGGACAATAGAATAATCAAACACTTTCACAGAATCAAAGAATATTCTGAGTTGAAAGGGACCCAGAAGGATCATTGAGTCCAACTCTTAAGTGAATGGCCCAGGCAGGGATTGAACACACAACCTTGGTGTTATCAGCACCATGTTCTAACAAACTGAGTTAGTCTCATGTGAAAGAGGAAAAAACCCACAACAATCTAATCATTAAAATATTTTAAAAGTGATTTTTTTAGGGTGGGAGGATTTCCTTGGTGGCTCTAGCAGATGGGTTAATGAAAGCAATTTTCTAGGAGAAATTTAAAATACTATCTGCAGTTACTCTTTAAGAACAATAAATTAGTTCTATTAGGCCTACATTACAGGCTCGCTCTAAATTCAGCTGGTATTCAAATAATAGAGACTTACTATTCAAAGCCAAAGAACAATAAACTGAAGTTATTTTTCTCTCCAGTGAAGGCTCACTTTCAGTGGGGATAAACAATTACTTTAGATTGTAAATAAATAGCATATCACATTTCTTTGTACATCAGTTGATTTTAATACTGCTAGAATTTCTTTATTTTACTCCTAAAGATGTTGCAGGCAACTTACAGACCACTTAAATACACAAAACAGAAGCCTAAAATCTATACAGAAAAACTAAATGAATAGATCACATTAAGAATGGAAATTAAATAAGTGTTCAAAATAAGTATTATAAATTATTAATTTTTTATGCTTTATTCCACTTGTTCTGCCAAATCTTATTGATCTTTTTATAATCCTTCCTCACAACACTATTTTTAGGTCTAGGCCATAACTAGCTCTGCTCTCACAGCTGAGCCTGCTTGCAGAAAGTTTGGACTAGACACCTGGACTAGAAGACCTGAATTCAACATGAAATTCCCTCTGATCCTATGATCTGTGCTGACTCCACTTATTCCCATCTGGAGCCAAAGCATGCCCGTGGGCTATACCTACACTGCCAAATCCCTCAGGACTATTCTGGAGAAGGGCGACTGGAGGCTCCAAAGCAAAGCCAGCATGGAAATGAGTGCTCACCTTCCCTCCCTGACCCCCTCACACTGATCAGGTCACAACCCATTCCTTAGTTAAGCACACCACCTTGCAGCTCAGGCTCTAGTAAAGCCCAAATGGCCTTGGCATCTACTTCAGAAATTCAGGAAGCTTTTCCTCTTTTATATTTGTCTGTAAAAGTTATCTTAGAAAGAATTAAACATATAGGTTAGTTTATAGAGAGGGTGCCACAAATAAGATGTCTATACCAGCTGTACTTGTGAAAAAGGAAAATAACAAATAAGTAGAAGAACATTTCCTGACAGGTAAGTTCCTGGATGGACACTGAATAGTCATATGGGATGAAAGATTAAAATCTCCAACACTTTTCTGCTCATTGAATCTACTTTTTCAGCTGGGGTTTAGCATCTTGCTAGGACCTGACTTAAAGTTTGTTGGTCAGGGGAGGAGCTGTTCATGGGACAGGTCTGGACTATTGTTTCCTAGAAAAACCTGCAAATAAGAATAACTGTGTGAGCCTGTCCAAAGCAGCTGCTGCATCAGCATGATAAGATCTTACTGAATCTGTAATTTTGTTTAATGTAGCTGTTGCAACATAAACGTAATGAAGCTTGAATACTGGGGCTTATGTTTATTTGTTTTGTATAGCTTTGGAATTGATATAATTATACAGAACTGCTAAGTTATTTTACTCTCTTTATCCAAGATGTTATTTAATCTTTGGAGTCAATCAGATTAGAACAAATCTGCTATAACTTTCAAGATAAATTCATGTACATCGAAAATTTGTAGTCAGGTCATTACAAGAGTATTGTGAGTGTTCTTCTGTTGTTATGTGGAGCTCAGGTGATGCTGGGGTGCATTTAGAAGGACTCTGAAATGCAAAGGGCAAGACAAGGCTCGATTTCACCATGCAAACAACTGTGTCAGAGAACTCATTTGCAACACAGATGTTGCCCATCTTAGTTAAAACACAACTCTATAGTGTAACAGAAACTTACTCATCTCCCTAAACCAAAGCCGAAAATTATCAAATAGACTCAGTCAAACTCAGAATTAGCTTATGCATAGAACTGCTTCACATCATGGTGAATATATAGAGAAGGTCAAACAGACAATTAATTAAATTCTTAGTGAGGATTCAGAATTGCGGGCTCAGATTTATTCTTGAGTATCAAGACTAAACCAGACGTGATTTGACAACATCTACACTATTTAACTCACTTGTTAGCCAAATAAGAGAGTTGGGAATAGCCAAGAGCCTGTGCCGATTCCCAAAGCCAGGCTAAGGAGACATAGCCTATCTATCTCCTCTGTACATATGGACAGGGCAGCATGCAAGCTCCCTTTTAAGCTTGGAAGATATTTGTCTTTTATGTCTGAACTGTACAAGAGTCCTTTAGAAAGTGAGAGGACAAACCACCACACCTTCAGAGGTATGGTGACTGATGACTATTAAATGTAAACGTTTGTCCTTGGCAGGGCAACAGTCTTGATGAATTAGTTCATTTTCCTCAAGAACTCTGAAAGGAGTTCTTGCATCACCAAACTGAAGGAGACCTGAAAATATTTAGAAGGGGGAAGCAAAAAAGCTGCATTAATACATACAAGCACATTTATAAGTTTTCCTATAATTTGCATATTTCATGTGCATAAACAGTAAAAACAATCACCCTTTGCAGTCCTTAGCCAGCCTGTCTTCCAACAGTCTCCTTTAATTATCACATGTCCATCAAGAACTGAACTGCAAACCCACATCCTTAGGGATCTGGGAAAGATTCTAAGCACTGAAAAGTCATAGAAAACCACAAGGTAGCTCAGCAATGAAAAAGACTGGCTCCTTCTGTGGAAAGGTAACATGCAGACTTCATTTGCCAATGACTCTTCTAGAGAGACCATGCAAGAGCTCTGCTGGCCCAAATTAATACATAGGAAGTACTGATAAAATATTGGTCAGATTTCCCTAGATTGCATAAGGACAGAGACACAAGTTTGCAATCACATGATAAGAAAGATTGAACGTCTGCTAGCTGTATCTTCAGAGAGACTGCAAGAAATCCTTGGGAAAGAAGCATCATGATCTCATCCAATTTGCTATTAAAACCTTAGACAGAAGACAACAGACTTTACATGTTATACATATCAGTGCATTCCAAGTTCTGATACTGTGCTCCTTAGGTGATATTTCTGGTGTTTTGGTGTTTGACAGATGGGTTTCTTTAAACATTAGGAGCTGTGCCCATCATAGTGTTGGACAAATTTATTCAGTTACATTTAAAATATGTAAATGAGCTCTATAATAGGCATTCTCTCAAGGAAAACGTGTCATAATTTCTGCCTTAATAGAAACATTTTGAGTTTAGCAACTCACCACTTGTTATAAAACATTTAATATATGTAGCAGTGGGCAGACCACCGAGAATCCACTGGTGGTCTGACCATTCATAGCGCTGCTTTGTACCTGTCCCGCCCCTGTTCACCCAGGACTGGCCAGATGTCACTGGTCAGTCATTTGCCTATTGGCTCGTCTCTCGCCTTGCCCTCCCCCGACAGAGGGCATAAGAGATCCGGGCGAGAGATGAGCTGGACCACTCTTGCCAGGTTCACCATCTCACAGCCTGTTCTATGCACGATCCTTTTCCCTCTGTGAGGGAAAATAAAGAACGCTGATGTATACGCAAGTGGTCCGTCTGTCTCTACCGGCAAACAGCTGCCACCGTTCCACCCTGGACCGGAGCTCCTGGCATAAGGAGCTACTGAGGGCTGGATTCGGTGGTCCAGAGGAGTCCAGAGACGAAACAGCAAAGATACAAATATACTCTACAGAAAATGGATAAGACCAATAGGGAATGGGATTTTCAGTAGTCAGTGTGTGAGTGGGGCAACACTTGCATAAGCTGGTAGGATATTCAAAAATCTGAAGACTGCTCTGAGCGTGGTTTCATTCCTATGCATCACTGGGATTTTCAAATATTAATATATCCTGTTGTTTGATTTTATAAACTCAAGTCTGTATCATTGAAAATGAGACTGAGAGAGCTTATAACAGCATGTCATCAAGCATGGTAGAAGTTTTTAGAAACCATTTTGTGATTTAAATGCACATCTCCAGTGAACACCATAAACACCATTGAAGGTGAGAATTTTTCAACCTTCCCTGTTTAAATCCTTCCACTTTGCAAGAGTAACTAAAAATCCATGCACTTCCTAGGTGCATTGATACTAGATTATAGAATTAATATCTTCTGTTCATTGCCTTCAGTAAATTTCTAATTAGACATGTAAAATACAAATGTTTTCAGCAACAGAATCTGAGTGACAATGAACTACAGACCAGCATAATAACTACTGTGTTGGGAAGCTAGAAATCCAATTTTGAAAGTTTGCTCCAAATCTGGGAGGGGAGGATTGTCTCTCACTCTTGCCAGGTGAGTATCCCAACTACCACGATATAAATTATATATAACAGACAACAGGCAATTCCCTCTCAGAAGTTCAATAATCAGTGATCTTTCATATGCTTCCCAATCTGCCTGTGTGTGAATACACAGCAGAATTAACGCGATGTAAGTGAGCATTACATCTCTCAACTGCTTAGGCCCATGGATAGACATGTACTGCCTTGGCACAGCAACAGCAAAAACTTTTCCCTGACTGCTTTAGGCATCTGCCAGGCAAGCAGTCAGCAGAGAGGTGACACTCAGATGCTGGAAGTTCCCTAAAACAACAGGGATCTATATAGCTTTAAACCCTCTATGGGTTTTAGCTTCAGATTAGGTGAAAGGGCTTTTCTATGACCAAAGCTAACTGTACAGGAGACTAGGCTAGCAGGACCTTTACAGAGCAAAACTGTGTGGATAAACATGCTGATGATTGCAGCAATGCTGCCTATAAAATTCATAAGGTATTTAAGCAGTGCCCTGACCGATCCCTGTGTTGGGTGAAGTGACTGTGTATGAGCTTGGTTGGTTGGTAAAGGGTGTTACAACCACTGAGAGGGGCAGTTTTACAACTGCAAGCTATGACTGTGCCTGTGGAGAACACTGTGGGAACATTTATCCAACTCATACACGACAGAAGCAACAGTAAAAACCTTTTACTGAATGCAAAGTTTATTTTAACACACGTAACATGCATTCATTCATAAAGTATCTCAAGTCAAAATTCAAGGAACCCCTTTCAGCATCAAACAGAGTTGTTTTGGGAGTTAACTTACTTATTTCCTTCACAGCATCATAGCTGTATTTTACTGTGAAAACTCTGGCTCTTCCCCTCCTTTCCAAATTACTCAGTGAATTTGATCAGACAAAAAATACCAGTATTTTCAAATCAAAATATTCAATCTCAATATTTTAACATACACTTAAATATGTTAGGTACCAAACCTGGGCTGGATTTTTTTTTTTTTTTTTTACATTTTAGGCATGTCAGAGGTATATGAAAGAAAAGAATTAGTGTAGGTTCAGATGTACTGCAAGGACAAGAAGGCATAAAAAGGAAAAGAAGCATGCTATGGCTTGCTCCTTTCCCATTGTCACTGCCTGTCACTGATGTAATGCATGTTGCATTTGTTCTCCCTTTCATCTCTTGCTTTCACTGTGCTATTCCATCACTTTTCTTCTGCTCTTTGTTCTAATAAGGCTCCCCATATGCTGCCATGAATCACTGTGATGTAAATTACACAGTCCCGTTGAGATCCATGATGGTTGTTCAACCTGGAAAGTGGTACACCTGGGGTTTCCAAAATGCTACTAAAAAATGAAGCCCACTAATAACAATTGTGAACAAGCTGGATTGATTTTAGGAAGAGGAGGATTTCTGATTAAGATGCCAAGCTGTTTAATGAAGTAAACAACCCAAAATCACAAGGGTGGAAAAGGATGCTAAGCAATCTGGCAGTGGTGGGAGAGGCTAAAAGAAGACATACAACTGATGTGGGTCTGCCTCTGCCATACAGTGCTCAAGCCCAGAGTCTTAAAATTCTGCCTGAAGATGTAAAGACATGCCTATATCTTCTAGTGTGTGAATCTGGGATTATTACTGATTTCACGTTGAAAGGCCTAACATTTCCCCACTGAAGACAGCTGTTTGGAAACTGTTAATTTCTGTGTTGTGGCTGTTTTACATCCCTCCAACGCAGCAAACAGGACACTCAGTGGCACCACTCAATGTCACCACCCTCTGATGTGGGCTGCAACACCCGCACACAACCCTGAAAGCTGCTGGGGGAGAAACCTCAGTCCTGGGACACAATTCTTCTGGTGGTCTCCAAAATGGGAGCGTCCTATTTCTGTTAGGGCTTGAGCTCCTCTTTCCCTTTCCTCCTTGCCTTTACCTCTCACTGTCACCACTTCATTTTTGCCCTTTGACCACTATAAATCAGAGTGTCACTGACACTGTCAGTGGGGTGGGAGCAGTGACAGCAATGACCTAAGCTTTGCACACATTGCACTGTTTGCTTGCAGTGCCATCGTACCAGTTCTGTTTCTGACTCTCCTCGGGCTCAGACTCTAGCTGTGCTCTGAAAACATCTCTTATTAATAAAAGCAGAGTGAGAAGTGATTTTTCTTACCCCACATAAAATTCTCTTTTGTGATAACTTTAAATGCCAGCTGACTCAACGATGTTTTGTAGAACTCCCCTTCTGTGGGAAAACTCATTGTGTCACCTCATGCTTAATATGTGCAGGACTTGCCTCTCTTACCTTTGTCTAATGCATTGGTGCCAGAGGAAGACTGACAGCAGCTGATGGCTGCTGCACCCATTTTTATTTCCATTTTATTATCAGCAAGCCTGTTCTGGGACAGGGGCAAAGGTGGTTTGCTTGGGGCTCTCATAATACACTCTCTTTCCCTCTGCTTTCCAGAAAGAAGAAATGCAATGGCTCCCTCTTCTTTGAATACTGTAAGAGTGGATCCATAAATATAAGAGCTAATTCCAAGAAATACAAATATAAGTGTTTCAAATAATAGAATCATATTTTAAACTGAAATGCATTTATGTTTTAAAATATGTGATCTAAATGCATTTAAAATATCACATAACTGTGCAGCTGCTATATTGATGTACCTTATTAAAGGGAGACAGGGTTATAAAATTTTGTTGCTTGCAATGTTTTCTGACCCAGGGAAGACTCTTCTTTCCCTTAAATGTTGTTGTCATTACCCAGGATTCTCAGGGAAAAGTATCTCACATAGCTGGAAAGTCAGCTGGAAATTGCTGTTGCAATTTTTCATGAGAAATTTCTTGTGACATGCACTTTGTGGAAAATCAAAACTCACATCTTCCTTTGTCAGTGAGATGAGGATGAAACTGGCTGAAAAATGAAAATATTCCATCAAAAATGTCAACGTTTGTCTTTCAGGCATGCATCTAAAACCAAGGACATTTTAATAGAAAGGAAAATGTCTCAATATTTTTTAATGTTTTAAAACCTTGTTTTTTCATCAAAATCAATGTTTTTAAATTGGTTTTGTATATCAACTCTGAACACAAAGCTATTGTCCACTGAGAAAAACTATATAATATTGCAAGGAGTGAACGAACAGCTTTGATAAAGAAATGAAATGTAGTTGTTTAGTAAGACCCTTCTTACTGATACTTGTGTGTGTTCATTTTTCTCCTTATTTCAAATGAATGCAAACAAATGTTTTTTTTTTTTGTAAGTTCTTAAAGCTTCTACAAGACACTAGAATTTGGAACAAACACAAATTAAAATGCATGGAGAAATGTGAATATGTGTTATCACATTATGCAGTGCCATAGAACTCCAAGGAAAATGCTGAAGGAAAACATTAAGGCAGTTTTGTCAATATGGAATATCTCATTACTAAATTCATTACATCGATCAGCTTATTGCTCAGATTCATTGTCAGAAGTCATTAGCCTTCTCTATATGCCCAGCATCCCATGAAGCATTAAGATATGTAATATTAACTACACTCTTACACATCTGTGTGTGAACTGCTTTAACAGGAAAGTGTTCCCTAGTAATTAACTGTGCTTAAACTTTTATTATTGTCTCTCAGTTTTCGAAAATATTGATTTTTAGGTAAGTTGTTATGTGAACCAGCTCTACCTGTATACCTGCAAAAGGAAAAAGATGTTCTTTCTCAAAAAACTACACCCATTCTACATATCAATAAGAATTTCAGTCTAAGTGATCTCAAAGTATGTCACAAGTTTCAGTCCTGATTCAGGCAAGCATCATATCTGGCACCTTCACTGTGAACAGCCAGTCGTATCTGTTATGGGGCTTCTGGAGTTCAGGCCTGCATGTCTAGAAACAAAGATGATGTAAAATTAAGTGGAAAACCAGCAGGAGAACCATATTGGCAAGAGAATATTTCTGGTTTTGTCTTTCTAAGAAGGTCTCCACTGAAGAGCTAGCCCAAACTCTGACTCCCAGCGTTGCTCATAACCTTTCTCTTGTCACAGCGAGAACCTTGCTGGTGACAAAGTGGTGTACACTGAAACTTCATAACGAGGGCTGGGAGGCTCATCTCTTCCTTTCTAAACTAGTTAGCTACAATTCAGTGATTGGAAAGATGAACTGTGAACCAATCACCACAAAAGCATTCTAGTATTCTCCCAGAAATAACAGACAAATTAAAACCACACCAAACCAAACCAATGAAAAATATGCATGAAAAAACTTGCAACTATAAACTGGTTTTTGTTTCCTATATTAGAAAAGTTATCTATAATTCAGTTATTATTGACCTCAGTGCATCTCACATGACATCACAAGTTAAAGTTGGATTGCTCCAGGTGATTACCTATGAGTTACAAGTCTAACTTCCAGGAGTTTTCATTACAGCCAATGGCTCTGTCCTGCCTGTTCAGAATTGCCAACCCCAGAAGGGAATTCTGCCCTGTGTTTCTGAAGGGCAAAGCCTTGCAAGGCACAATTCAGACTAATGCCATTCCACTGCACTCTGCACGGGCACAGCCGCAGCACAGCTGTGAGCCAGGGACAAACGTCCCCCTGCTGCTGCCGGTGCCCCGAGAAAGGCAGGATGCCGCCAGCACAGCTGGGGGCACAGCTGGGGGCACAGCGGGGGGCACAGCTGGGGGCACAGCTGTTCTGCCCGCCCGGCGTGCCCGGACCCTGCTCCGCCGCTGTGCGCTGGAATCCCGAGCCCCGTCCTTTCCCGATCATTCCAAGGTTTCCCGTCCGAGAGTGAAACCCGCGGGGGGAACGCGCCGCGTAAGGGCCGCGCCAGGAGCGGAGCCAGGTGGTGCCCCCGAAGGGAAGATGCGCTGGGCTCTGCCGGGTCAGGCCCTAAAGCAGCGCCCCGTCCCCAGGGGGCGGCCCGGGAGAGGAGGATGTTTCTGAGGGGAGCGAACCCTCCGAGTGCCGCGGGTCGGAGCGGGCAGACAGTAAGGAATACAGCAAGTTCATAACATCACCCCAGGACATTCACCCCGCGCCCACCACAGCGCTGCGCCCCGCAGCCGCGACCGCCCCAGCCCCGCGGGAGGTGCCGGGGCCGGGAGGTGCCGGGGCCGGGCCGTGCCCCCCCCGGGCGGCTCCTGCCTCCTTCCCTCCCTTCCTGCCGGCCGGGATTGGCTGTGCCTGGGCGGGCGGGACAGCGGCGCCCCGACGGTGCGGGGAGCGGCGAGCGCGGCCCTCGGAGCGCGGAGCCGCCGCCTGCGCGCTCGGGCTGTCCTACACCGCGATTTTGGGGTTTTTTCCTTTTTTTTTTTTTCCCTTTCCTACTTCGTCCTTACTCCATAAACATTGACCTNTTTTTTTTTTTTTTCATTTTGTCCCCCTTCCCTCCCGGGACTGGAATCAGGATCCGCGTCCCCGACACTGCTATGCCAGCTGAACTCTCCGGGGCCGTGGGAATGCACGCCGTGTCCGACCTGCACGCCTCCCTCCCCCTGCGGCTCCTCAACAAGGGGCCCGAGTACCTCCGCAGGCAGCTGGAGGCCGGCAAGCCGGGCAGGAAAAGTGCCGTGGAGAGACTGGCCGCCGACAAGGCCAAGTACGTGAAGAGCCAGCAGGTCATCAGCACCAGGCAGGATCCCGTCATCGCGCTCAGCTCAGCCTCGGAGAGCAGCAGCGAGAGCTGCTCCGTGGAGAGCAGAGCAGCGAGCAGGGACCTGGGCAGGGACGCGGGCGCGAAGCCCCTGGAGCTGGGCAGGGCGGGGAGCTCCTGCCGAGCCCCCCTGCAGCACGGCCCCACCATCGCCCGGCGCAGCACCAAGAGGCAGATGCGGCCGGATTCCCTGGTGATCTACCGTCAGAAATGTGAGCTGGGGAGAGGTCAAAGCCAGGACAGCTCACGGGGGAACTTGGTGAGGAGGATCTTCAATGGGTCCATAAAGGAGAAGCAGTTGGCTTCCCCTGAATTGCCCAGAGTCATGGAGGACGTCGCAGCCAGCGAGAGCAATGAGCCTCTGTCAACAAAAGATGGTGACCACGAGCCAAGCGACCGTGGACCCGTGCAGACTGTCCCTGTGAGCACTGAAGGGGCAGGGGTATGTACAAAAGAGCATGAGAGACCCTCAAAACTAAGTACACCTCCTGAAGAGGTGAAGGAGGTGAAGAGGAGAGGTCTCCATCGCTCCCAGTCAGACATCAGCTCTCGCTACTCCAAGTCCTTCGCTGAATTTGAAACATTCTTCAAGTACTGTGGCCTGGAGCAGGAGGTCATTGAGGACCTTGGGAGAGAGAACTTCTCCGTGGTGTCTGACAATGTCTCCTTCAAGATCCGCAGCATCAGCGTGGCAACATCCGAGAGTGAGTTCACGAGGCACAGCGGGGATGAGGGGCTGCTGGAGGATGAACTCACAGAGCAGGTCCCCAGCAGCACCTCCGTGATTGAGCGCAACGCTCGGATAATCAAATGGCTGTACACATGTAAGAAAGCCAAGGAGACAAACAAGGTGATCCAGGAACTGTCGTGATGGCTTCATTCAGCATGCATTGGAGCCTGGTGAACTCAAGGTGTGTGCAAAGCCTCACCCTGGCAATTTGTGTTTCTCTTTCCTTTTTAGAGAGCAGTTGACTTCTCATGGTTTGTATTAGTCTTTTCAGGAAGGGCTGAAAGAGAATGTGTTTTGTTTACCACACGTTCCAAGTATGGTTTTCTTGCAAAGCAGAACTCTGTGTTGTTACAAAAACCAAAATACAAACAAGTAAATGCTTGTGGCTTGCCAGGTTTAGATCAGACCCCCCCACAGGAAATTAAAGAGTCAGTGTCTGTGAAGTATGGCTGCACTTTGCAGATTCCTGCTTTGCAAATAGCTTATTTCCTCTAATTTCTACTATATTAAATGCTAGGAAAAAAAACTTTAGAAAAGTATTCAACCCTTAGTTACAGTTATTTGGATAACAGACTGAACAGACTACTACTAATTAGGAGTACACTGTATTTTTACTGAACTGCTGAAATTATTATTCATCAGGAGTGCACTGTATTTATACTACACTGCTACAGATTTCCCCTCTTTGCTTCACCGTCTCTCCTTCCCCTTACACATAGGCACTCCCAAGTATCAGGGAAGCAAAACTGAGTCAGTGCCCCTGCTAGCAATCTTATTTCTGTTGGGACCATAAAAGTTTGTTCCAGGTGACCTCATAGCATTTCACAGACTTTGGGTTTTCCTCTGCAGTGGGTTTTGCCGTGTGGTTTGGTGCTGGTAGTTGGGAATGGGTTGTGTGGTTTGCCTTGGTCAGAGGGGCACTTCACTGTTTTAAGCTACAGATAATTAACGCAAAAGTGTGGATCTCGGCTCAGAAATCAATTACTTCACAGACAGAAGCAGAACAAATTTAGCTCTGGTAAAAGCCGATGTACCGGATTTAATAAAAGCAGTGTTTATTTTGCATATGATCTCCTGGAAAAGAGCTGTATTCATGGAGCCTGTGGTATTGATAATGTATGACATAAGAGTTTTTCTCCTTCCAGTACTTAAAGCCCCTAGGATAACTACCAGAGCTTACAGTGAGGTATTTAAAAATTGCATGAGTAGGTCTTGATATGAAGGATTACATGTATATTTTCTGACAGTTCGTAATTGGTGCATGAGAAGAACATCATTTAGTGTAGATACAGCTGTTGATAGAGCATGTGGGCCTTATGAATGTGGAGAATTGTAGTGCTTGAGCCTCATTCCTATGTGGATGTGAGACTGTTGCTCTAAATTCCTTTAATCCAAATAAGGTAAAAAGCCATTTGCTTACTTGAAGCTGGTTTTAACGATGTGAAATTTGGTTCTTTTAGAATTAGAATTTTTCTCAAAAGTCTATTTTCTTCCTGTAAGAGGAGGAAGGTGGGGAGAGAGCCATTTTACACAAACTTTTCAAGGCCTTGCAGATAAGAATGTTCTCAGGTATCTGACTGACAACTTAAAAGAGGTATAGTTATGTAACAAATCCTTTCCCAAATAACCTTAGAGAGAAGAAAGGGCTCTCCTGAACTAATCATTTCTCCTTGCTCATCCTTCTGTGATAAAAGGCCAGGGAGATACACAAAACAAAATGAAGAAAGGTGGTGGTTTTGTGCAGCTCCTTGCAGCTGCCAGCCTTGCTAAACAAGAGGATGGGAGGCAGATTCCAGCAAGCATGAACCATGCAAGAAAAACGACCAAATGAAAGCCTGTTTGCTCCTGAATGCCCCTGATGGGGGTAGGGTCCCGGGCCACAGCCGCAGTTGTCACCACAGAGCTGGCTCCAGAGGGAGCAGCTGGCCCTTTCCCCGTCCATTTGCAGGGTGCTAAACATGTCCAGTGCTGCAGCTGAGGCAGGAGATGCTGGTGAGCACCCCAGGGAGTATGCAGTCTGCAGGTGATGCACCAGGGCAAAGGCAAGGCAGGAGGGTGGGAAGTACCAGGGGCTGAACCAGTATAACCTCACATGGGCTTGATCAATGGCTTTTTATTTTCACCATATAAGATAAAGCGGAAGGACATAGCCTAACAAGGTGGTGAAAAGATCTCCATGAGGTAAACAGCAAGTCTATTCAAGTGAGTTTGTGTTCATTCTGCAATAACTTTAATATCTAGAACAAGGGAGCACTTCATGTTGCTAGCAGTTTCCGTTGGCAGTTTCCACCAAAATTTTTTACAGCCTAGGAAAGACTAATTCAGAGGGTCCTTATTTATAAACCTACTTTTAAAAATACTGGGGCTGACTCACAACTGTTGGAGCTCAGCTGTAGGGTGATTTCTGAAAACTGAGAACATACTTATCATTTAGGCCACAGAAGTGGGAAGTTCAGGAAGGTCAGCTAAAAATACCTGTACACAGCACCCAGAATAAAGGACAAGGGTCATCAAAAGTTACCATAAGTTAAATATTACATTTACTGGACAGAATTTAAGGAGAGAGTTGTTATCACCACGTGCAAGATGAGTCTTGTAGTTCTGACCTAAATCAGTCCTACGCTTTCCATGACAATACAGTATCAAGACAGATATCCATATGTTTTCACAATATCCAAGTATTTGGCACTGTTTAGTTTCCTTATTAAAGGGCAGTGGACTTCTGTGCTGTGCTGGGGAGCAATGTACTCTTCCTGGTGCTCCTAGGCACATCCTTGGAAGTTCCTTGTTTTATACAGAGGCTTGAAAATTGTTGCACCTTCTTTGGACAATGAGGCAGAAACCTCATTTCTGAAATCCCAACATTTGTTATGTATAAAACACCTTTCAAGAACTGCAGAGCTTGCATGGGCCAGTGATCATTCCATTCATATTTTATGTTCTCTGTTTAATTTTTCATGAGCTCTCTGGGACCTAGTGGGGCACCATGTAAATAAAAGAGCTATTTGAAGGATCAGGTTCTTTAGCATCTTTCATCAGAGTGAAGATTGCAGAGTGTGGGTTGTAAGATTCAGAAAACTGAGGTCCTTGGCAAGATGGGCATTGCTGTTTCTTAGTGGAAAGCTGCCTGAGTTCAACTCTGCAGTTCAGTTCTGCTTGATTCTAAGAAGAGAGTTTACTCTGCATCCTCCTTTCTGAGTTGAATCTAGATTATTCAGCCTTGAGTTTCTCATCATTCTTAAATGGATGGGCATTATTCAAGCAGAAATCTCCAGGGAGGGTAATTTACTATGTTGGCAATAGCCATAGACAGCTGAATGAAAGCTTCAGAGTATCACCTTATACTTGTCTGATGTGATAAATAATAAATGACAGTCTTTTTCTTCTTTCTTCAGAATTGTTGACTTGGAAGTTGAACAAAACCAGACACAGGAAGAAACTTTTCCCTCATCTGGCTTATGTGTACTTTGTCCAAGTTTAGTATTTTATTATTGCTTCCTACCTTCACCCCCATCCCCTGGAAGCCTCACTCTTGTCAAACCCAAAGGTGTCCAAGACTGCAATGAAAAGTGGAGATTGTGTACAGTGCCCCAGCAAGACAGCAGGAAACAAAAGCCCCCGGAAAAGCAAAGCGTAGCAGCAGCTGCCATCCACAATAATATTCAACATCAGCTCACTGCCTCAGGATGTCATTCCAGGCTGTGACAGAAGGTCTGTGTTCTGCATCCATCTCTTTCCAACAATGAATTTGTCAACAGGGGTGGGGGGAGAAAGTGGGAATGAAGTGGCAATGACCACTGGGTCAGGTGTTCCCTTGCAGACAGACTCCACCTGGATGTTCAAAGGCTCTGCCTTACCAGGGCTGTTTGATCAGAGCTCATCCTGACATCATTCAACCTCATTTGCTTGGCTGGTGAGGACTAACTGTGGCAGCTTTATCTGGAGATACTTGGCAAACATGTTGTAAGCTAAATCACTGCCAAACCTCTCTTTCTCTGAGAATATGCAAGCCAAATTGGTGTACCTTGTATCCATCCAGTTTGCTCTTGCTAGTTTGTCACACAGCTTGCTCAGCCATTGGGAAAGAATGGCACAAAATGCTTCCAAGAGCATGGTTCCAAGAAACAGGTATTGAGGGAGGTTTTGCATTGTTTCTGCCTTGCAGAATGGTACAGTTTGTTTGCAATGTGTGCCTGACTCTGACAGTGCAAACACTGCAAGGTTTGGCAGCTTGTGGTGTAACACCTTTAGTTTCATGCAGTGAGTGAGCAGGCTCGTACAGAATCGCCTTAGGGAACTGTGCCAGGCTGTGCAAAGCCACGCTTCCCTTGTGTGGGGCTGCAGTAGGGCTCTGCAAGGCAGCATCACTGCACTGCAAGGCAAGAAGGTGTGTTAGGGCACAGCCAGGCCAGGGAATGTCCTGATGACACCCAGTGTAGACACCTTACTCAGTATCATCAGTAAAATGCATCATTTGGGCTGCCTGAGCTAAACATGTTTTAAAAGGTGTTACTTTGGATCATTGGTGTAGTGAATGAGGCCTATGCAATAACTCATGGAATTTGCTGGCTATGCCTCAAACACCCCAATCTGTCATTGCTTGATAGAAAATCAAAGCATTTCTATGTGGACTTTACAAACCACAAAACAATGCAAAAAAAACCAACTCAAAGCCACTTTCCCTTTCATTTGCACTGATGCCCATCTGTGGAAGCTGCCCAGCTGGCATAATGTTGACTTCACTTGTTGGTTCTGAAGAGGTTAAAAGCTTACTTTGTGTTACCACTATTGTGGAAGAGTTGCCCTTGAAGAGCTTGTCAACATCAGCTAAATATCATCTGAGTTGCATTTCCATGGGTTTTAAATGTGCTTGTCTGTCCTTGGATGGTTAGTTCTCAATTACAGCACCAGTCTGGAAATGCAAGGAATTTGTCTTCTGTTTCTAGTGTTAGGTACTAAACTCTACATGCCTGAAGTTCTCAAGATAACTAGATAACAATTCCAGATAAAATAATTGTTGAACGCACTTTTCAACTGGGAGAAAACAAAATAGTTTTTGTGATCTCCTTCAAACTTAGAGAGAAGGTAGTATATGTGGATATTTTCCTACTTAACGAAATCTCCATGTATAGTTGTTACGTTATTATAAAAGGATGATTCTCAGAAAACTTCACGATGCTGCTAATACGATAAGATTTATAACTTAAGGTGCAGGTTTTTAAGGAACATGATCTAGGTCGATTAGTCAGAAACATAACCTGATGTATCTGTTTTGTTCCCTTTGCAAGATGCTGTACCACATATATATTTATATATCAGAGCTAAGGAATGCTTTTCTTTGAAAACATGAATGACTGTAGAAAACTCAGAGTGCAGGAAAAGTCCTTTGAGTTACAATCACTGCCCTGCCACAGGAGAAGAGAATTAATTTGTTTTGTTTCCAAGGAAATTTTTGGTTTCATTTTCAAACTTCTGTTTGTTTTTGCTCTTTCAGTTGAGCAGCTTTCAAAAGTTAAGATGAAAGATGTATTGCTCATGAGTTTTCAATGTTAGGAAGGAATACGTTTAATTTGCTTGAAAATAGTGAACATCAGCCTTTCTGAAAATCAATGAGAGTTTTACAGTAGAGGTCAGTGAAACCAGAACCGGACCCATTCTGAATAGTTTTTCAGTAGGGTTCAGGTGACGTTCCACACTGATCTGGCAAAATTTCTCTGGCTTTGTTCAAACTCTGTAGGAATCCCAAGCACTCCCATTTATTTCAGAGGTGATGTGGACCTGTCTAAGATCTTTGCCTGATAAGCTATAGATTCCCTTTATTTAATAATACCTTCTGGGGAAGCTAATAATTTACGTTTTCTATATGTCAGAACAAAAATAGATTACAATCTTTCTTTCTCCATACGTTTTGGGAATGCTTTTTCCAAATGATGAGAGCTCTGATGTTCATTCCGCTCCTGTTACTGTTACATGTAAAGGGTTTTTCTTTCTTCTATTGGGTATTTCAGTCACATCCTTCAAAACAGAGAAACTTGCCAATGTTAACCACTACCTTTTTCTCAAAGAAAATCGTAATTTTGTGGTTTGTGGGTTTTTTTTACTATTTGATTATAAAAGACATCCTTTGGGACAGGTGGAATTTTCTGGCTTTAGTGTTAAGCTGTGGAAAAACGGGTTGTTGCAGTTTGAACAGAAGTTGTAGCAATGGAGTTGGTTTTCCAGTTATCTGGGGAGCCTAAAACGGTGGCTGATGACAAAGGCAAATCATTATTGAATTATTTTGTTTGACTAAAACTATGTAAACAAAAATAGTCAAATGGAGTGCAAACATGCAGAACAAGCTGCTGTTTACACCCAAGTGTTTCATGGTTCTCCACTGCAGTGACAAGGGGCAATGTCCACAACTGTAACATAACAGGAGACAGGTACAAATTCTGGGGTTTATGGCCTGGAAGAAAGTATTTGCAGTGAGATAAGACTGAAATCTTTGCAATATATTGTAAATATTACTGTACAGAAATCTATGAGTAAGAAATACAGATTTTTCTATATGTATATTACTTTTCTAAGGGGTATAAGCCTACACATTTTGTGAAATCTGCCAAGGATTACATCGGTGGGGATTAAGTAGAAACTTTCTTCTGGGAGCAGGTTATCCTGACATTGTTTCCTGTGAAGTTTCTTGCATCTGCTTTTGCATCCTTTGAAGTGGAATACTGGTCAGACCTGACACAGATGCTTCACCATTGTTATGCTTATATTCCTGTGAAAAAAACTGCGTGCTGTTGAATGCGTACAAATAAAACTACCACTCTGAGAGATAATGTTTGGCTGTTTAAAGTGTACTTTTATTTTGCTCTCTCCATTAAAGTACTGTTATTTTAAAGTTGGAATTCCATTAGGGAATTAATTTCTCTGTGAGTGAGGCTGATACTCGACTGTGAGCATCTGAAAGTGCAGTGCATGCCTGAGCCATGCCCAGACCCCTGCCTGAGAGCTTAGGCAGGGAATCTCGCAAGGAGGTGGCACAATAACTGTTAGCTCTTGGTAGCAGTAAATTTGAATTATATGATTCTAGGGCTGTTCTACAACGTTCTAAAATTTTTCTTTCAGATTATGGCTGAAAATATACGTTTTTTTCTGAAGGGTACTATTTTTTTTTTTTTCAAACTTCAGTATTATATTTGTTTTCGTTCACTGTCAAAAGCTACAATGTGCTGCAGGCAATAGCACATTCATCTCAGCCAGTGTCCTAAGTGGGAAGAAGTTTGAAGTTCTGCTTGGAAAACATCTTCAGAATCTTATAAACAAACTGTTGTTTGACTGTTCTTTCCATGGAAAGAATTCAGTATATTATGCTAAATCCCTGTTTATGTATTTTGTGAAGAAAGCAGCAGAAATAATGATTGCATACAGTGAGCTTTCACCAGAAATCCATGCACTCCAGTTTCATAGTTATATTTTGGTATGGTCTAATCTGCTCAGACACAAGTGTTCAAATGCCAACATTTGAAGGCAACTTAGAGGTAGAGCTAAATGATGCTTGTGGTGCAGATTGGGATCTTCCATAAAAACCCACGAGCAACTTTATTATCACTGACATGTAACCTTCCTCTCACACGTCCTGGGTGACCTGTGTCAGTGCAAGGTACAAAGGAAGTCTGGAAAGGGTGACAATGTGTGCATCCTCCTTTCTAAGGAGGTTAATCTCCCATAGCAAGCCTTTGCTCTTAGAGAGGACAGAGCCATTGTAGTCTGAGAATGACCTTGGGCTACAGCCCACCTTAGCATTTAGGAACACCGCTCTTTAGTCATTTTTCAGAGTAACACCTTTATCCCATATTTTATGAAGTCCAGTGGATTTCTTCCAGAAATAAGGTTTGGCAAGCTCCTGCTCTCGAACTGTCTGATACAAGCAACCTTTAAAAGTCCACAGCTTACCGATCCACAGCTTCACTTCTGATTCATCTCTGGGTAGTAAATGGGTGTTAAATAAACCAGAAAAAAAGGCCTTTCCAGGTGTATTGTAGATGTTGAGGCATTCTGAACACACAACTGCAAAAGTACTTAGATCTCCAAGATCTTTTGCCAAAGAATGGCTTATGTCAGCAGCAGGCAAATAAGCAAATACAGAACTTGGCTTTACTCTGCAAAGAGATGCCTTCAAATTTTGAGGAGGTTTAGTGATTGGGCCATTTTTATCCTGGCTTTATCCTTTGGTAGGAAGGGGACTGTCAATTCATTTAAATATAATGTTGTAGAGAGAGGTGGTAGATGCCCCATCCTTGGAAATAAAAAGGGCTTAGAAAGGACTACTCAGCTCCTTTGCAGGCCATGATGTAACAGCAGTCTGTGGAGGTCTCGATGACAAAAGGTGTTGAGAATTTTGGTCAATTACACTTGCCAATAAAATTTGTGGTATAGCAGAAAAACAAACAGTATCATAGAAAGAAAACCCCTCCAGATCGAAGTCAGCTACATATTTTCATCTCCAGGAATCAATCTAGTTACTGAAAGAACATGAAATCCTGTAAAATTAGCTTGCACATTTGTTCTGGACCTGAGTTGCCTCAGCAGTTATGATTAAAAATATCTGAGAGCTATGATTGTCTGGGATTCAAAGTTTGCCTCAATCATCAAGAGCTCAACAGGAGTACCAATTTTTATGTTCCTTTTCATAGGCAGAAGCAAGAACCAGAGGGTAGCAATCATCAACAGTTACCCACAAAACCATGTGATTATTGGTTGGTTATTGATCGGCATTAGAGCAGTGAAGCAACAAGCACCAAGATTTAGAGTCACACACAAAGAGGCAGGCACAGCTGAGCACACGGAGGAGAATGCTGCTCCTATTCCTTCCTCTTAGCCCAACCTCTTCTTGCATCACTGCTTTTCTCTTTGGTGACCAGGAAGTCTTAACCACTTCCGCAGTTACTCATCGGACTGAGTTGCTCGCCTTACGCCCTCTCTGACAGTCCCTTTCCGTGTTTGCATTTCCAGTGAACTCATTCATGTGCTGATCATTGCACAAGGCACTGTTCTATTCATCCTCATTCTTGGAATCTTTTTTTCTGAATAATGCTTTCAGTTAGGTTTTACACCCTTTTGCTCAGTTTTTCTACCCTAAGGAAACTAAGACCTAATCACGCAAAAAGTCAAGAAATGAATGTGTTGTGTAGTTAAGCAGAAGCTTACAAGATCAGAGACCAACTCTCTAGTCCTTTTTCATCTACATAGCTCTTCCTGCATAGTTTAGCATATAATTTTTCGTTGTTTTCTTCTTTGATACCTGTTTGTAACATCATCTTTGGCTTGGTTTATGTCTTCTAGATGATAAGTTTTTCAGAGCTGTGGTGGCACTTCATCTTCAAGGAGCTCTGAGCACAGCTACTGCAAAATCCAATGCCAAATCACGAGTCTTTTCATGGTGTAATATAGTTTAAACCTTCTAGGAAGTTCGGTGTGGCCAAATAAGAACATTAGGGCAGTAAACGCCAATTGGGTAAGCTTTGTGGTAGCAGGACTGGAAAATAAAGACTGAAGTAGTTCTGTGTGGGACCCAGGACAGCAAGGTATCTTTTGAGCTTGTTGGAAAGATGTAGTTCGTTACTCATTTCTTGGGAATGCGTCTTCACTCAACATTTATTTCCTGCAGGAATATTAAGAAGAACTTTATCACATGCAAGAGCCAACCAACATCAAACAGTGATGTAGTCTATTGGGTTCACCTGCAAACACAAACTGAGGTGACTGTTCAGGCATCTACTGGGGTAAGAAGAGCAGCCTCCATCTGTTCTGACAGCAGTGAGAATAAGATTCCATTGTAAAAAAGGATTAAGTTCCTTGATGTCAATTACTATAAAGAGGCTGAAAATCGCGTAATTTCTGAGAGCAGACCTTTGAAGTAACATTCCAAAACAGACTAATTGTCTGTTTCTCCAATTTTCCTAAATCTTCCGTTTTTTAGACTGTATAATTTTATTACCCTACAGTTGGTAGAAAGACCATCTTATTCCTCCAGAGCTTGCGACATTCATAAGTCATCTTATATTGCTCTAAAACAATTGCTGAAACAAAGCGATGGGATGGTAAGAGGACTTCTATGCCCACTGATCATAGAATCATAGAATATGCTGAGTTGGAAGGGACCCACAAGGATCATCAAGTCCAGCTCCTGGCCCAGCACAGGACAATCCCAAGAATCACACCATGTGCCTGAGAGTCTTACCATGTACTGTCCAAGAGGATAATTTTCTTCCATGGCCGCTTTGTCTAAAATCCCCACTTACCTATGCTTGATCTCAAACTGTCACAAATAAATTCCCCTGATGTTCAAATATTTGCAGCAGAAATCAATGTGGTTTGTATTGTGTTAGCATCTTGTTTTATCTGAGGACAGAGGCCAATATTAACAACAGTCCTCATATGTAAAATGTTTGTACAAAAGCAGGAGTACATAAAAAATCTTAACTCTACTGGTTAAACCACAGCACACAGGATAACCTGTGAGATTTGTTATAGTAAAAATGAATATGATGCAATAAAAATAATGTCCTGCAAAATGCAAGGAAACAAGGAAGACTAATTTGGAGGAATATTTAACTCCCCAAGTTACATAATTTAATGTATTTTTGTCTTTGTCTTCAGAGTACCCTAAGAAAAGCATTTAAAACCTATCTAATGGTTCAGCAGAGCTGGCAAGATCTGGGATGGTTGCAGTAAATTGCAAAAGAGATCTTTCCTCAGAATAGAACGCAGATTCTGCCTGCAGTTGGGAGGCACAGGAAACTGTTGTTGTAATTAGAAGTATGGATTTAAATCTATTTATATTACTTTAATTGTAAAATAAAATTGATTCAAAAGGGTTGCAAACGTCCATGTGCTCAATTGTCCTTCAGCAGTCCTCCCTCTGCTTAGTTGAAGTCAGCTTGCCGCAGGGCTGCGCTGAACAGAAATAACTGGAAATAACTTTGAAGCTCTGAAACATTCATATAGCTGAGATGTGGCCATGGATTGAGATCTGGCTATCAAATGTTACCCTCCATCAGCTGCAAATCCATCCTCCAGGGTGTGCCGAGGTGTAGCACATCTGGGCTGCTTCTCAAGTTTTTGTCCATGTGGCAGGAGTTGATGGGGGAGTGCTGGGAAAGGAAGCCTGCTAGGAAGAAGAGGTGGTTGACTTGCCTCTAAAAGTGCTCACCAGGGATTATCCTCTCAGCTATAGCTGCTCCAGCTTCAGGGCCCGTGCCCACTGTGTAAGTAGAATATGTACTGGTAAGTAAAAGGAAGAGGACAGGATTTCTTTTCATCCAAATGAATGTTCTACCACTTCAAAATCTATATTTGTCCCACGAAATAGATCACAAATACATATTTCCAGTTTGAGCCCAGCTTAAAATTATTTTGCTCATTCCTGAATTAAAACAAATACTACCCAAGGACTCCTGTACTTGTTCTCTGTTGATTTTACTCAACATTCTTCTACACAGATATCTTTTCAAGGCATATATAGGTATATTTCTTTTGAAATAAAAACTTTTCATAGTTCTATAAACACAGTTAAGATCCAGATCCAAACCATCCAAACATTTAGGACTGTTCAGGTACTGAATGTGAACAAGAAACGGATGAACACCAGTTTTACACTTTACGTCTTGCTACAAGCCTGGTTTTCATCCAGATTCACAGTCCAGTGGAGGAGGCAGGAGTGTCACGAGGAACGTATGGCATGTAGCATGTCTGGTCATGGGTAAGTGCTGTGTTTTGTTGTGGGTGTATACATGTAGCATGATAACGTCCTGGGAATGACTGCAAAGCATAAACATTGCCCAGTACAAATATTTCCAATGTCAAGAACCCTCTGATGTCCATTTCCTGCAGCCTTCCCAGCCTTCTCTAGTGCTTCTATTTGTTGTGACAAACCTCAAAGACATAGCTGGAGACACAGCGACATTTTCTGCAGTCATGATCACACCTTTGCCACCAGGATGAAGGATGAAATGTAAAGCAAAGACAACAAATTCCATCCAAGCCAGAAGTAAATGTGGGTGGTTCTGAGTGAAATCAAATCGGATGGTGCAATGGAAACACAAAATAGTCAGTCATAAACTGATATGTTTCATAGGAAGGATTGTGCCAGATAGCAACAAATCCATCAGAAGTATGAGAAAAGCCAGTGTAGCTAAAAAAGGTGGTGAAAATGAAATTGCTTCAAGGAGGATTCTTGAAACATGAGGAATCAGGTGAACTAGAAAGCTCCCAGACTGTAGAAATAAAGTGTAGCTGTGATGATGGAGTTTTCCATTGTGTGGAGGAGGCAAGAAAAATTCCTCAGGAATAAAGTGAAAGATTTACCGACTATTTGAGTTCCTTATTAATAGTTGGGTTGGATCCACTATGCTGTTTGAGTCTGATGAGCTTCTAAGATAAAACAAAGCTCATGTGAGAATTATTTTAATGAAGTAATAGATTTTTGGCTTTATAAAATGCTTTGCTTTTCAAGCTTAAAGATTCTCACTGTATTTAATTGAATAATTAATCAATTATTGGTAGTAGTTACAGCTAGAAAGAGCCACGTCATACTGCAGTCAAGAAGAGGGCATACTAAGATACTGGGTCATAGCTTGAGCTGTTTGAAATGATGCAATGTTTCAAAAGAAGTCACAACCTTTCCAAATAATAATTCTCTTTATCAGAAGTATCTCAGAGCCAGTTTTGCAAACAGATGCTGGTACTAAGGATTCAGCCACATGACTCAGCTCCGGCAGCCGAACCTGCCAGCGCTTGTCCTGTGAGCTGCCGTGACTGCCCAGGTGTGTGATCCCAGCCCGCTCCAAACGGGAGGTGATGCAGCCTGCAGGTATTTTACAGCTGAGGCTGCTGCTCTGTTCTGAGGGCAGGCTAACACAAACAGTGCCCAGCAGCACAGTACATCTCACCTAACTGCCTACCCCAGCAGGCCTGTCTGCAGCCAGTGAGTCATCCTGTCTTCAGATAGAGCTGGAATGAATCACTTCTGGAGCTCTGTACAGTTCACTGCTGACTACTGGGGGGGAATGGTGACTGGTTTAGGCTAGACTACCAACCTTTGGCCAGTTACATTTAGACAGGAGCAATCCCACCCTCGTTTGGTGTTCATAAGCTGTAACATTGCAAAAGTGCTTGTCTTAAGTAATAAAACCTACTAAGATTTTTAGAGAGGCCCTGTCACTTTTTTTTGTCCTTTATTGAAATAAAACCTTTTGGTCACCAGTTTGGCCTACTGTTTCTGAAAATCCCCACCCAGATGTAACTGGAAGAAGCTTCAGCTTGGTAAGCCCCAAATTTGTCAAAACTGAGTGTCCCTGAAATAAATGATGCAGAGCCAACATGGTCATTGGCAGAAAGTCCCAATAGGGCAAAGAATGTCGGGTGCCTGCAGGCTAGGTGGGCTCGGGGAATGTGACACCCCAGTGATACCCTAACATGGAGAGGAAGTGTAAAAGATGTCCTTACTTATCTAGGAATAGGCAAGTTAGTTAAGGATAAACTTAATGACTGGCATATTAATTAACTTCTGTGGAGTGTGGCTGTCTAGAACAAGTTCTTCACTGTCTGCTCCCTTCAATCTCTTTTTTAAAGGCTTTTTCAATCTCACAGCCAGCAGGTTAAAGTGGTGCTAATTGAGCCATGGTAAGATTTGGTTTATCCTTATGATAGAGAGCAACACAGAAGGCAAACCTGAAAAATCAAGTGGTGTGCTCCTATTTCAGAAAAGAGCTGTGTCTTTAGCCAAAACATGAAGCAGTTGCTGGAAAGGCACGGAAAATAAAGGCAAGGATTTATACAACTGTCTTTGTTTTATTTTCAGACTGAAAGAGAAAAGAGCAGTTTGTAAAACCAACAGCAAAGGTGTTGAAAATCAGTGGAGGAAGGAGATGTGAGTCATTAGTTACATAAATCTAGATACCTGAATTGTAAGGCTGGTCAAAAAATTTCCAACAAAAATAATTTCATAGTGGAACTTGGCTTTTGGGAAGTTCATGTTTTTCACAGAAGTATTGAATGAATATCCTCCCCCCTCCCCCCTTCAAAAAAAATTTATGCACCAACAAAATTAGAAAATTCTGTAAATGAATATATTTTTGCCCGGAAGAACCTTCTAGGTCAAAGCAAAACATCACATACATGGTAGAGGAAGCATTATGCTCAGGGCATCTGGTGTGCTCAGAGCATCTGGTGTATTCAGAAATAGGCTCATTTTGGGTGTTGGGTTCTTTTTTGTCTTGAGGGGGACCATGGAAAAGTTGAATACAATTAATTAGTAATTGTCCAGCTAAAACATATTTTGTTGTTGTTATTGTTATAGGTAAAGGCCAAAACTACCGACAAGAGTTTTAGAGAGCTCTCATTATACCATCAATGCAAAACTCTGTACTAACTAGTGCACTACTGGGTGTAGGCACTATACCCCCTTCATCTTAAAATTTCAATATATAGATATGCTTTCTGAAGTCTATTAATATTAAAGTTTAATATTCATTAGTATTCCAGTCAGACAAATGTGTTCCAGGTCATTAGAGTACAATATAAAGAGTCATTACTTTTCCCAGAACAAGTGCAATGTACTGAAAAGGAAGTTTTCATTTGAACTCTAAACTTGGATGATATCTTAATATGTGAATGTACAACTACTGAAGCTGTTAATGTGTAACTAAGTGAAAGATTCTTTGGAACAATACCTTGAGTCTCTGCAGTTTTCTCAGTTGTGTTACTGTCAGCAACTTGTGATTTGCATGTGCTGTGATAAAATATTTTGTATATAACAAATACAGTTTGCATTAGAGAAGAAATTAAAGGCAATTTCCCTTCCAGCTATCTTTTTCTTTTTTCTAAAGGTCTGTGTCCCCTCTCTAAATATTGCTTTAGCCCGACTATTATGAAAAGCAAGTCTGTTGTGAAACACTCTTAAATCATCCAGGAAGTCTTGTAACACTCTTTCAGATTATTTCACAATGATATTTTTATTTCTGTGTGGAAAACTGAAGCAAAAAGAAATGAAAATTCCATCAAAATTGAGAAAACACATACTGATGCTAAAGGGGATTTTTTTTAACTCTGAAAGAGGAAAGGAAGGGAAGGGAAGGGAAGGGAAGGGAAGGGAAGGGAAGGGAATATCATTATTACAATGATAATCTAGTCCNAAAGGAAAGGAAAGGAAAGGAAAGGAAAGGAAAGGAAAGGAAAGGAAAGGAAAGGAAAGGAAAGGAAAGGAAAGGAAAGGAAAGGAAAGGAAAGGAAAGGAAAGGAAAGGAAAGGAAAGGAAAGGAAAGGAAAGGAAAGGAAAGGAAAGGAAAGGAAAGGAAAGGAAAGGAAAGGAAAGGAAAGGAAAGGAAAGGAAAGGAAAGGAAAGGAAAGGAAAGGAAAGGAAAGGAAAGGAAAGGAAAGGAAAGGAAAGGAAAGGAAAGGAAAGGAAAGGAAAGGAAAGGAAAGGAAAGGAAAGGAAAGGAAAGGAAAGGAAAGGAAAGGAAAGGAAAGGAAAGGAAAGGAAAGGAAAGGAAAGGAAAGGAAAGGAAAGGAAAGGAAAGGAAAGGAAAGGAAAGGAAAGGAAAGGAAAGGAAAGGAAAGGAAAGGAAAGGAAAGGAAAGGAAAGGAAAGGAAAGGAAAGGAAAGGAAAGGAAAGGAAAGGAAAGGAAAGGAAAGGAAAGGAAAGGAAAGGAAAGGAAAGGAAAGGAAAGGAAAGGAAAGGAAAGGAAAGGAAAGGAAAGGAAAGGAAAGGAAAGGAAAGGAAAGGAAAGGAAAGGAAAGGAAAGGAAAGGATCACAGGCAATATCAAGGTGAAACTAGGAAATAGAAATCAATAAAATATTTTAAAACAAATGCTATGACCTGCTGGTAGCTCAGCTATCCTTCCTAAGAAATTACACTTCTTAGAATCTTGCTTACATGCTTTTCATAAGCTGTTTAGAAGTAATTATTTTACACTTTGCTCCTAAATTTGTCCCCAGCAGTCTTCCCCCTCATATCTGGCCCTTTGATTTTTCATTCTGCTTATGAAAATAAGGCTGCTTGCAAGGTTACACGACACTCCCCAGGGCATTCACTAGGCGTACCTGAAAGTCGTGCCCTGTATTTGCCTGAGGTATTGTCTGCTCCTCCCATAAAGGGGCAGAGATTGCATTTGTTTGCAGATGAAATCTATATTATTGATTTCTAGCCATCAAGGTTCAGGCAGCTGCTGTTTTCTGAAACCCTAAGGCAAACTATGAATTGCAGCACCAGGGAGACACCAGACAATTTTTTCTTGCTTCTGCTGTTTCCTCGTACTAGCATTTATATCTTTAATCCTGACTTTTTGCTTTGGAGACGTGTCTAAGTAATATTTCATATAAATATGTTTTGTATCCAGAGATTTTTCTTGCTCTTCTAAATGCACTAGTCCTCCAGACTCTAGCAGTCTGTCAAAGGTGATCAAAGAAGGAGCTGAGAGGAGACAGTTTGAAAGGGAATTGCTGATCAAAGGAATGCAAAAAACATTTTGACCAAAGATATATGATATTATGTCATGAGAGAATTGGTATAGACAGAATAATGATCTGTTTTATTATTAAAATAAAGGTTTGAAATAATAATAGGTTCTTAAAAAAAGACTGTAATATCTCTTATTATTATCTAATAAAAATTAAGCAGTGGCTTTTTGGTAGCTTTTCAGGTCGTTTCATCAGCTCTTCAGACCTAAGGGCTCTTTTTGGTACACATTTAACTCTTTTGCTGAAGTCCCTTGAACTGGTTGCTTCTGAAGATATGATACAGGAATAAATGGATTGGTATTTATATTTTATCGGCTTGTTAAAACCAAGCATGTTCTGAGGAAGAAAAATTGTCAAACTGGCAAAGATTAAAAGCTGTGAAGAGCAAAACATGTAACTGGGACAACTTTCAATATTTGTGTGAATCCATGAGGAAGCCACCTACTTTGCACCAGGCTTGTGGTGTGGGAAATGCACCCACACAGCTCAGAACCCACCCAAAGCTGTAGGATGGTGTTCTCTGCACCAGCACAGGGTTGCCTTCAAACTCTGCATCCCCAAGTGCTTGACAAGGCACAAACACAAACCAATAATATATTTGCAACAAAAGCAGTTTACATCCTAGGAGATGTCAAGAAATGCCTGAGAGCTAGAGTAAAGACAACAAATGCAAGTCAAAACAAAGGCAGCATTTTCAAAATACTGCTAGTATCTTAATCTATACTTGGGCAACTTAGTTACTCAATCACAGACCTCATTAAAGACATTAACAGTTGTGAAAGTTCTGTAATTCTGAAAGAAAAGAGGTCCCTTTTTTTTTTTTTTGCCTGAACACAATTGTAGAACCGAGCTTTTCCTAAGAACACAGGCACTGATTTAGAAAAGCCAACTTCAGACATGCCTGACAGTCCAGCTCTGCAGAAATGCCACGAGAACCCACCCCTTATTGGCAGCGTGTCTCCTGCAGTTCATAATTCAAAATTTTGAGAATTTTGTTTTAGATTCCTGATTATAAATACAATATTTTAAAATACAAACTCAATGTGCACTGGATATTTAGGTTTCAGAGTAGACTCTCACTGTTCTTTCAATACTTCGATATCAGCAGTGCTGGAGGGGAAAGTACCACCAAATGATTGTATGGATATGAACCTAGCTTCAAAAAAAATCAGTAAGAACACAGTTTCCAATGACAAAGCCTTTCAGTCTCTTTTTTGATAAAGACTCATGGTTCTATGAAGCAGGTACACAACAGAATTATGAAATACATCAACATTTCTCTTCTTTTATTGCCATTTATTTTGGGGACAGAGCGGTTGCCAGACCTGTTTGTAAACATGCACCGTCATCCAATTTCTGATCTATCAACCAATAAAAAGTTAGTAATGTTTAAAAATACTCACAACAATCTGAATTATAAAGGACAGCTACATATGGACTCTTGTCTTCTCCAGAATTAGAAATGCTGTTCACTTTTTGGAGAGCAGTATGAATGAATAGATGAATAAGGAAAAAGAAAGGCAGACACATAAATAATTTTAAAACATGACTAATGTTCTAAACCATTAAATGAAGATTTTGTCATTTTATCATATCTCTTTCCATTCAGTTGCATGATTCTCCCATTAGGAGCAATTTCTCTTCAGAATTCCTCAGTGTCTTTCCTAAGAGAGTTTCACCAATGTGAAAGAAGAACTGACAGATCAGTTACAAAATAGTGGAGTTCCCCTAACACAGTCTGGTTAGCAATGAAAATGAATATCACAACACAGACATTTCTGGAGTTTGCAGACATTAATGATTTAATAATCATTGCAATATGTATAGCCATTTTCATGTCTGTTTACATAACAGAAGCACCAAAGCCTGCTGAACTGGAAGGGGATCAAAGTCATATTCTCAATTAGGCAGTAAGCCAAGGGAAAGGGTGAATTGATAAACTCTTCACAGCATTCATATACCACTTAAATGCTAATTAATTATGGGATTATTGAGATGAAATACTGGCAAAAAAAATTGAAGCTTTTTGCTTAGAACGACCAAAAAATAAAATTTTCATCTTAGAAAAATGAAAATTTTTACTACAGACATTCATGCAATCCTGAGTATTATTGCATCTTATTTTCATTTTGTACAAGATCAAAAGGGTGGAATCATTGAAGATTTGTTTTCAATTATTTTGAAATGTTTCAGTGGACAATTTTGAGAGCTTTCTTCTGAAAATAGCAGTGCAGTCTATGACTACAGAGGTTTCTAAGCTCACTATCATTTCAGCGAAAGAATTAGGACTGCAATTTCATTTTTTTCAAGAGAAGTAGAAACAAATGTAAAACCTGTTTTCTTTAGGAGACAATGATGACTAGAGCTAGATGCTAGAATATTTGATTTGGCCTTGAAAGGATTCCCTCAGAGTTTATGAAGAAAAATTATCTTTACACACATTACTTAGGATGCTGGAAACAAAACATTGAATGCTTTTCTCTAGAGTCACATAAGCCACAGACCTACTCAATAGTTATTTTCTGAGGACAACTGCTTTTCCCATAATTGAGGTACCATGATCCTAAGAGCATGCAGCAACACAATTGGGTGCTGCTTAAACCCAATATTTTTTTCTTTTATAGTTACTAATAAATGCATCTTTTCAGTTAGTTCCTCCATTTGCTCCACAACTAGAGCAAATAAAGAGTTTATCCAATTCTTAGCCTTTGCTTAAGGCAGGAAATGTGAAATGATAATATGGCCTTTTAGCTCCACAGCTATACAGCTTCCCTGATAACTACAAGATGCTTTCAAAATTTTATTTTTTTTTCTGTTATGGAGGAATGTAGAGTTTGATTTGTCTTTATCACAGTAAAAATCATAATTTCCATGGAACAACAGAAAATTCATATAAATGTCTTTGAGGAATTTGGGTTGATTTCCCCTGGAATATTCCAGAATCTCCCCCAGAATATTGCAAAACGATGCTTTGAACATTCCCTTTACTCATAGGCACTTTATTTAACAAATTACAGGCCTCAGATATATATATTCATAGCAAACAAGAAAAACCAGAGCTGTGCCAAACCTAGGTACAAAGCCATACCCTGCTAGTTTACTATGTTACAAGTAATCTTTTGTTCCCTTTCTTTTCTATAAGGTGATTTATCTTGATCTGACTGGAACTGTCACTATTTGTTGTATCCTTTTGATACAGAAAACTTTCCAGAAAACCTGAAACAAGCTGGTGTCATGAACACATCATGGTGTCAGTGAACATTTAGAATACTCAGCACTTTCCAGGCTGGTCTTGCAATGCAACTTCTCTACTGGTGGTGCTGCTGCTGCAAGCCAGGGGCTGTTGGAGCTGCTGGGAATTGCTCATGGCACAGCAGGTGAGCTCTGCCTGCATGTACCTGCAGTGCTTTGTAATGGTTGTTGTAAACCCTCCAGTAAGAAAGAGCTGACAAAATGTCCATTGGCAGATGGCAAACACAAGTAGCAAATGTCAGAGACAAGATGGAGTTCTTGCCCAACCTTCTTACCATTCAGCCAAGTAGCCCTTCAGAAAGGGATTTTTTAATACCCTTCATGTGAGAAACTCCAAACATACAAGTTCACCACACCCCAAAGCAAACTTAGAGCCACTTCTTTCTAACTGCAGCCATATTTAGCTACAGAAGGGAAAACATGATTTCATAATGCCATCCCATCACTTATTCACTCTCTCTTAGCAACCCCAGCTCATGAAGCAATGTAGGTCACATAGATGACTGCACTCAATCCCTACCAGCAAAGCTGGTGTTTAAGAACTCACCATTCATCATGCTATATAATACTCAGGTATGTGCATGTTGCAGTGCAGTCAGTGCCATGCACAAACCTGTACATACTAACCATGGTTGCAGTGCAGTCAGTGCAGTGCACAGACATGTCCATACTAACCATGGCTAATTTAGAGGAGGCATGTAAAACAATTAAGCAGTAAATCACAAGGCATTTGAAGGAGATCAGTGATGTTTCTTCGAGTTTTGCAAAGTCTAGGAACAATGACAGAGCCTTGAACAATACATGGAGTGCAAAACTATTCACAAGTTGTACTATTAATCATCTTTTATATATTGGATAAATGTGCATAGATACATATAAAAATTATTACCATGGTTATACACCACTTCTGATCTTTCAGCTTAGCTCTCACAAATGGCACTGGAGTGCCTCACACAGACACCCCACATTGCTAGGCCACCAGATCAGGTGCATGTTGCACTTGGGTCCTCATGTGAAAAAGCCCAAAGATATGGTGGATGGTAGATGGGAGGTTGGACATGACCTGGCAATGTGCCCTTGCAGCCCAGAAATCTGGTTGTATCCTGGGCTGCACCCAAAGCAGCGCGGGCAGCAGAGTGAGGGAGGAGATTCTGCCCCTCTACTTTGCCCTGGCAAGATCCCACCTGCAGTGCTGCATCCAGCTCTGGGGTCCCCAGCACAGGAATGACATGGACCTGTTGGACCAAGTCCAGAGGAGGCCACCAAGTTCATCAGAGGGATGGAGCACTTCTGCTATGAGGAAAGAATAGCAGAGAGAATTGGAATTGTTTAGCCTGGAGAAAAGAAGGCTTTGGTGTGATCTGATTGCAGCCTTCCAGTAGCTGAAGGAAGAATACAAGTGAGATGGAGAAGGACTTTTTAGAGGAACATGTGGAGACATGACAAGGGGAATGGCTTCAAACTGAAAAAGAGGAGGCTTAGACTAGATACTAATTTTTTTTTTTAAATCCTTTACTGTAAGGGTGGTGAGGCACTGGCACAACTTGACCAGGGAAGCTACATCCCTAGAAGTCTTCAAACCAGGTTGAATGGAACTCTGAACAACCTGATCTAGTGAAAGGCATCCCTACCCTCTGCAAGGGTGTTGAAACTAGATGTTTTTTAATGTCCCTTCCAGCTCAAGCCATTCTATGATTCTATGAGTTATATCTGTGAATCTGCAAGAAGCATGTGTCACCCAGCTCAGCAAGTGATAAAAGCTTTTTCCTTCACATAATTCAAAGCCTGAGGACAGGAAAGACCATCTGCCACTACTGCCCTAGTGACACATCAGTCTGCAGAAAGCATGTCACCTTGTTTTGATGGCGCACACAGAGTCAAAGATGAGTTCAGCCAGGGCACAGAGGACACCCCTGGAGGGTGAGTGATTTAGCAGGGCATGTGAGGCTGCAACTGAGTGTGTCTATGAGAAGTTTGAAAAACTAGTGAGAACCAGTGCCCCCGTGAAGCCCTCATTTCAGCAAGATTGCTTCTTCAAGCACCAGGTGCTTATGTACAGTTCAGGAACCTAGGTTAGGCAAATCATATGTAATCAGGAATTAATTTCCACATAAACAGGTGTTTTCAATGAAAAGTAATATTAGGCAAAGACTGACAAGTATGGCTACTGTGCTGTTATAGCATGAGATGAGAAAATCAAGTATGAAGAGAAGATAGAAAAGGAGAAAACTGGTTAACAGTTGGCAAGTGTCTAGGAAGAAGTGAGAACAGGAAAAAGAAGTGAGCCTCAAGACCAGGCAGAAGTCCAGTGTTCACAGGTTTTAACATGGCATATTCTATTTTGGACTATGAGAGAAGCATGGTGACTTTTGTGATAGATATCCAGATAGAGTTGGTCATACTAGGAATAGATCATTCAGTGTCCACCTCTTAAAACATTCAGTCTGGAAAGCCTCTCCAATGTCCTCAGAGAGTTCCTCTCAATAGCATAGCATGATGCATATACTTTGGGCTGGGCAGTAAACCAGATGCAAATCTGTATCCTGTTGCTCAGACAGTCCCAGAATCCAGCATGGCTCTATTTGTGGAGAGTGGTCTTTTGCACCTTACAGTTCAGCAGCCCTCCGCTTTTCCTCCAGCAGGTGCTCATCCAAAGCACACAGAGATCTACATGAAATGACTGAACTGATCTCACAAGTGAAAGCCTCCAGAATTTCAAATGTGCTTTCCATGTATTAGTCTTGATCGCTGACATAAGCACTATAAAGCTCCTGGGTTATCAGGTTTTTCTGTTCCCATGGCTAAAGCTACTCAAGCAGATGGCTTTGTCTCACCCTTTCTCAGCCTTGTAAGTTCCTGTTACATGGGCTAGTTTGTGAAATAAGCACCTGGGACACGGGGCCACTGCCAGAACAGCCTTGCTGTGGGTGCCTTTTGGGGAAGGGTTTCCTCCTATGTATTCAAAGCACAAATTAATGCAAGATCATTTTGCATGCCTGTTCTGGATCTGTGAACCAAGAGCTGAAGCGGGGAATGAAGAATGTGCAGGAATCCACCTGCATCTGCCATGCTTCTGTATCTGTGACTGGTGCCTGTAAAGTTTTCCTCATCATCCATCCCTGGGCTTTGCCAGCAGAGACCCAACGGTCTTCAGTTATTGAGGGCTATGCAGTTCAGAGACAAGAATCAATTATGGGAGGTGCTCTGATGGACTTCAGGTTTACAAAGAAAGAAGAATTTCACAGGAACATAAAGATCAGGGCACAGTTGGCTGTGGCAACCGCAAGATGATGGAGTTCAGAATTCTGAGAGGAGGAACCATGGCAAAAAGAAGGATCATAACTGTGGTCTCCAAGCAGAGTTTGGCCTGCTATATATAACTTCAGATAGTTATACAGCAGATTTGTACAGAATATAGTTCTGGAGGGACTCTAAAGATTTCTCTTTAAAAGTCATCTTCTCTCAGCTAGAGAATGATCCATCCTCATAAGCAGGAGGACTGCCACTCCTCTATAAACTCAAGCATAAAAAGGGACCAAACAAGAGTTGGAAGCTGGGATAGATAACCCAGGAGAAATACAGGTACACTGCCTGAACATGTAAGGATGGGGTTAGGAAAGGCAGAGCCCTTTACCTAGAGTTAAATCTTCATGGGGGGACATACTGGGCAACAAGGTCTTCAGCAGGTATATCGACAACAAAGAGAAGACTGGAAAAAATGTGTCTGCTGCTGAATGGGGCGGTGCACCTGGTGACACAGGACGACGTAGTTAACAGGCTGAGAGACTGAATGCTGCCTTCAACTTGGTCTTTACTGGTCTTGTCCTTCATCAGTCCCAAGGCCTTGAGACCAGTGGGAAAGACTGGAACAAAAAAAGACTGCCTTACTGGAGGAGGATCATTTAGGGAACCTGTGAATACACTGGGTGAAGACAAGCTGGATGCACCCGTGGGTGCTGAGGGAGCTGATCAATGTCACTGGAAAGTTAGTTTCCATTATCTTTCAAAAGTCATGGCAACTGGGAAAGGTTCATGAGTACTGGTAGAGAGCAAATATCAGTGTCTTCAAGGAAGGTGAGAACGAGGATATCGGGAACTACAGTCCAGGCATCCTCATCTCAATCACAGGGAAGGTGATGGAGCATATAATCCTGAAAAACCTTTCTAAACACAAAAGGAGCGAGAAAGTGGCTGGGAATAGTCAGCAAGGATTTGCAAAGAGGAAAAAGCTGGTTGAACTGACAGCCTTCTGCAATGAAACTGAGGAACAGGGGATATTTATCTTGACTTTAGCAGGGCTTTTCACACTGGCTGTCATAACACCATTAATGATCTAGATATTGGGGCAGAGGAAAGACTCAGTAAGACTGCAGAAAATGCAAGGTTGGAATGAGTGGTTGACACACCAGGGAGTTGTGTGGGCATTCAAAGGGACATGACCTGATCAGACTGGAGAAATGGGCTGGCAGGAATCTCATGAAGTTCGGTAAGGGGAAGTGCAAAGTCTTGCACCTGGGGAGAAAAATTTCTATGCACCAAAACACTCTGGGAGCCAACCAGCTGAAAAGCAGATCTGCAGAGAAGGAGAGTGGAGGACCCTGGCAGAAAACAACCTGACCATGATCCAACACTGAATAATTTGGTAACCTTGGTAAAGAAGGTCAAGAACTGCCTGAGCTGCATTAAAAGTGGTGTTGCCAGCAGGTCAAAGGATGTGACCCTGCCCTCTGCTCTACTTACAATTGTGCATAAACAATCAACAGAGTTGTAAAGAATATATGGGGGTCAGATAGGAGACCTCTAGAAGTCCCTTTCTACTCATCTGTTCTGTGATTCTGGCAAAACAAATGAATAAGAAAGCACACATTTTAGTCTCTCCATATGGAGTAGAAGAAATCAGTGTTCTGGTTCACATGGCAGTGTCTGTCCTATTAGCTTATCCATTGATTTTAACATAAAGCTCAGAAAAATGTGCTTGGCCCATAGTTCTCAGTGAAGTGACACAGTCACAGCTTTCCACTGCTGTAATGAAAATGACACCACTGAAGTGGATGTGACTATAAAATAACTGATGATGTGCTGCTTTGCATAGAGTGAAAAAAGCAGTATTTTCAGAACTAACATCACTGGGAAACTGTGCTGGTAAGCTTGCAAATAATGCCAAAGCATGGCTAAAACTGCTTAATTAGATACATTCTGTCCCATTCTGTGGTATTTATTACCTTTGTCATCCAGTGTATTATTATAGGTCAGACTTCAAAGTCTTGCTTTAGGTTCTTTCATTTGCTCAAAATGGCCTGGTCTCGATGTCCTTTGCCAAATTTCTTCCTGCAGAGGGTTTATCAAGCATTTATGGAATTTATATTTGGCCTATGGTTTTTCTTTTCTAAAACTGGGGGAGATATGAAATTCATCCAGTTTTAATTAGTTTCCTTAAATGGGTCATTATCATAGCTGAAATATCTGAATGAGGTTCTTGGAGCTGGCATGTCTTCTCAGAGGGTAGCATATTCACATGCTTTACATAACACGGTCACAAGGCAAGAGGGAGCTCTATAATGTTCCCCAAAGTGGTGCAATGCAGAAGGATGTATATTGGATGAGAATTCCCTGGGGACACCCAATGCAAACAAGTACCTATCATGTCCACGCATTTCAAGGACATTTTTGTTTCTTTGCTAAGTAGAGAGGGTATCAACAAAAGAGGCAGAGGCTTGGACTCATGCCTCACATCAGAGACTAAGAGAAAGCTTCCTTGCCTTCCTCTGCAGTCACTGGGGAAGGAGAAGCAGGGTCTCCCCAGCCTGTCTGTGAGACACAGCCCAAGTTCCAGCCACCTCATCGCAAAACTGACTTCTCCTTGCCAACCAATAACAGCAGGGAAGAAAGCCTGAAGGAAACAGGCCTGACAGCCTTTTCATGCTCCTCCTGCATACATACATGTGGTTTCCTCCACTGCTTTTGGTCTTCTTGTGGTGTTTGGCCTTTCTTACCTTCCTGCTGTGGATACAGAAGTAATCTTCAGTGCCAGCCTCTACTGTGAGTCGGATTGTTTTTCAAAGTCCTTTTAAATGTCACCAGACAGTAAGCAAGCTATGTCAACTATGATCGCTTTACCACCATACCCTGTGATGTCCTTTGGGGGAGCTGGATCCAGGCATTCTTATTTTCACCCATATTGGATTCTCAGCTATGCTGGCAAAAAGGATTGAAAATAAACAAGGATAGAGTTTTGGTGCAGACAAACATCCACATCTTGGCTCCTGCCTGCTCATTTGAGTAAACAAACAGTGTGTGATACCCTAATGATCTACGTATATTCTACAAAGAACATGTATTTTTTACTCACGACCATTTATCTCATGTTTAGTTACTGGGTGGCAACCTCCAGTATGAATGCAAGGCTGCATACAGAGGAGAGTAAATAATCTGCCCAGAACGGTCCCCTGCAGCCCTCTGATAAAAGGAAATGTGAGCAGAGGTGCACCTTGACCAGCTGGAGTTTTGAATTGTGTTTGCAGAAGCTCAGGTTGCAGCCTGTGTAAAAGCTTTTCTTGCATAGTAGTTAGATCAAGCATTAGCAGCTGCTGTTCACTAGTGCATGTGGAATTAAGGCCAGTGACAGGTTAAAAAAAAAAAACAACATAGAAAACACATGAGACAGAGCAAGGAACAAGAGCTGCTTGATGTTATCACTTAGCTGCAAACAGCAGAGTAGGGGAGGGGAGGGAAGGCTGTTTATCCCAGTTAATCCAGCTTGCTGCAGATTCAAAGGGTCTCTGCTTTCCTTTTAAGTCCAGTTCCCAGAACAGTGAAACAAGGAAGAAAACAAGGAGAAGGGCCTTGGAGGTGGGCAAGTCAAATAAAATACAGTAATGGCTGTGTCCTAAAGTGAGCTAGGAGAGGAAACTGTAAAACATGTTCTCATGCAAAACAGATGGTTAGCTTTCCACCTTGAACAGCAATTACCTGTTTCTTCCAAAACAAGTTTAGTAGCATTCATGTTACGGGTGGTATCACCTTCTGTTTTCTCCACACTGACCTGCATTAGGATACACAAAACTCAGTAGCAATTAATATTTCAAACCTGAATCCAGGCAAGCACTTAAACACAGCCTGAAAATGAGGCTCATCTTTAGTCCCACCAAAGTCAACAAGCTATTGATTTGATTAAATTTTAACAGGTACTTGAATGCTTTGCGAGACTGAGATCTCCCAGATGCTTTTACTTGCTAATTCCCCAAAGTGCTGAACAAACGATACACCCAACCCTCCTCCTAGGCAAAGTCTGCCTGCCAGCTGTGTTCTGGCTTGGGAGGCTCTGTGCACACACATCCATTGTCACGTCATGGCTGCTGCAGGTTCTCTATCTGTCTGGTGCACTGCCCTCTCACCTCCTGCTCAGCCCAAGTGGGGTGAGTCAGGGTCCAAATACAGACTGGGTCTTACTTTGAGTGATGGAGATCAAGGAGCCTGTGCCAAGCCAAAATATTTAGGAGGATGGTACTTTCTGTCTTGCCAAGGATACTGGAGATTACAGCCTCTCCATCTCCATGCCTGAGCCCCAGGGAGGGGCACATTAGCTGCCAGGCTGGAAATGTCATGGTAAAATGGTAATTTTTTTCATGCAATAATCAAGGGAATTAAACACAGACCATTCGTTTCCTTGGGGAGAGAATACATTTACCTGACTTCATACTCACTTCATGTCACGAATTTTCAATGACTCCTAAAACAGAAAAAGTAGATGTGGGTGCCTCCTCTGTGGGTGTAAATTCAGGGCAGAGTCTCTGTTGTCAGAAGTCTCCACTTTGGAGTCGAGCCATGAAGTAGAGTCATTATTTTTGTTACTCTGAGATATTTCATGCTCTCCTGTACTTGAAAAAAGGAACATTTCTCAACCACAGAAAAATGATTGTAGGTGTGGACCAAAGCTGCAAGTTCCATTCATTCACACGGCTGCCTGTATAAAATGAGGCAGGTTGTACAGCTCCCTTAAGCTATACCTGTCCTGGGCTTCAAAGCATGTACAGGAAACACACCTACATAAATACATGGATTTCTGAAGCCTCAGGTTAAAAGTGTAATACAAGGATTATTGACTTGGTGTATTATGCTCAGTCTAGTAATTCTGTACCATGCTATGCAATTATAAATGTCAAGTTGCTAGGGGAAATTTAAACTATCCTTCTCAAAGAAATACCCACACCATGACTCAGAATTGGCTTTGGGCATAGACAAAATAGGGAAGAAGACTCCTGGAAGGCAAGTCTGTCATAGGTAGCAGTGCATATACCACAGCTTTGAAAAAACCTTAAAAATGTGCTAAATTCTAGATGCTTTTAGTCAGAGCAAATGAATTACATCTTAGAGTAGATACCCTAATTGCTTGTCTCCAGTAACTGCACATGGAGTTGGGACCTGGCAGTCTGGGCAAATTTCTCACCCCACGACTGACCTCAGGCACCATGAGTTGCACTGCCTACATGCCTTGTAATGGGTGCAAAAAAAATAGGCTGTCAGGGTATGAGGGTGCGGTGGGCCATTTTTTGTAACTTTTTCAAGTAAACAATCAAACAGAAAAAAATTCCTCAATGCATTGTGGTTTACTCTAAAGTTTCTTAGAAAATCTAGGTTGTCTCTGGCTATTAAACTGGATTAATATGGTCAAACAGGTGCAAATGCAGCAGTAAATGTTCAAAAAGTACTGTTATCCTTCTCTCTTATTTTTCAAATTACTTTCTTCCATTCTGACTGTATTACTCATTCGATTGTGTTTCAGAGACCACTAATCAGGCTAAGTGCCCGTGGCTGGCTGGGAGAGCTGCAGTTTAGGAAGCACCCACTGTACAGCCCCAGCTGAGCGACGAGATGAGGTGGGGCATTCCAGGTGTAAGCACCTCCAGGACTTCTCAGTGATAAAAACACACACACTTCTTGAAATGCTGATTGCAGTGCACAAGGCTTTCTGGCAGGGAAAAAAGCAGTCTTGGAACTGCTATTCATTTTTCACAGCTGTTGCTTCTCAAATCAGATGCTGTAAGGATTAAGAATTGAAGAAAGCGCAGTGGGGCTTCAGACCTGCCTTTGCACATCAACTCCATGATCTCTAACCTCAGTGTAGCTGGCTGCTGCTGAGCCATCATTCATCACAGTGCCTCCAGTTCCCTGCACCAGCAGGTGCCAGTCCAAGATCAAAAGAAATCACAGCAAGTACAGTTTTTCTGCACTTGCTGTGAACATGAAGAGGCATCAGGTCTGTAAAGAAATATGAATAAAGACAGTTTCTTCACCTTTCCTCCTGTGAGTTACATGGTTACCCAAGGTATTTTAGAGAAACACACAGAGAAGGAGTAACCTTCAGCCAGACATGACTCAGCCCTTCGCTTGCAGAAAAAATTGCAACAAGGGGTTGCTTGATGTTGTTTTCCTATCCAGACACTGTCAAGACCTGTTTGGACTGCTTTGTCCTATTGAAATAGCTGTGTGCTGTGCAGAGCAAAATAATATTAATCTTCACCACTACTAAAGTGTGTAACATTTCACCACGGCTTCACAAATATAAACTGAACTGCAGTCATAACATTGATAAGTGAAGTAGTAAGCTGACAGCGAGGTAAGATAGCAAGCACTCTTCCCCTCCTACAGATTGATAACAGCCTCACTCAGAAATGACAGTGTCAAAACAAGTGTCCATGATCACAAATCTGAACAGTGGTCTGAATTCAGTGTACTGATGGGTTTTTTTGTAAAAGTCCCTTAGGGAAAAGAGTAGAAATATCACTTTCCATGGGTAAAATGACCTTGAAAAGCAGAAGCCTGTCAGGTGCAGAGGAATATGCCTCCCAAAGAGCTTGCAGCAACAAATCAGCCACAAATGAAACAGAACTGAAAGGCAGGGAGGATGATAAGGGTAGATTTATACTGAAAGGTTTGATCCTGCAAAGATATATGGACATGGTGACCTCTGTGCGCTGGGGCTGGGCTCTGCAAAGCATCCTGCGGCTCCTCCAGGGCATTACGTGACAGCCCAGCTGCTCAGATGCAGTTGTCACAGGGCAGAGGTGCTGTCCACAAAAATTACCTGGTGTGCAGCAAGCCAGTAATTAAACACTTGCAAGAGACATTGATTGTTTGCACACAGAGTTGTGCAAGCCTGAGTACTTGGTGGAATTCCTCAAATCAAACACAGCAACTATCAAAACGTTTTCCTATTTATACATTTTAGCAAACAAAGGAATTAATGTTCATTGGATAGAAGTTACATAGTTCTTTTATCAGCATTCTATCTTCTGTTGGTTAATGATTCTCTCACCTCTCATGCTAATTAGTGCCCATGCTCAGTGTTTCTCTTCTTTTGGGTCAGTGGGTTTCTTGTGTCACTGGCCCCTGAGTCAGTGGTTGCAGATCTACCCCTGCCAGCATTACCTTTTATCCAGTTGGAGCTGATTTCAGTACAGTTTGCTGAGTTGGCTTTATTAGTTTCTGCCTTATCTTGGAAGATCTACCAGTTGTTTTTGTGGCCCATAAATTCTGCGTTCTTTGTGCCCATTATCAGCAGGCATCCTTCTTCCCAAGCTTTGTTACCATCCCCCTGGGTCTGAGATCACGTCCAGCACTAAACCTTAACAAGGCAATTCTGCCAACAAGTAATTTGCTTTTCTAACGCAGGACATCCCTTAGACCCTGTTAGCTGTTCTCTGTTTAATGGTTTTAATCTCACTTCTTATTGATTGGGTTTGAAAATATACAAAGATCAAGGATTAAAGAACATCCTTTCTTAAGAAAATATTACATATTTTACATTTTGCTACAATCATGAAGACCAGGAAGAGGGTTAGACCAACTGTACCCATGTATGACAAGGACTGAATCATCTGATGATGGTAAATACTCTTATGGAGGATGTTATTTGGGGCACACGTAATAAGATATATTCTTCAGCCCTCCCTCAGTTGATTCACACCCATAGAATAAGTAGGATTGACATTGGTAATATTTGTTAGTTAAGTACGTTGGAAAAATGTATCTACATAGCAAAACCTGTAAAATTGAAAACTGACAGCTATCTGAGGTGAGATGTTTCTGCTTTTATGACATAATCCATAGTAAAAAGAGAGACTAAATTCTATGGCTTATTACTGGTTGCAATAGTTATTTGATCATTTTCTTAAAATGGAATGTTTATTAAGGGCTTCTTCTCTCCCTAACTTTTGGGGTCTATCTTTGCTGTAAGACCATTTGACTAAGGTGTCTCCAGTAGCTCTGAGGAAAGCACTGGATGCAGAACAGGGTGGTGTTAACATTACTGGAGTGTAGAGTTAAAATTGTTTTCCCTGTTTCTATGAGATTGAACTCTGCTGTAAGAACAGTGTAGATTTTTGTTGTCAAGCATAAGACAAGGCATGCTGTTCTGTTAGCAGGCTGCCTATCCAGCACAGAAAAGCAGAAGGATAACATCTGCATTTTGCTAGGATCAGGGTTTTTTTTCTGGCACCACTGAGGATGTCTAACTAACCCTTTTTTAATTTGTTTGTTTACACTGCAAATTGAATATTCTTGTGTCAACCTAATTAAGATCTCTATAAGTAAATGCAGGATTCCTTAAGGAGTCATCAGGATCTGCTAGACTTTTAAGTCCTGTGCCAGGCTCCTCATGAAATTAAACCCCAGTTCCTTAAGATTTCCAGACTGTTTTCTCTCATAGCAGGGCTGGACTGATAGGAAGTGAACAAGCAACAGCTCTTTATCTAAATCACTGAGCTGCTGCACCGGCATGTGAGGGAACAGCCTTTGCTCAAATCAAACAAGCAGGGCAATTAAATTGGTAGATTTTCCTCTTTGTAGAAAAATGCTGTTATTAAAGCTCTAAGTCACAAGGTTGCACTCTATAAATGAGATAAGGCCATCATCTAGTCAGTGGGTTTGCCTTTCCTCTTGAGATATCACTGTGTTACTGCTGTGAAAGCATAGGAAATCAGGTCATTTTTAGCTAATTTCTCTCTTAGCTAGTTAAAACCCTCTCATGTAAGGGCACTTCACTTGACTTGCAATTGCAATTGCTCCCTGGTAGGTTTTGTGAAGGAAATAGTGTTATCTGATAACACAAGCTATATCATAATATTAAATGCCATGTTTAAAAAGCTAATCCTCAAGTTAAGTGATTATGTGGAAATCTCAGCTTATTGAAATAACAAATATTGGCTTTCTCAGGCGTCACTACTGTGGAGAAAGGCTTGAAAATAAGTACCCCAAACATCACAAACCATGAAATAAAGAAAACCAATTTAAACTAATTTGTACATTAAAAAAAGAAAAAACAGATAAACAAAAAAAAACCCCAAACCAAACCAACCAACCAACAAAAAAAAAAGACCCAAGTTTCCATTAAAATTTCCTATTTTTATGTCTGTGTTCTTTCATTTTTAGAGAAACTTCTCAAAAGGCATTGGGACTATGCCTGAAAACATTAAAGATTTTTTTCTGTTAATTGCCAACTAGTAAGTAAGTGTGTCACATGCTTTTTACACTGGTATTGCTACGGTTTGTAAAGAGAAGAGGTGTTGCACTTTGGACAAATATACACTAAAATGTTTAAAGTTTCATTTTCTTTTAGATTTGTATACTTAAAAAATCAGTTTCATTTCTAGATTTAATTGGGCTTTGTTCTCAAAACATTAATGTGCACTTTCATTTCAGCTCAATTCCCTTCATTATCCTGCAAAGGCCTTTTGCAATGTAAGACTATTTCCACTTTTGAAAAACATTTATTCTTGCTATGCATTTGTACTTTTTTCCGCGAACTCACGAATATCTTTCTAGCACTGTTTCTTTTTACTGGAAAGCCTGAATGAGTGGAGAATGACCATAATAAGAGACAGCAGGGACACATCTGGGCTAAGTACGGGTTTTTTGGCAGCTGTTTACTCCTGCTCCCTTTTGTCAGTTTAGCTGGTAGGGATTCTGCCTTCAGTTTCAAATCTTTTATGCACACAGAGAAGTATGACTGTAGAAATTACCTACCTCTTATGTGAATTTATTGCAAACCTTTTCCTTTGTGCTGCATTTTACTCTAGTCATTACCTGACTTGAATGTGCAGATTTTAACATGTTTTCCCTTTGTTTCTCCAGTCCTCTCCTGCAGCGGTTTTCACACATTTAACATCACCCAGCAGTAGCTGTCTACACACTTCAACAGGCCCATTATGAGGCTTAATTTACTGCGGCCAAACCAGCTTCTCTGTGACTCATGTATTAGCCTTAGGAGCTCTCTTTTTCTGGCATACATAGGAAAGGAGGTGGAAATTTTTCACTTGGTGTTAAACTGCTGGTTAGTAACTTAGCAGGTTATCTGTGTCTAACAAGTCTGAGATGTATATTGACTGCTGTTTTACACAACTGATACCTTGACAAAAATACTTCTCATGGCTGCTTTGAGAACAACCTATATTTAGAAGAACTCTAAATGTAAAAGCAGTTATTAAATTTGTTCTACATGGGCATCGTACCAAGGAGTTTTGTTTTTTTACAGCCATGCCACCTCCAACAATAGGTAACGAGAAGATCATGAGAGATCAAAAGCATATCACCAAGTACAAAACAAGATTAATGAAAAATGCCGTATGATTGTCTGGGGAGGACCTTTCACTCTCTCATAAAATCCTGTAAAATTTGAACATAAATAACATGACGTCAACATCACTGACCTTCTGAGACAGAAAGTCACACTAGTGATACTAATCTGTTCTAAAGACTTCTTGGCTTTTTCATCCCTTTCCCTTTGGTCTTATATAAATACATTTTTTCTAGGCAGGTCTCAATTACCTTTAATGGCTGTCTTAGTGATGTTAGTGGCAATCTTATAAGAAGCACTTGCAGAATTTAAGAGGGAAGTCTGCATTAATAGTGGACCATAGTATATTTGCAAAATATCTGTATGAAAATCTGCTCTGGTTTATAGTGGAAATTCAAGTAGAAATTCTGTTATCTCCAGTTCGGTTGTGCATATGCTGTCCCTGCAGCAGGCCAAAATATCTGCTGAGCTCTTTGAAAGCAAAGGATTTGCCATCCCTGAAAATGGCAGACTGTCCAAGTAAATTTGTTCAGGCAATTATCAGGACCAGCTTGAAATGACACGAAGGAACGGCCTCTTCCACAGAATTTCTTCTTAAGAACTGGAGGCAGCCTCTCATGGCATTCTTTTGGATATCTCCTGCCTCTTTCCTCCAGTGATTCTTTCCAAGAGGGTTTCTTTTGCTACACTCACTTCTACAGTTTGGAAATGTCACCTGGGCAGAACAGGAAGATATCCTGCTTTTGTTTGGGACTTCTGGCTTGCTCAGCATCCAGAAACCACAGAAATGCTCCTTGGGGAGGAAGGTTACTCTTCAGCACCCATTCCAAAATCTGATACTTTGGGAGTGTTAGGGGATTGATTTTTGTATCCGGATTTCATAGATGATCCGTGTTTCTGCTGTACATTTGACATGCTCAGGATGTCTGACTGTGCAGAACCAGTGCACGCACAGTAGGGGTGATACTCCCCAGTGTATTAAGCCCATCAGGTACACACTGCACTGAAGCCTGCAAAAGTATTTCTGTCGAGAAAATCCATCTATCCTAGTGGGTCCTGAAGTGACATGAGTCAGTGTCTAAAATGTAAAAAAATTTTCACTACTTATCTAGGCCGCATGAAACCAGAGGTCATACCCTTAACAGAACTCAAATTCATCCCCAATGAGCCATCACACTCCTTCTTCCAGTGGGTATTCATTTATAGCAAGTAGGTGGGTCACTAAGGGTGGTCTCTTCCCTGCCATACACCCAGCTCTGCTGCACAGTTTCTTCCATGATGCCACACTGGAAGAAAAGTCAAGGAAGCAATTTTATTTCCTTTTTTCAAGAACAGTCCTCCAGGATATAAAACAGTTTTTCATGCCAGTATTATCAGAAATTACACAGTTCACCAAAGTCAGCAAGGACATTTTTTCCAGCAGGTTGCCAATTGTTTCTAATTTGCAAGGCATCCAAAAATATTTCAGCTACTGAACCTAGTTCAAATTTTTACACTCAAACCTTATCACTTTTATAGATTTTAGAGGCAAATATCTGACAGGCTCAGGGCTAAAAACTCATATTGCCACATCCCACTTTATTCATACTGTGCCCTTGCAGACAAGGACTGAAATATCAACAACTGACTGCCTCCATCCTCTTGACACCCTCCGTTAAGATGCTTACGTACATTGACAAGGTCCCCTCTCAGTGTTCTCTTCTTGAAGCTGAACAGGCTCAGCTTCCTCAGCCTTTCTTTGTAACAGAGATGCTCCAATCCACTACTTATCTTTGTTGTCTGCCACAGGACCTGCTCCAGGTGTTCCATGTCTCTCTTGTCCTGAGGAGCCCAGAACTGGACACAACACTGCAGGTGTGGCCTCAACAGGACTGAGTAGAACGACAGTATCACACCCCTCAACTTGCTTGCAATGCTCTTCCCAATGCTCACCCCAGGAGACCTTTGGCCTTCTTAATCACCAGGACACACTGCTGGCTCACGGACAGCTTGTTGTCCACCAGGACCCCTCCTCCTCTTCTCCTCAGAGTTGCTTCCCGGCAGGTTGGCCCTCAGCCTGGGCTGGTGCATGGGGTTATTCCTCCCCAGGTGCAGGACCCTGCACTTGCTGTTGTTGATTCCCTCATCATCATTCCACAGACACAAGGCTAAAGATCCCCTGACACTGAGGCACCTCTCCTGCTCTGCAGTCCCGTGTATTTGACCGAGATGGTCAGGCTGGCCGGAATGGCAGCATGAGAAGAGCATCACAGGGGTGCACAGGAGCCAGGTGGGTACCATATTTGAGCTATCCCTCCCAGAAAGCTTATTCCCAGCCTGCCCCCACAGTCCCTCCATGGTGGCAACTGGGCAAAGAAAAAAAGAGGCTTTACGCAGATGCTGTCCCACCGAGCTTCACAGGGCGGTCTGCGATGTCATCTTCAGCTACTAAAACAAACCTGGTTAACCACAGTGAGGCCTCTGCAAAAACAAAAAAGCAGAAAAATACCCTGGATTCTGGAGAGATTATTAAATTGCATGCCCTGTAAGCTCTTATTATTATAATCACTTTTGATATGCACTGTACAACGTTCACCTGGCTTTCATCCCTACCTCTGTCTACTGTTCGCAGTTGAAGAAAAAGTGACATTTATTTTGGACTAAATGACAGCTTTGTTCCAGACCAGATGTCTCATTCACTATGCATATGTCAGCCCTGCAGGTGCTATCTCACACTCAAGAAACAACAAGTTTTTCAAATAACAGTGTAATGTCAAGATATCACTTGGGCAAAATAATAAAGCATTTTCTCAGCTTCAGTCATAGCAAGTTTTGAGGTTTGGATTTTGGTTTTTCTCCCATACAGTAAGTTATATGCGCTTTCTCTTCCATCACTCTAACTGAGAACAACTCCACTGACCTCAGAGGAAGGCTTCACATCTATGCTATTAAGAATGAAACTTTAAACTAGCATATGGATATGCTGCATATTTGAGGCACTTGGCTGGTTTAACATTTTAATTCTTCAGGGACTGTCTTTAGATTTTCCTGTCTCTAGTGCATTGAAAGAAAATCCAAGCTTTCAATGAGTCATTTAAGAATCTCAGCTTTTGGGGAAAAAATTTTAGTACAGGGTTTCACATGAGTATTATGTCACTTAGATGTAAACAGCAGAAAGTATCCTTCCATATTTAGTCCAGTTGCTACATCACATAACGTACCGACTTCTGCCTTTCACTCACCACAAAAGAACTGTAACAACTTCCTTCTGGCTTTTATAACACCTATTTTGGAAATATATTGATTTTTTTTGTGTGGTGACAGCTCACTGTCTCTTCAAATATGAGTCCTCCTCAAATATCACTTGCAAGTGACCCATTTGTGTTTCCTTTCAAGTAGGTAAAATTTAGATTTTAAGATATGAAGAGTAGATTGCCCCAGTGGCTACTAATCACATACCTTTGCTTCATCTTAAGCTGTGTGACTGTCATAAGAGGTAAATTATTATGGTCCAGATCTACAAAAGTATCTAAAGAAGAACCTACGTAAAACCAGGAGTTTCATCACCACAGAGACATACTCCAAAAAGCTTCCTTATCCCACAAGGTCTAGGAAAATTTTTGGTGTGCCATTTAGTTATACTTCAATATATGTAAAGTGCTGAATCTGTCTTTGAAGGAAAACACTGTTCTTCATCCATGGGTGGCCAAATCCACCATCCAAGCTTCCCTCTCTCTGATGGGAGCTCTGCACACTGCTTCACTGCCACATCTAATATGCTTTGCTTGTTGGTACTTGGGGAGATCTTGGGCCAATTTCTGTTACAGATTCAAAGAAAACCTCATAAACCCTGCACAAGCCAACACTAGAGCTAGACCCACCAATGAGTGAGGAGAAGGACAGACAGGCTGCCACACTGCACTGTAAAAAAACATTGCTTGTGGACATGAGGCATGGTATAAACCACCGTGCCCTTTTATAACTGTGTTGCTGGCCCTGTGTTATATGGAAATTAATCTCACTTTTTAAAGAGTGCATATTCAGAAGAACCATAACAGAAAAAGAGAGTCAAGCAGAAATCCCCAAACCGTGTCACTTCCAAAACTATAAAGGTCAAAATTTATTATTATCCTCTCTGAAGGGTCCTCCTCTTGACACACAAGAGCAAACTGTTAATAATGGGTAATAAATCCTGGTCACAAACAGCTTTTGTGGCTTTTGCTCTGCTTTTCAATCTGTTTCCACAGCACATAAGTGGAAGAAACAGATAAACCTTTTTTTTTTAGGAATCATGAATATAAGTAATTTGTCTTCTTTCTTTAAAGCTTTAGGAAACCAATCTGCCTCACATTTTTGCTTCTGTGAGTGCTTATGTTTTAATTTTTTTGAGCTCTCTTCACTTTATCTTTGCTTACCAGTTTCAGAGAGCACATGGTGTTTTGAATGTTAAAGAGAAATTCCCTATGTGATGTCCAGCATGCAAATTCACAACTGAAAAATGTCTCCACAGCCCAAGCTTAGGAAGAGGCATTTTCTTCTCTCTTACAAAATGTTTAAAGAATATTTTGCTTTACACATTAAAATCAGCAAAAATGTGGAAGTTTTAGTACAAACATACAATTTACAAGGAGTTCACTTTCCTGAAATGTGCATGTAGAACTGGGGTGTGCCGTGAGCTAGCATGGAGCAGATTCTGCTGTCTCTGTTTCTCTTCCATGGGAAATGAGGACAAGTTCAGCCAAGCAGTTATGGCCACAGCGTTAAGTTTTGACCTAAACCTCATGAAAGAGAGGCTGTAGAGAACAGTGAAGGGTAGATGTACTTGGGCTGCCCTTAAGCTGTACTTCAGGGTATGGCAGTAAAGCAGCCATCAGAGGCACTGAGGATGAAAATATTCAAAGTCCATAGATGCCTTGTATTCTGCTTGCTACCCCATATCACATTTTTACAGGTACCCTCACTGCTGCTAGTAAGATAAATTTCAGTGTATCTTAATTTTAATCCAGACCATCACCTTCATTTTGCTATGTAGTAAGCACATAAGATTAAAGCATGTGCTGAAGTCTGCTGAATTAACATACCTGCATAAGTAACTTGCTGTGCACACACTGGAGTTTCTAATTGAGTGTCTATCTATTTTTGCTCCATACTGAGATTTTTATTTGAACATCCTGTCTTTTAAATTATTGGGAAATTTTCTGCAGAAAGCCACAGTTTCAGAAATAATGACCTTAATGGCCTTGAAAGGGAGGGAAAGAGAGAGGAAGGGAGAGAGGGAGGGAGGGAGGAAGGGAGGGAGGAAGGGAGGAAGGAAGGGAGGGAGGGAGAAAGGAAGGGAGGGAAGAGGGAGGNAGGGAGGAAGGGAGGAAGGAAGGGAGGGAGGGAGAAAGGAAGGGAGGGACGGAGGGAGGAAGGAAGGTTGGTTTAGATTAGATATTAGGAAGAAATTAATTACAATAAGGGTGGTAAGGCACTGGAACAGGATGCTCAGAGAGGCTGTGGAATCCCCATCCTTTGAAGTGTTCAAGGCCAGGCTGGATGGATCTCTCGAGTAACCTGGTCTAGTGGAAGGTGTCCCTGCCCATGGCACAGGCAAAGGAGCTGGGTGATCTTTCAGGTCCCTTCCAATCCAAACCACTTTATAATTCTATTTTTCTGGGATTCTATCTACTAACAAAAGCAGTAAAATATTTGAGTTACCTTTAAGTACTGTCAAGGAAATCTGTTACTCTCCTCTATGGATTAATATGTTATATAGTTAAATAAATAAATATTTACAAATTCAGGAGTTTAGTCATTCTCCATAATGCAGATAGTCTGCACTATCAAGCTATTTCTTATTTCCAGGATTCTTTTTACAGTGGTACTTGCTCAAAAATTGATGAAAGACTACTTATAAAGGACAACAGACTTATAGTTTGGAGACAGAATGTCTTCTTACCATTTTCTTCACACTTTCAGGCACTTCATTTTTCCTGTTCTTACAGCTAAAAATGCCAAGATGCAGCATGGATGGATAAGAATTCAATTTGTTGCAGAATTGTGAAGAGTGTTTTGTAGAAAGTGCAACACCCTATCAATAATCCAGGACACTCATCTCTTCCAGAAAAAACCTATTTCACTCACATTTTAATTAGTAATGCTGAAATCAGCATTATGTATCCTAAATTGGTGGACATTAAGGTAGACATTATGTACAATTAATCAAAATTCAAGGTGTAGGTCTGTGGGTCACATTTATCCTTGAAATCTTAATATGCATTTATAATGAGAGGGAGCTCAAGGAGATCAGTTCAGATTAGAACTTGCTAGGGCACAGCCTCAGGCATTATATTACTCATACAACAGTTATATGACTTTCCATGTGCAATTAACTACAGGGTAAGCACTTCAAAATTAAAGCTGTGGTCATATATCCTTCATAAACTCACAAAGCTGTGTGTGTAAATGGCTAATAGATGCAATTGCCGTGACACCGGCAGGTGGTTCCCATTCTGAACCTGGCATAGTCCTGGTCTTCAGTGACTGATAACAGCCAAACAAGCCTTCCAGATGAAAGATGAAATCCTAGCAGTACTTTGACAAATGCCAAAACTGACGTCAGAACAGCCAGGTTTTTATTTGGAAAATTGTATTTACATTCTTATAAGAGAACATGTTGAATTTTCTTCTTTAAAATACCATTTGCAGCACAAAGGTTGTGTAACCTTCCTGTGGTTACTTCTTCCAAAAAATATCTTTGAGGAAAAGGCAAAAGTTGAAAAAAACCCTTTTTTTGTGATGACTGCAACTAGAACACGAATCAACAGAGCACAGGGAATTCAAGGCAGGGAAATACTGGAAGAAAACCAGACAAATAACCAGGTGCCTAACTGCTCAGATATGGTCCATTCCACTGAAAGCCAGCCTAGTTGTCCCATTAAATCATTCAGATAGATAGAAAATATTGTCTCTCCCTATGAACAACCTTGGCATTCTCATAACCTTAGCCATCAAGGCTACAACTAAAGACTGGTAATACAAATAAAAATTGGCTTGTTACTCAAAAGTTTACTTGAGGAATATAAGAGAGTAAATCAAAGAAAGGAAACATAAAACTTGTCACACTATACCTATAGGCTTCATCACATATATTTTTTTCAGGAGTCCATTCCTGAGTAATCATCATTATCTGGTCATCCACCAGCCTGAGCTGATACTGGGTCTTGTCCCAGACCAGGTGCAGCACCTTGCACTTGCTCTTGTTAACTGCATGAGATTGCCATGGGCCCACTTAAGCTTGCCCAGGTCCCTCTGGATGGCATCCTTTCCTTCAGGTGTGTCAACAGCACCACACTGCTGGTGTCATCTGCCAGATTTTAAATGTTCTTGTCAGTTAGATAAATGATTAAAATATGAAGTGCCAACAATCTGTAAACTGCCTAAATTGCAGCTAATATTATTGTCTTGAGAACAATTTTAGGTAAGAATGAGCGTCATCCACCAGTCAGGACTGAACAATTCAAGAGTCCAATTCCTCTCCTTTTCAGCTTTGGAAAAAGAAATGGATACCACCAAATGAAAATGGGCATTTCTTTCCCATGATATGTGCAGCTTCTTATTACTTTGTCTCAGGTAAGGTCAGTAAAGGCCACATATTTCTTTTCACTCAGTCTCTAGGTAACTGTGAGAAAAGCTGTACACTTGACACTGGACTCGAGTTATTTCGTGCCATCTGTAACCTGTAATATTTCATGTCATGGCAGGGAAAGTGATTTCAGATCTGGAGGAGAAAGTGTGGAATAATTTTGTGTAACAGGCTGTCCTGGTTTTGGCCAGAAGAGAGTTAATTGCTTGCAGTAACCAGGCGGGAGTGTGGCTAAGGCCTGGACACTATTCTATACCACCTCGTGTCATTGCCAGGGGTGGGGGGAAAAGGAGTCTCTCTCTTCTATGAAGAAAGGGTTCCAGCCAGTCAAGAAAACATGGCAGGGGAAGGCATCTGGTATTTGTTTATTTTCATGTGCTTTCCACTGTTTCTTTGTCTCATACCTTTTGTTATTAATATAATCGCTCTTACTATTGTTTTCCTATCTCATTGCTGTTTTCAGTAAAGTGTTCTTATCTCAACCCATGACCTAGTTTGCATAAGTGGGCAGCTTGGTGATAAATGCAAAAGACTGGCTTACAGATCATTGAACTTCACACTATTTATAAATTCTAACAAAAAAAGGCATCAGCATTGGTGACAATTTACATAACTTTTCTATTAATTAGTACTCTACCCCCTATTTGCTAGTTATATTTCTCACTTCTCAAGCTAATTAGTCCAGAGGTGCAGTTCTTCCCTCCGTTTGAGTCTGGGGTCTGTTTTGATTGGGTGGTCAATGAGTCAGTGGTCATGCTCACTCTTGGATGGAATTACCTTTCCCCCAGTTCCTGCTCAGTTCTGCTGACTTCGTTCCTGGTGGCTGTCATCCAGACAGATCATTCAGCTTGGGATTGTCTTCTCTTTCCCTTAAAACAAGAGATTAGCCAAACATACAATGTTCACAATGCAATTGGTTAATCACAGCTGTCCAACTACAGTTATTGATAAACAACTAAAAAAATTGCAAGGTTTGATTCAAATCCTCAGGGGCTTAAATCTTGGGGGGGATCAATATCAAAATGTCTGCCACTTCATGCAGTTAGACCACCCTATCCCCTGTGCCTGGGATTGCTGCTCTCCTCTGCCCTTGGGTTTCTTCACAGAGCACAAAATTGTTTTGGGGGGTCATTTAACATTTAACACAATTCATTTCATACTGTTTAAGTAATTTCTATGAGGATTGCATTCATCAGCTATATTAATAATAATTAAAAACAGTTCTGAGATGCAAAAAGATTACTTTAATATCTCCTTCATGGAGAAAACACTCTGGGGTTTCTTCTGTTTTAATTTACTTTTGTCTCCTGAAGATTTTTTCAAAAGCTGCAACCTTGGCTGATGTGGAGATATATAAAGGGTAAATGGGCACCCATCCTGAGCCGCAAACACCTTCTTATCAATCAGCCATTTCAATTAATTAAGACAATATCAGCGTTTAATTCCAAACCTGGCATCAATACAATGCTGGTCAGACAGCAATTAAACTACAGCTTAAAGTTACCATCAGAGAGAGAGTAGAAAGATTAAGAGATAAGGAAAGAGTGTGAGGGAAATTGCTTGCTTTTGAGACACTGAGCTGGGAAAACAGATGCAGGGAATCTTTAAAGGTCTTTTAAATGGTGGAGAACTTTACTAATGCAAATATTTTTTGTTGTGGCATGTGTAGAAACCTGGGCAGTAAGGAGTTAATGCATTGCTGTGCCTCAAACACCAATGACCACTTAAATGGGCGAGTTAGAACAGGATGTGCCTGGAAAGGGGAGCCCTACAAAAGTAGAGCAGCACCTTTCTGGAGCCAGTTTTCCTGTTCAGGTCCGTGGTGACCACACAACAGAGAGCATAAGCACAGAACTGGGGTCAAGGAGCAGGCAAGACCAATAGAGGGGGATCAAGACCACCAAGGACCCCAGAGCACCCCCCCCCCCACCTCTTTGGAAACTCTCCATTGGAAGACTGCATATGCCCCATAGTGTTGCACCAGATGCAAAGAATTCCATCTCTGCAGAGGGATCTAGGCATTCCCATGCTAACTAGAATGCATATAACACAGCAAACTCTTTGTTGCATGGGCCCCCAATCTCTACGAATCAAGACTGAGACCATCACTCTGATCATGGACATTGAAATTGCAACAATCATGTCTAATCACTAGAACGACAGGTGGTGATATCTTTTCTCTCCAATATCTGCTCTTATCCTTTCCTTCTCCTGCTTTCTTTTCCTTATATATTTTCTTCATTGTATTTTATAATTCCACAGAAAAGAACCAAAATGGCCGCATGCCTCCTTTCTGCTGTAATCAAATTGTTTCAAAATAAATCTGCCTCAAATATACACCAGTCTCATTTCACTTTAATTCACCCCAAGAGACTTTTTAACAGGATCCTCAGTTATCCAGTCTCAGAGGTCAGTTGTAATAGCATGGCACCATTTTCTTGGAAGGGAAATAATTTATAATATATTCTTTACATTGACACAATTCCACTAATGCTTGAATATGGTTTTTGTTATCTAATCAGTCATCTATTTCTTCTAGTCACCAGGAAGAGAAAGTCTTGCTGTGAGGTGACAAACATGCATCCTTTGCCTACACTAGACAAGATGAGATCATAATCTTCTGGAGGTGTTTATTCTTCCTTGCTGACTTTAAGGGATGCCTGCTCTTCCAGAGTGTATATTTCTCTGCACTGACAGCAAGGGGAGCTTAAACAACAAGTTGAGAGGGGGAAGGCTGCAGCGTGTGAAGTTTCATCTTTGCATGTGAGCCCTGTCCTCTATGCCTCACATCAGAGCTGTGTGACTGACCACAACAGCTCCCTGAGAATGACCTGATGATATCCTTCCTCTAATGCATGTCATTTACTGAAAGTGTTACAACACCATAGGAAAGTTTACTTATATTTGCCCAAATAGATTTTTAAAGGCAATTTTCAATGCTGATTCCCAGATACAGTCTTTCTGCTGTAATATCTAGCTACAAAACAAGTTATAGGAAAAAAAATTCCTGAAGTTTTCTCACTGGGGAAGGGGAATGCTAGCTGTGGACTGTGTAAATGTCCATCATCTTGTCTTTGTCTCAGTGGCCACATGGAACTGAGTCGAGGTGGTGAGCACCTTTTTGTGTGAAAATCACCCTCTCTTTTGTGTATTTTGTTATTAATATTGCTGCTATTACTGGTCGTTTCTCATCCCATTGCTGTTTGCTTTCAGAAGATTGTTATCTCGACCCATAGTCTCTGCCTGCATCCCTCTCTCAGAGGGAGGTGCAGGGAAGGGGAGCAGCTTATTTGGACTTTAATTCCCACCTGGTTCTAAACTACTACAGTGCCATATCCAGGCTTGCAGCCATTTTAAGGCAATTATCCTGCTCTTGCTAAAATTCCTCAAGGCAAGGGTCTTCCTGTTAGCAAGAGACTGAAGAGATGATCAAACAGTTTACAGTCAAATATTGGATTGTGCTTCAGTGCTGAAACTTTAAATAATTGGTCTTATAATAATTCTGCTTTTCCAGATCCAAAATATTTTATAAATATATCCTTTCCAGGTCATATAAATCAGTGTCACGCTCAGTGTGCTCAGTGGTGAGGAAGGAATATCTGTTCTTTTGTTCAGTAGTCATCCAACCTGGCTTTTTATCTTTAAAATAGAAGAGGTGTAGTATCATGATCACAAATTTCATGCAGTCTGTTCATATATTGTTGAACTTACAGTTAAATTTCCCTGAAAAACAATTCATCACCATACAACCTACCACAAAACTCCAGTCATCTCTGTAAAACAGTCTGCACAGTTACAGTTACATTGGGCAGCAGCTGGCAATGAAGGAAATTTTGACCGCTTACCAACCCGACAAATTCAATCAGTACAATAGCAGTGGAGCTATTCTCTTTCTCAAAAAAAAAAAAAAAA
>VZTJ01001900.1:2713341-2762354 GCA_013397795.1 Orthonyx spaldingii | reverse complement strand
AAAAAAAAAAAAAGGAACAACAGCAAAGCAACAGCAACAAAGTAGTCGTAACTCTTTCTATAAAGAAGACACATTAGAGACAGCCTGCCCATGAGTTGTTTCCCTATAGGTAGAGCTCTTTTATAGTCTGTTCACTGCAAGCAGGTATTGCCAGTGTGTAAGGCTCGGCTTTGTAAAGTGCTGCCATCCTGGGTTTTCAATGAAATCAGGATGGAGCTCAGGACTCAGTGTGGCTTCAAGCTCCCTCTAACTGTTAACTTTACTTGCTGAGAAGAAGAGCCAAAATATTTTTCATTCTTTGGTAGCCAAAAAGAATGGAAGAATATCTGATGGATTGTGCATTCATGGTCAAGGGGAGAAGCTGCAGCAGGACAAATTGCAAACATTTCAGTTCAAAGACAGGACATGACAACAGCAAATGGTGGAAATGTAGGTGAAGTCCAGCTGGGCTGATGTGTATAGCAATGGCGTCACAGATCAGCACCATTCGAATCGTACTGACAGGAGTGAGGTGATGAGAGGCAAAGCATTAATGTAATGATACTTTACCTTTTTACTTAGAAGATTAAATATAATAGTCAGCTCCTTAATTTGTACACAAAGTCAAGCTATAGATTTTTGTTTTCTCAATCTTGTTCTTCTGCTGTTGTTCTTGATTATCAAAGGGATTCATGAACAGGCTTTAGCTAAGTTTAGGCATTTTGAAAACTGTTTATTAGTTGTGTTCATCCCTCACTGGGAATTCTCAAAGCATGGTGAAAATCTCTCTGCTAAACTTCAAAGGTATTAAAGGTAATCCAGTCAGCCTAAGATCCATTTTTTTCCCCAAATAATTAAACAATTCTTCATCACTTTTGTTGCTATATAATTTATGGCAAAACTGCAGACTGGCTCTGATTGCAAGGATGGTTCAGGAATTGTACACATTTGCCAGCAGCTATTGCTTTAGCTGGCATTTGCCTTACCTGTGGTTCACAAAGCATGGCCTGCTGCTCTTTAAAAGGGTGCAGACTTCCTGCAGAGCCTTTGGAAGAAAGGGCATCAAACAGTTCTGGCATAAAACTGTACATAACCCAAGCATTTATGATGAAGGAAATCTCTAAAACCTCAGGCTACGAGAATTCCTGGGCAGTTCTGTCATTCAAGTACCAAATCTGAGGTATCCTATAGATGCTCTTGTTTCTCAGACTCAGGAAAAATAGATCAGATCTTTGTAATCTCTAGCTTTGTCTATACCACTGAGTAAAATAGTCCAAGGACTGGGGGTCCTGAGGCCAACTGGCAGAACACACCTTGCAATCTGTGCAAGACTTATCCCCTTGCTTGTGCTGATTTCTCAGGAGCAGTCCATGACATACATTGTGATCCAGGCTGTGCCTGATCATTCCTTTGGGAAAAGGCAGTTTCAGAGATCTTCAGAACTCTGTGGGAAGGGGACCAAATATCTGTGAATCCTGCAGATCATGTCACTTGTCAGTGCCAGACGTGTAGGTAGCAACAATTCCAGCTTTAGGGGATGACTTACATAATCATCTCTGGGCGAGTGGCCTGGTGGCAGAGCCAGCAGCCCATTACACAAACAGATTTCACTTGCTAGACAGCTGAGCTGGCACCAGGCTGCAAGCTCCAAAAGATCAGAAAACCGGTACTACTGCTCCAAAAGAAGTAGCTGGAGAGAACTTCTTTTGAAAGGCAAGGAATCCCAGCTCCCTTGAGAACATTATCCTGGAGCTGGAAAGACATGTGCTCTATCAGCTTAAGGTTGCTAGTGACTGGCTCAGGACATGCTTAACATTGTCAGAACCCTGCTCTCAGCCATATACTCTTATCACCCACCAACCAGTTCAAGCCAGCTCCTCTCACTTCTTCAGGGCTATGGGGTGGCCACACAAACTTATCAAATCTAGAGTTCATCTTCTTAAATGAAAATTACCCACTGTGGTAGCTGAACCCCTGCACTTCTGAGCACCCAGCCGCATGCAGTGATGCTGCATTGTCAGCCCCATCCTGTGCTGGAACCATTTCAAAAAGGTCATTATGTCCACTTGGCTAGTGAAGTACTGCTGTCATATCTTTTCTGGCATGAAACAAGCATTTGGAGCATGCTCTAATAACGGAATAGCAATCAGTCTTTAGAAAATTCCACTGCTAACGTTTTCTGTATGCCTAATTGAAGTTGCTGAACCCATATATAGCCAGTAAAATGAAATGGCCTGATTTTCAGAGATGCTCAGTTCTTCCACATAAGTGCCTTTGCAAGACAGATGATTTACTAGGCTGTGCTGTTAAGCTTGTTAGCTGCTGGCTCTGAAGTTTCAAAGGCTAATCTAAACTGACAGAAATAGGCATTTTGCAGAGGGACCATCTTAGGGGAGAAATATTTTATAGGAGTCTACACTGAATCTATATATGGAGTCTGGGCTATCAGCCAGGCCAGGGTGTGCAGTCCTATAAGTTGTTTCTACTAGAAAAAAATGATAAATACATTGATTGAAGATTTGACAAAGAAGTCACATATTTTTTATATGCAATCCCATTTATTCGCAACAATATTTACAAAAATGCAAGGACTCATGTTTCCTTCATGACACTGATTTAACACAGAAGTTTGTAGACCTGAGGTCCTCTTTGCAGGAGCCCATCCAGTAAAACAACACCTCCCTGCAGCTGGAGAGGAGGATGCTCCTCTCCCTCCATCAAGACTACATCTGCTTTGGAATCCCTTATGTGGAATCAAACAATGCAATGAAATTTCTTTCTCCTTGGCACCAAGTCCCATTTTTTACTTGCCTGAAAGCCTCAAGTTGCTCTTTTTTTTTTAAATATCATGCAACATACACCCTCTTGTCTTTTGTCTTTCCTTGCTAGTTGCCCTGCTTCTTTCTCACATAATCAAACATGCCTTATTATGTACCTATTTTCTGGAGGATATTTGTTGCCACTGTTATCTCCCCTCCAACTATAGTTACTTCTTGTCTGAGATGAGCAGTGAGTGTTCTAGCCTCACCTGTGTGTCCATAGAAATCTTAAGAAGGGATCTCACAAGCTTCACTGTGCCTTGGATAAAGACCTCTCACCAGATTCTTCCTTTGTGTGAGATATTCTCCCCCTCACGAATTCCAGACAACATTCTGAATATTCACTGAGAGATGCAAAATCGATTCAGGACCCAAAGTCAGTGAGAAAAAAAATTGTAATGAGGCAAGAAATGAGGGGAAAAAAATAATTCCGAAACCCCAGTTTGGACCCATTCTAAATCAGAGGGAAAGGAAGCAAAAATTATGGCTGGAGTAGGGCATTTATTTCTTTTTAATGACTAGATGCAGACACTGATGTTCATCTTGTGATAAGGAAAGTTTAGCAAAATTGCAAATGGATAAGTAACTATTCAGTGCTGTACTTGCATGCTCTTCAAAATTTTAATTATTGCAGTGAGTAGAGAAAATATAATTTATTTTTCTCATGAGACAGAAAATGAGCAAAAGACAGACAGCAAGGTCTGTTCTTTTAATTCGTTAATCTAGTAATCTATATTCCACATTTTTGCAAATCAGATTTATCCTGCATAGTAAATACAGCTTCGCAAGACTTCACTTGAGTAGATGTGATTTTGCTAATCTCCTTTCAGACATTCTGACCACTCCACTCTTTTGCAAACATCAAAGCAGAGATCACAGCAGTTGTCTTTTTTATTTTGCTGGGCGGGAACTGAAATATCCCATGAGTACCTTCTGTGAAATAAAGATGCTGATTTGACAGATATTAGGACCTTGTAGTCACTGGAAATCAGGGGACTCACATAGAATCTGTATTGCAGATCTCTCCCAAACCTCAGATTTGGGTATATAATAAGTGTAAGGAATCCCTACCTATCCTTTCTTAATTTGGTCTTTTTTATGTTCTTTTGCCTCCTTGCAGCCCCTCTACAAATAATGTTATCAATCACTTATGCTCCAGACTTCTACATTTTCTATAAAGCAAAAGTAAATGTTGCATGCATCCCTAATGGTACATATGAAATAGCTCTTTGATACAGTTTCTTTAGGCAGTTTTTACTTTGCTAAAACAAAGTTATTTTTAAAAAACACCCAAATTCTTGCAGAGTTGTTAAAGCAGATTGATTCAATTAGCTTCCATGCTGAGAGGGTTTAGGATATTCTGATTTCTGGGCCTCTTTTCAGAAGCAGGCAAAGACAAGAATTTTATATTTCAACCAGGGTACAAATTTGACGTTCTCATTTCTAGAGCCCTCCATACAGGATCTGAACTTGGATTCTTGTCATCATACACCATGTAAGTAATTACCTGCTTAGTGCATTTAACATATTGTGGACATTGTATATAAACTATATGGTCAAGCTATAGTAGTACATTAAGTAAAAGAAACAAATTGCAAAATTCAAGGTCCATGCACTGACTCATAGCTAAAGGTATCTTCTGACATAACAACTGTACTAGAAAATGTATCGATCTTCCTATTTGTTCCTACCAATCTTTCCTATATGAAACTTTTGTATTTTTTTTTGTAATTATTTGTATGCAGAAGTGTTAATGCTATTTGTATATTTTATCTCCTGGTCCACATTCATCTTCTTGCCATATGTCCTGACCATACGTATGTAGGTTAAAAGGTTTAAATGGACTGACTTCTATTCAGACTGTGCAGCCAGTGGGCTAAGGCAACAAACTGATGTGAGCATGTAAAGAATAATTCATATTGTAGCATACTTTGGTTATTCTGCCTAAATAATTCATCAGCCTTCAGTAGAGTAGGGAACTTCTTGCCCGTGGAAAAGACATGTTTGCCCTATGAAACAATGTGACTCCACAGCAGCAGAATCTTCCTGTAGGTAAAACTGGATGAAAAACTGGGCTAGTTTATATTTAAAAGATTAAACAAGGATAGGAAGGACACGAGGAAAGATTAAAAAAAAACCAAAGAGACCATAGGAACTAGAGGAAGGCAGGTACCTGAGGTGACAGTCAAAATAAGTCTCATTTGATGTATTCTGCCAAAGAATAATTTAAAGTTGGCAGAACATTTCAAAACTGAAAGAGATTAACATCTGAAAGGTCCTCCTGTCTTTTCTATCCTCTTGTCTGTTATTCCTCTCTTTTCATTGACATTTTTTTCTCTTTTTTCCCCCATCATACTCAGCTTGAAGCATGTCTCATTTTAACTTCTGCTCATCAAATACAGTAAAGGTGCAAATATGCATTTTATTAGTCCTATTTGTATGAGGATAGTTCCCTGATTTCAGTGTGATTTCCTCAAGGAAACAACTATACTAGTATAAATCCATGCAAGGAAGAATTAACATTAGTAATGTTGGTAGATGTGGTTTTAAATAAGCACGCTAGTCTTTACATGGAGAGAATTATTGTGAGGAAACCTATTGATTTAAATGGTATTGCTTATGTGAATAAGCTGCTAGGTTGGGCAATCTGTTGTGCAAAATGCACCCTCTTCCTCTTGGCTATAAAGAGAACATTGACTGTGAGCCATAGGGTCATCATAATCATGAATACAAAACACTAATGTTACAAAGAACTTGTGCACACCAAGTTTGTGAATATAAAGCATCTTTTATAAGTGTCCATGTCTTGTATGGACACTTAACTTACAGGGTTTCTGTCCTGTTTATATTAGGCATCTTGTGTTTTGATTTGTCAGATAAAATCATTTTTAGAAGGATGTAAAATCTTCCTACCGTTTGTTCATACAATGTTCGTCCTTCTAATTTTCAAACCCTAGAGTCATTATTTATAGATAAAGGAAATCTGGATTATCACACAAGAATGACAGAGTTCTTCATTTGTTCATAATTTATTCTCATCCCGCTACTAGTTTTGGCAGCTCAACCATAAGATGCAGTCAGACAATAAAAGCTCACAGCATGATGCCTATCTGTAAAGCTTTGCTCTGTTTTTGCAATCTAGGCAGTAATATTCTCTTGTTAAGTAGGCACAAAATTCTATGTACCATGCAAACATGTTTTTAGGTCAGCTATGTGCATTATCTACTGTTGGAACAAATATAAGCCATATTTAACCAATGATAAAATCTGGCATTTTATCTCAAAATAGTTTATGCTCACTCAGCTTCAGAAACATGTTTGAATATGAGATAAGAACCAAAACAAAATCCACTTTTAAAAGATTAAGTGTGTAATAACCCATACATATTTTATCCTTGTAGTCATAGTTACGCTCCCAGATCCAAATGAAAATTAATTGTGTTAACCAACATTCTGACTAGAAGGTGACATAGTTATCACTCATTTATCACTCAGTTTTCGCTCAGCTATCAGACAGCCAGTCCTGGTGTCTGCACCGGGGTAACCCTGTACTATTGTCCTGTTGTTCAATCTGCTATTCCTTTTCTAGCAAAGAATTTCTAGGGAAATTTTGACAGACAGTTTGACAACTCAAGAAAAACCAGGTTATTCTTACTTTACCCCTCTGAAAAAGAATATCCCATGGTTTTGATTTTGGCCCCTGGTCAATTTTTGAAGGGATGATATGTAGTGTGTAGGCAGCTTTCGCAATTCCCTTGTTGTGATATTAAGACTCCTTGTTTCCCCTTTTGCAGCCGTGAAATGATTCCTGGTACTATCCACGCTGATAGGTGCAAGAAGATGCTGGAATGCCTGATTCATCTCAGTGAACTGAGGGATAGTGATGCACAACCTTATTCCAAGCACTGGTAACATAAGACCTTGCATTGGGATGCAGCCCATTATAATGAAAATATCACGGAATCAGCTGAATTGGAAGAGATCCACAGGATCATCGAGTCCAACTCCCTGCCCTGCACAGCACCATCTCCAAGAGTCACACCCTGTGCCTGAAAGCACTGTCCAAATGCTTCTTAAGCTCTGTCAGGCTTGGTGCTGTGACCACTTCCCTGGGGAGCCTGTTCCAGTGCCCAACCACCCTCTGGCTGAAGAACCTTTCCCTGATATCCAACCTAAACCCTCCCTGACACAACTTCAGGCCATTCCCTTGTATTCTGCCACTGGTCACCACAGAGATCAGTGCTTGCCCTCCTCTTCCCCTCACAAGGAAGTTGTAACTGCAATGAGTTCTCCCCTCAGTCTCCTCTTCTCCAGGCTGTACAGAGCTTTTAGACACTAAATGCAGAAGTACAACTTCTCTTGACTTTTTACATGTATTTGAAAATGTTTAGAAATACAGAATGCACAGGCAGGCTTACAACATGCATTAAACTTTCACAGACAGTGTTTCACAGGGGAAATAGCTTAACATTTTTGTTGGGACTTCTACTGAGCAAGGCACCCCACTGTGATGAACTTAAATGACAGAGAAAAATTCAGATTTGGTACTAGCACAGAGTTTTTAATGGCAGGAATAATGAAGCTCTAGACAGATTGCCACAGACCATTGTTAAATATCCATCCCCAGAAACCTCTGAAAAAGGGAAAAACTGCAGTTATAGGTGATCCTGTCTAGGGGTAGCCAGCTGAAGTTCATCAATACTTGAGGTCACCTCCAGCTTTATTTTTGTATGCTACCCTTTTCCATAACTTACTATGAGAAATATCAGCAGAACAAGCCCCTTCAGCCTGGTAGAAGTGTGCATGGCATCTGACAATGTGCTGTGTCTGGAGTCAGGAAATCCACTGCAGCAGTGGTTGAGATGATCCGCAGGCATCTCACGCAGCCACCCAGGAGTTACAAGCCACGTCAGCCATGGTGCATTGCCCCTACTAGTGAATCATCACCCTGAAAAGCATGAGGCACAAGCCAGAAGGACAGATAAAATTAGAGTTTAAAGCAGAATAATTATGTGAAGCTCTCCCCTTTATCAGTATCAATAGGGTGGGGGGAAAGGTTGCAAATAGATTTTGTAAGAAAGCCACTGACATAATAGTAGCAAACACACTCTTATTCTGCACTTTTTGCACAGCTAGAGTGCAAGACAGATCTAGACCTTGCCTTTTTCTATCAGTTTCTTGCAGGCTTTCTTCCAATGTGGATTAAAAAATTGTAGAGGAGCAGCAGGATCAGAGACATCTATTAGGACTGAAGAGCAATGATGATATTTTTCAGAGGAAGTGTAAGAAATGCTTCATAGGAATGAGCAGAAAGCCTGCACCATCCTGTAAGTTCTTCAAAGCAATATCCAGAAAGTGCTTATTGCATAACTTTTCTATTACAATTAAATATAATGATGATGATGGCAAGGAAGTCCTTCATTTTAACACCATTAGATAAAACACAGGTGACAAGAGACCACTGTCAGGCTGAGAGTATTTAGTTTTTTTGTAAATTGAAGCACTATGAACAATTCTTACTGATGTATTTATATCCTGAACAGATGGATTTCCTCGTCATCCTGACTGGTTGTCTCAACAAGAAGGCCAAGATTTGAGAAAACCCGGAAGGATTAAATACAAGGACAAATGAGTATCACTGGGGAAGGTTTGTAATTTCCCTTCAAAGTATAATATAATAAAAAGAAATCATCCCCTTACTGCTGCAAAAGGAGACATAAGAAGAAATATTATGAAATTTACACTGCCAAGACAAAGACTTTAAGAAATCCTATAATGCAGGACCGAAGACTTGTATCTTAAAACCAAAGATGCTCTATATGAACATGGTATCTAATGTCTAAATGTTGAGGCAGTATGGTTTGAATACAGTATTTGATTTATAGCAGGTACAGATGGGAATTTTCTGCTTCTTTTTCAAGGCAGGATTCCTGATCTATTCAAAGACTGATCCCAAGATAAAGGACTGGATAGTCAAAGGATGATTTGAGTTACATTTCATGAAAACTGCAGGAATTTCTCAACACTAGCAGAATGCATCTTCAGTGACCAAGAAAGCAGTACAGTTTGCCATGAAAGGCCCATTAATCCATGACCAGCCACAGAATGTGGCTTCTTCTCTGACTCCCTGCTCTAATTGCCTTGCTATCGGTACCAGTTATTAAACTTATAAAATGTATCTTAATAAAATTGAAGAAACACACATCTTTCAGTGTCCTATATTCACTTCATGTGAAGTCATCAAGTTCAGCAGCCTCATTAACTTTGCAATGTCTGAGCCTTAGTGCATAAGCCAAGATCACCCAGACCTCTACAAATGCAGCTGGTTATAGTACTTCAGTACTACAAAAAAAGAATGAAAAAAAGAGGCTGATCAATAATTACTACTCCTACAGTGAGATAGCCATGAATTATTTTAGTCAGAGTAGATTGTCCCTCACCTAAATATTTATTTGTGCTGCATTCCTTTTGAAGCATCTAGAAGTTGTGCTGCTGAACAGAGTAGTTTCCGTATTTTAGTCTGAAAAATTTGAAAGAGTAAAAAAGAAGTAAAGGAAGAATAATATATTATTTCTCATAGACTAACTGGTTTAATTTTCCAGTTGGTGAAATAAGAAATAAAGCTGTGTAGTTTTGTTTTTAAGATTAAAATATTTGTATGAACACAGATGTGTACATTTGCCCCTGTGATGTTGATATATCCAGCTATACATGGACAATGAATAGAGATATATAACCTTCATTAGAAATTATGTAAATCTAAATAAGTGGGTATAATCTTGTGTCAGATTATGCACATTACAGGGTGCAGTTGCAAGTAAAAACATAAATTAAAATATGGAAGGAGACAGACATAGAAATCTGGCCTAATGGAGTAAAATCTGCTTTACATCTTGAGCGCATTTTCTGCTATAATTTCTGCCTAATGTTCTTGTAATCTATATGGGTGCAAACTTCACCAACATACATCTATGTATTCTTACTGAATACTTTTTTCAGGTAGAGTTTACACCACAGCTGTCTGTTACCTTTTCTTTTTCAATAAGTTCAGTATTTATACCACAAACATCCCAATTTCGCTCTCAAAAAATTTTTCCACATTGGATCAAATTTTTATGTCTCTCCAAACAGTAATCAAGGAAATTAAAGTCATCTTTAACATCCTCTTTCTATGCTTTCTCCTACTTCTTCCCTTTAGTTCAGTCTGCCTCAAACTTTCCCTCCCCCTGGCTTGAGGCCAAGCCTGTGCTCCTGGTTGGTGACAGTGTGACAGGGGAGGTGATGCCTTTCTCTGCAGAAACTCTGCACTTCCCATTCTGCTGACTCAGGGGAGATTTCTGCATGGCTAGGTTGCAAGTACTGAAATTCAATATTAAGCAACTGTATATATCACTTCACAGCAACATTTTAATAAGAGGTTTAGAAATAGGCTACTAAACCCAAGTTCTAATAAAAGGAGACCAGAGGACAGAACTATAATATATGGAAGTTGTCATTACATTTCCTGTTTAATTTTATGCTTATTCATTAATCTGCTGCAATAACGTATTGAATCTCTTCTGTTAATTATTCATGTACTTTATCAATGACAGTGGTTATTGGCTGTTATTATACATGTGCATACAAATTAATAATAGAGAGATAGGAGTTGTCTCCTTTTTTTCAGTTTGACTTATTAACGTTTGTATAGCTGTCAATTTTCCAAAGACTGAGCTTTCAGTACTTTCAACAGTAAACATTCCTATCAGAAAATGCTCAAAAAATGAGGGACCAAGTTATCTTTTAACATCACACCATTTTCCATGGGAAAAATAGGTTAGTCTAGGGCACAAGATAGAATTGTTGTGCAAAATTCACAAAGAAGGAATATGCAGGTGCTCCAGCTTAGACTAATAAATGCATTTTCTTCATCAAGAAGAGGTAAAGGAATAATGCCATTGAAGACAAGGAGCCATTGGACAGCAGGCATCTGGGTGTGCTTCACTAGAAGCGAGCTGCATGTTGTGTGGCCATGTCTGTGTGGCAGCCAGGAAGACTTTCATATCCTGTATGATTTCAAATTATTATTTACTGAATTGGTACTGTATAAACTTCAGTTCCATTTTAAATCCTGTGAAAGAAAACACAGGTATGTCCCTGAAACACAGGAATGGGAGTATAGAAATCAGGAAGCTCCTCCTGGCTGAGCCCCTGAGGTTTTGTAGAAAGGGCAACCACACACATAATAGACAGAGCAAGAGCACTAATTCTTAAGGTATCACATGCATAAGAGCTTCTGTTATGACAAAAGTTTTGCTTTTTTCCCATCCTCTACCCTCTGCATATTAGCTTACAGGATACATGGCACAGAATCCTGATAAAATCTCATCTATTTGTTATGTTTTAAAGTTTGTCAAACACTAACCCACAAACTTGGTATAGAATTAATTTCTTCTGCCAAAGCACTTTATCTAAATGCTGCAACAATCTAATGAAGAAAATGTTGATTTGCAGGTTGCCTGGAAAAGGGATACACATAAATACTTATTCCATGAATTTAAGAGGTAACAATATGACAATGTTATTCCAATGAAAAACTTGTCAGTTGTGCAAACATTTTTCCCTGCAGCATGGTGTCATGGAATCAGTAGAAAAAAAACTTCCCAGCTCATCACAGAACATGATGAAGAAATGAAAATAAGAAAGTAAGAAAACATGAAATCTTTAATTAAAAAATACCTCCTTCAGCATTTTGCTGAAATTATTAAGGGATTTCTGTAAATTGCAGTTGTTTTCTTTGGTTTACAAACTGAATCTGGAGGTTTCATACTCCCTGATAGAAGCAACTGTTGAAAATAGGGCAGATATTTGGAGGACTAAAACACACAAGTTATGACAGGACTTTTATTATCTCACTGAAAACTGAAAGGGGGAGGCAGGAAATATTTTATGAGTAATGTGTTTCTTACATTTGGGAGGAAAAGAAATAATAGAAATATGGTGGGAAATGCCATGACAGTTCACATCGGAACGGTGAAAGACACATTACATTCTATTCTGGGACAAAAAGGGAAAAGATTAGCTAGAAAGAATAAAACCTGCAAAACTTGGGTCCGGTGTTCCAGTACAAGAACTCAATCCAGAATGTATGTTTTTCAGTACTGCCTGGTTGCTAACATCAGGATTTCAGATTCTTGCTTTATCTTTGCTGATTACCAAAACCCGCATCATACAGATAGAGGCTACTCCTCCTTCATATCTTCTCGTACCTGGCACCATCTCTCAGTATAATCTCCTCTGAGTTAGAGCACTGTCCTAGGTAGAGGAAATACATTTCTCAGTGCCTGAGTACAGTATAGTACTGTACCTCTCTCAGCATCTACTTTTGAGCAAGAGAGACCCTCAACTCTGCAGGCTTGTCCCTCCTCCATGAGGCCATCAGCACCCAGCTCTTGCCATGGCAGCAGCCCCAGCTGCATCCAGTGCCCAGGCTCTCCTAGAAGCAGAGTGGCAGCACCACTGGGCCCAGCCTTTCTGCTGACTTTGTGCTGGCCATGGCCCCTGCCTGCAGCTGCTGCTCTGAAGAAGCTCCTGTCTCTACACTGACTTCACAGGCAGCCAAGGTGTCAAACACCCCTGAGACTGGCTGAGAGCAGCAGCAGTCCTTTCAAGAGCATGTGGCAGAAAATCAGAAGACAGCATTTCAGCTGCCTGGCTCTGTGAGACCTGTCTCCATGGAGAGGGGACCAGTCACTTGCTGAGATTAGAGCCACCTCTGCCTAGTATTCCCTGCACACCCTTTAATGAACCCACATGAGATGTCAAAATCCACATGCTGAGTTGACTCATCCCTCTTCAAAAGGATGCCTTGAACTGGGTGCACCTGCTGAGAGTGCTTGTGGAGAGCAGTTATCACCCAGAAACTACTGGGATATTCAGCCACTCACCAAAGCATGGCCAGAGGAGCACCTGCATGGGCAAGGCAGGGTTTGGTGCCCTGCAGGTCCTGGGACACTTTGCTTCCCAAGGTTGGGAAGAGCACATGAGGAAGGTTAAAGGGGCAGAGAAAAGCACCTGTGGGTCCTGGTACTCTGTAAGGACATCTAGTAACTTCAGTCTTCATTTGCCCTGGTGCTAGCTGGCACCAGAATCTCCCAGAGACACAGTGCCAGCAGTCTTCATCAAAACTAAGTACAGCAGCAGGAGACATGCTGCTCTGCGAACCTTCCATGCTGTGAACCTTGCTGCTCTTAGCTAAACCTGCACAGAGCTTAATTGCCATTTCTATGAGCCATGCACAGCTGGGGATCACCCACCTTGCACAGAAAATGTCAGATCTTATTCAAAACACTTCTCTTACTACTTTAACTTAACGACCACTCTCAGTTTCCCTTTACTGACTGCCCCTTTTATTGATGAAAAAGAAAACTCATTTTTTAAGTGACAAGAGAACTGGTTTTTCTCCCATTTATTGTAGTGGCAACCTAAAAAACTATTGACATCAATGATGCTGAACATCATGAGAGAGGAAAATCAGGCCCCACAGATTTACAGAGGATGTAAAGTGATCACTGGCTCAGAAAAGGTATAACACAATTTTCATTGTCACCAACAGTTGTACCCTTCCACCAGCAGGGAAACCTTCTCTTTCAAGACCATTTTTCAAAGTATCCTTAAAAGGTCAGTATACTCTATGCTGAGTCCTCTTCTGGTGAGTGCTAGTTTGCAGATACTTTAGATTAAACAAATGACACAGGCAGAATAGTTTTGTTTTGTCATCTCCAATGTTGAGAAAGTCTGCCTAACGAAAGTCCAGCTCTCAAGGTACTGGGCCATCTGTGGACAACCACATTCTGAAGTTTGCTTATTTGTACAAAATCCTGATGATGGATTTCATATGCTTAAGCAAAGTCAGTTCACTGGAACATTGCTTCATAAATTGAAGTATTCCATGAGAAAAAAAGGTTTTTTCTGGTTCACAGAGTGCATTTGAACTCAGTTCTGAACTGCAGTCTATAATACACACTGCTGAGAAACACTGAAAAAACCCAAAAGATTCCAGTATGAGTGAGACACTGAGATGCACTTAGACCTTCAAGAGCTGATGTTAGTTATGTGTTTTGTGAACAGTTGTCACATAAATCATTCCAAATCTTTGGTCTTTAGTTCCACATTTTGTTCCTTTCTAGTTAGTATTTTTGCTCATTGTTCAAATTCCCCATCATAAAGTCAAATAAACCCTTCTTATCAAACATTTCTTGGCCTCTTGCTTCATATCTCAACTACTGTCATCACTTCATTTCACTTCACTCAGACAATCTTTATCATGTAATAAGTCCATTATTTACTGGAATTTAATTATGTAATTAATTATATTATCTAATATAATGATCTATATTAGGTATGTTATAATGATGTAGCATAACTATATAATACATTATACAAATTGTTTCATAATTATTACATATTATATAATACATTGTATAATTATTACAATGTATCGTATGCAAATATAGTACATGCCCTACACATCATTACAAAATGTAATAATAGAATTATGCCTAATGTGATATTTTAAGATATATTTAATGTGTGTATAGGGATAATTAATCATACATTTTTGTTAATCTCATTGATTTTTAACAATCTGTTCATTAGTTCATAGCAAACTGAAAGAAATGTTTCCTTTTCACAACATTTGCCTTAAAAATGAAAAAAAATTAAAATAACTGATCTATTGGTCATCCACTATCAAGGTACTTTGGCTATTTATTAGATATTATTCATATTGCAAGATCATTTTCACAACATCATATTCCAATTTTACTTGTCCCTCTGACAAACTGGAATTGTAAGGGAAGTGGTATTAAAGCTTCCAGTTGCATCACATCTCTACAAATAAACAGGCCAAACATATCTATAGTATGGGGAAGATGCTCTGGATCTTCCCTGGAGTTTAGAATATGGTTTCTTGCCATATCTTTTGGGGAATATTTTTAAGGTTGGTCATAATCAATGATCTGTTTACAGCACAGAGCTGTAAACCAAATCTGCAGCCCTTTCTAGAAAGCCAGTTAGCAGAACTCATTATGTAAAAGAGGTTATTCCAGCAGAATTTCTGTTTTATTTATGCTAAGCTCTACTCAAAGATCCCTTTGGTTTCTGCTTAGTTAAGAACAGAATTGAACTACTCATGCACAGAGAAAATAAAATAAAAATGGTAAGAAGACACGTTTTATCTTTCAGGACAATATTTGTCCTGAAGTACACAAAAACGCTTGGAGTACTCATTTACACCTAAACTATTTCAGTGGGTCTAGCTCTACTTGCACTGGTGAGACCTCGAATATTGTGTGCACTTTTAGTCCCTGCAATATAAGAAAGACATTAAACTCTTAGAGAGCATCCAAAGGAGGGTGACAAAGATGGTGAAGGGCTTTGAGGGGAAGCCGTATGAGGAGCGGCTGAGGTCACTTGGTCTGTTCAGCCTGGAGAAGAGGAGACTGAGGGGAGACCTCACTGCAGTTACAACTTCCTCTTGAGGGGAAGAGGAGGGCAGGCACTGATCTCTTCTCTGTGGTGGCCAGTGACAGGGCCTGAGGGAATGGCCTGAAGCTGTGTCAGGGGAGGTTTAGGTTGGATATCAGGGAAAGGTTCTTCAGCCAGAGGGTGGCTGGGCACTGGAACAGGCTGCCCAGGGGAGTGGTCACAGCACCAAGCCTGGCAGAGCTCAAGTAGGGTTCGGAAAATACTTCCAGGCACATGGTGTGACTCCTGGGGATGGTGCTGTGCAGGGCAGGGAGTTGGACTCGATGATCCTTGTGGGTCCCTTCCAACTAAGCTGATTCTATGATTACTGTGATTCACACCTCAGGATATGATATGAGACCCCACCACCCCCTCTGAGAGCTTCAAGTTTAGCTACCCCTCTCCATACCTGCCTGCATACCTCCCTTCTCCTCAGACAGACAGTTCTTAAGGGTAGCACTGTTGAGTCATAAAAGATATTTATGCTTAGGCAACTAAATTCTTCTTGAACTGGCTTGAGACAAACCATCCTTTGGCTTTGTATTAATTAGATTTCCTTTGACTAGAGTGGAAATTAGATATTCTGTATGTTGGTACATACCTACAAGTAGACATCTATAATGTGTCTTGATTTCTGATCTGGATCCCAGTGGATATCTTTAAATGTAAAGCTTTCAGACAAAGCAGTTACATCATTAATACAACTTATACTGCTGAGGCCACAGACAAAAGCAGAATTCAACTTCAATTACTTTATTTTTAGTAATGCGTTTTGAAGTATTTTGAAGGCATAATAGTTCTTGCCGTTATTGTTAGGAAAATAGCTGCAAAACTAAGAAAAAAATGCAGAACCAGGGCCAAAAGTAAAGGGTTGGTAAGGCAGCCATGCTAAGAAAATAAACCACAATATTTTGTGGATAAAGAACAACTGACAGAAAACAGTCAGCTTTCACAGGCTTCCTGGTAAAAGTTGTAGTAGGCCAGCTGTGAACCTCTGAGCTCCTCCCTTGAAGGGTGCTCCTGTTCCTTGTCCTTGCTGCAGCTGGTTAAGGTACATTCAGAAGGCCAAAATATGAATGACCTGTGATCTCCTCCAGCTCTCCCTTCCAAATGCCACCTGGGATAACACAGTCAGACTGAACCTTGGCAACTTTCTCCCTTAGCTTTTTCCTGATGAAACCAGTTTAAAGACCAAGGCCCAGGTTGTCAGTGGAACCCAAAATAAAGGATTTGTCTCTGTTTGGGCAGGAGCTGCAGGTGCTGTGGGTTGGCCAAGAGGGCCCTTAGCCCTGATGCCATTCCTGTTTATGTGTGGGGTCCAGAGGTTGACTCCAGTGAAGCCTATCCTTGCCTGACATATGCCACAGGGAGGCAGAGTCCAGACATGTGAGTTCAGATCTGACCAGCCTGGCAGAAGCTTCCCATGGCAGGACCATTCTCTTCTGGGCATTTTCATCTCCTTTCCTTACATAAGTTGATCAAAGGAACCATGATTCACTTAGGATTTGTTCCACTGTAAATAAAGCCAAAGTCTCAACCACAAACACTGTACATGTGCTTGTTAGCAGTGTGTAAGTTATATGCCGGTCCCTCCTGGCTGCTTGCAACTAGTCCAAGATTCATTTATTACCATTCCATCTTGTCTAACACTATCCTGCTGATCTACAGCAAAAAATGCATAGTAAGCAAAAACTGAATATTATAAAAGGCTCCCACTTTTGCTGTTTAATGCATTATCTAACTCATATATCTTTGAATTACCACAAGGTTTCTGGAAATTAAAGTGTTGGAACGTGACTTGCATGGTACTCGAGATTTTCTGGTAGGTTTACAAGGCATCAAATGAACAGCTCAAATTCTTTCAAGATGTATGCCTAATAAGTGGGAAAATGGGTGTGTGGTTGTGCAACTGTTTACAGCCAGTGCAGGCATGTTCTCATTTCACCTATGAGCACTTTAGGTACTGCTGCCTCACATAAGTAAATGTTTCTCCATTGTCATTTGAGGGATTGTTTTAAGCCAAGTATCCAAACACATTCTATACAAAGAAAATTTATATCACTTCAGGATTCCATGTGTGGGGCTGATTTGTAAGCAGACCTTGAATTTCAGTCTCAGAAATCAAGGTCTGAACCAAAAAACTGAGGCTTCAGCTCCACAACATACAGCCACTGTAATCCACCGCTGCCACCTCTGCACATCATGCAGGAGCAGAAGGAGAGCACATGTCAGATGTGCACAGAAAAGTTGCACTAAGTCCTAAAAAGCTCTGTGAATGAACAGATAAACTAGGTTCCAGTGAGTTGCACTTAATTTTGGAAGCAGCTATTAACCTAAAGAAAACACTGTGGTCAAAGGTAAAAGACTCATTGCGCTGAAATTTAAAATGTTCGGAGAAAAAGCTCAAAAAAGGCATTGAGCAATACAGTTTCCATCCTCATTTTTCATTAGATTTTGTAATTACAAATTAATTAGAAATAAGCAATATCAGAATTAGTCAATGTACTAATTTATTAAAAAGCCACATTTAGGTAAAATATTTACCGTATCAATACGAACACCAGGGACTTGTCACATTGTGCCTTAAGCAAATACAGGATAGAACAAAAATTTTCATAAGTGTGCAAGTCTGACAGACTGACATAAGAGCATACTCCAGATGTAACTGGAGTTCCTAAAATCAGAAATGGCAATTTCTCATTTCCCAAGGGATTTCAGAATATCAAATAACTTTACTACAGACCTCCTTGTGACAAATAAAAAGAATATAGAGATTGGAATTGGGCACTTTGGAGGACCATTCTGACAAGTGTATAACTTATTGCTTCCCTACAGAAAATTATGAGCAAAGTTGACCCAAAAACCATGTTTTGAAAGAAAATCTTGAGTTTTTTCAATGACAGGCTTAATGGATGGATTTGGGAAGAAGTAGGATAGTGTACAAATGAGGAACTGAAGAACTTTCTCCTCTTTTAGTTACTAAGGGTACCTGTCAGGGAGCAGTATTAAAATCTACAAACTTTGTAACTCCTTCCTAAAATCCCAGAAGACTTGTATAAAGAAGTCTTACCTTTTTGGATTGTATTCTTCAAGAAATTTTAGACTTCTGGAAAAATTCCAGACAGTTGGGTGTCAACAGGTGTCAGGTATGAAAAAGTACTGGTGAATAGAGGTAATACGTAGATTACTGTTTCAGAGTAACATAGATAATTGTCATAGTGGCTTTTAATCAACAGTTTAAAGCACATTGAAGTTTTTCAGGTGAATTTGAACACTTCTAGAATTTGTTGATCTCCTTTTCCCATTCTGTCTAGTAAATCATCATCTTCAGACCTGAAAAAAGTTTTTTTAAAAGTTACTAAAAAAAGCCTTATAAACAGAATTGTTTCTTTTGACAATGATGTTGACAACATGCCAGCTTAAGCAGTTGTTAATTAATTCACTCTGCCAAAGGGGAAAAAATTATGTGTCTGGATTACTTATGTCATGTTGTTGTGGTATCTCTACTCCCTGAAAACCAAATCTGGGGGAGTGCTCTCATCCCAAACATCCTATCAGTCCAAACCTGCTTGGCTGTCATCACTTCCAGACTCTGTCAATAACTGGTAATAAGGTGCTTTCATAATTCTCCTTTCCATGTTTATATAAAACATATTTCTGATGTATATGATATAAAGGACTGTGCACTAGGGTTTATATCACTTAACATTCTGCAATGAATACTTAATTCTCAACAGCTCAATGATCCATTTATTGACAAGCACCAATCTACTAACTAGATGGGGCCTGAAATGAATGTTTTGTTTACTGTCTGGCCAAGTGCTAACTCTGCCCTGAGGACCTCAGCATTTCTAAATATTTGGAATGTGGTTTTAAACTGTTGACTTTCTTACTAGAAGACAACCAGGTGAATACATTTGATTTTGAATGGAGTTCCCAGACAAAAGTGTCAAAAAGTGGAGGTGTGATCTCCAATGACACTCTGATCCTTCAAATGCATTCATGATATTTTAAAATGCCTGGCTTCCAGCTGACAGACCTGCACAACCATCAACAGCTCTTTGGACAGTGATCTAAAGATCACCTTGAGCTTACTAAGCAAAGCATCAGTAGCTAGAAACACCTGGGGCTCCTGGTGTACAGTTGCTGCAAATACACTGCTTGTCAAGTACGTTTTAGAATAGCAATCAGTTCATTTTGCTTTTACTTATGGTTTGCCCATTCTTCAAAGCATTCTCCAGGCCAGAGATTGTATTCATACAGTGGTGGCAGCCCCAAACAGGGTGACTAGTTCCCCTCTGCATTGTGCAGAGTGCCAGGACAAGCTCAGGATGCTCTGGACGAGGCAGAGACCTTCTTGAACCAACAAATGGGAAGGACTGTTAAATGGGAAGGACCTTTTCCACAGGACATTTGCTGACCAGTGCAGTCTTTGCATTGGTAAGAATTTTAAGATAATCCATATAGATCTCCTTTAAATTTATAGGCATTAAATCCTTGTTTAGGCTGTTTATCCCCACCTATTCAGTCATAAGAAGCATGATACTGTCCTTGGGTGGGAAGCTTAAGATCATGGTATTTTCGGCATAGTACTTTATTTCTTGCCTTTATTATATTTGCCATCTGAATTTTGACATATACTTGGGACATATAGTTAAAAGTTTTTCCCTGCAAAAGCTTTCTTTATTGTCATGTAATCATGTGGTTACAAGCCTTAAGTTGGTATATTTAACGATAAACCATTAAAATAGAAATAATGAGGAGGATTTTTTTTCTTTGTTTTGAAAGCTTTTTACAGATTCTGAGGGATAGATCTTCTCCCTGTTCCAAATCCTATGATTCTGAATATCAAAAATTCGTGTTGTTCAATGGTGTCACGAAAAGTTGTGAAGGTGCTGTGGATTCCTAACCCATCTTTCAGGGAGTCCTTACATACAGTTTAAACCTAAGGAACATTAACACAATTATGTTTCCACCTCCAAATTACTGCTTTCTTCTTCATGTTCATTTCTTCTTTCTGTATTATGAATAAAAGAGATATTTTTCCTATACTCTGCCACGGAGTGTTTATTTTCTGTTCTTTCTTGTCACTTTCCTTAATTGAAATTAAGGAAGCTATAGCCTACAAGACCATGATTTGTTCCTTGTGCATGAAAACATAATGTCCTTCTAGGTTGTCTCAGTGGGGTGCACTGAGACTGCAATGCACCAAAAACCCTCTGAAATTAAAAGCAAATAAACAAACTGGGTTTATGTTAAACAAAACAATGGAAAATTCCTATCAATTTAAGAGAGCAAGGTTGCAGAAATGTGTCCTATTCTTTGCCAAATTGCCCACTTTCTTTCTGCTCAGTAAAAAAAGTAACACCAGGCTGCATTTTTCTGACTGGTGGCCATGTTATCACAACGATTCTTTCTTTCCTATCACCACAAAAGGTTACAAACAAGTAACTTAGAATTTGGTAATATTACAGCTGTTCATTGCAGTTGTCCTCACATCAAGATGTGTAACTATCATTAACCAAATAATTCAACTTCAATGTTACAGTAGAAACAGCACTAGCCTGAAATCATTGCAAACATTTTTGGGGTAAAAGGGACATTTTCATCTGCCACAGCTAAAATCAGTGTGATCACTGTGGCCAATAAAAGAATCCTTTCAACTTCAGCTGTAAGCCTTTGGTAACCGTATCAGGCACACCATCACTGCATCAGACATCACAGTCATAAATTAAAGACCTTTTTGTATAACACAGAAAAAAAATTATAATCCTTGACTTTAAGTTCCCTGTTCTAAAGACAGATATTACTCAGGATGACAAATGTCAGGTTGGCTTCCTGTGTGTTTTGCACGACACTCTCTAAAACACGTAACTACTCACCAGTGATAGCAAACCTACCTGTGAAAGGAAGCACCTGACGTAGAAAATTACTCACCTCCAGAATTTATTTGAATCCCTACCAGCTCACTTGTGATTATTTCTGTAAGTTGAAAATGAATGAAGCCAAAACATAGCACTTCCATTTCATTAAACCAGGAAAATTTCCCCAAGATAAATTTAGTTAACAAGAGGGACTCAGAACTTACAAGCTTTTCCTTTAGGGGCCTGCTGGGTAATCAAACCTATTTTTTTTTTTAATAAATAAAGTGTGTTGGCTGAAGTGGCCTTTATGGAAATTCTCTACCTTTATGAAAAGATCCAATGATTTGAAAATATCCCCAAAAGCCTCACATTTGGAACATATTTGGCAGACTAGCCCAGGTCAAATCCTGTTGCATCACTGAAGAAGTCGCAATGGGAATGGTATACGTAAGGGAATTCAACATAAGGGCAGGAATATTTCATATCAGCACCTCATATCAGCACCTAGAACATTCTTCTAGCTATCTGTTCTTGTGCAGCTAATCCAGTGCCTCAGAAAGCTTTAGTGCACATGGATATGTAAAGGGAAGGTTTCTTATCTCTGCAGTTTGCAATTAGCTCTCTCTTTCCTACAGTCTCCTGCCTTAGTAAATTTAAACCCTCACAAAATTGAGTTAAAAATAGGAATAAGATACAGAAATGCTTGCTGAAATGCCAGGAGTTAATCTGTGCTCACATGAGGATTTATCCCTTTGATCCTCCCTCTGACACCTGGCTGTGGCCGTGGCTAACACTTGAGCTACAGTGCAAAATGCAAAAGGAATGCAGGCTCCAACACTCCCAAGATACCATAACAACAAAAATGCAGTGCAGAAACACATTTCTGTGTAAGTTCCTTATCAACACGAATACTCAGAGATGCAGTGTGGATGGCACTTTTTCTACAGGTAGGGACTGCAAAGTACAAGCCGCTAAAGCTGAACACCAGGAAAGCAATAACCAGTCCTTCTGCAAATCTTACTGTGATTGTATGAAATTTTTTTTAGCAGCTACATCACTTCTGGGTGGTGTTCTGATGCAGTGCTTGTCGTACTGGAATAATTTCCATTTCTACAAACAGAGAAGTCATTTTTAATTAATCCAGACATACAGATAAACCTTCTCAAAATGAAGTCATTCCCCAGGTTTGGCAATCTGCTTCCCTGAATAGTGATTGAAATGTTCTTGAGAGGCAGAAGGCTGATGGATATAGGGAAAGTGCACCACATATTGTATTAGGATAACTGAACAGGTTTAATGAGACCACTATTCTAATTCAACCTGTTGAAGAATACCTTTAGTGCAGGTAGCTCAGTGTGCAGGCTGCAGATGGAGCTCTGGGTGACAAGGGCAAGAGGCAAGAGGCCAGGAACTGGCACCCATCTTTAGCATAAGAAAGGGCACAGGGCCCTGTGGCCCAGCCAGATGACCAGACTCTCAGAAGCACAGCGGGAGCCAAAGATCCCCAGACTTTCACACGTTTAAACTGTGAGGATATAAAAGCCCAGGCTTTCCTTTGTTTGAGCTCCCTCCTCAGAGACACCCATCTTGAGCTTCTGTCTTGTTATTTAATTATTGCACCAAGATTAAATTATTTAAGGATCCAGATTCTGGAAACCCAGGGTTGAACCTGTAGGGAAACCTGGTCTGTCTGTGTGAGAGTGGAGTGTGCAGGGAGTCAAGTGGAGACCCATCAGTCACTGGAACCACCCCCTGTCTAGGTTCCTCTGTCCCAGCTCAGGTGATGTGAGTGTGACTGCCAGAGTGGCCCCTGGGTGGTCAGACAGGAAAGCTTTCTTAGCACAATCTGAAGTTCAGTGCCAGTTTCTCTTGCGTGGTAGCCCAGAGTCTATGTCAGAAACTTAAATATGAATTAGTATGCCTGAAACACAAGAAGGCATCTGTGCTAGTAAAAAAAATGAGCCCAAAGACAGAGTCATACAGGGAGCCTCACACCACATGGAGAGCTTGTCTCCCAGTCAAAAATAATGCCTTAAGTTCTGGAATGTGATGGGATGGCCTGTGATGTTCCCTGAACTATACCCAAATTCTGTTTGGGAAAGCATTAAATATGTTACCATGGGACTGTGTCCAGTCCTTTTAAAATTTATTAATACATGATTTATGTATCTACCTTCAGGAACCTGTATTTTTAATTTATACATCTGCTGATAGTATTTATACAGAGCCACAGTAGAAGTTCAGGGCTTTGCTGTTTTAAGTCATTTTATGCTGAGAAGCATGTGTTCAAGAGTACTCTATCCATCAATACCTCCAGCCCATGATACCAAATGCTCTTACCCAGCAAAATCCAACATTCTTATATCAATTTCTCATTCAGAACAACCTGTGCCAACTCAGAATGGTGCCCAGGAGTTGCCAAGTGCCACTTGACATGGGTCAAATCTTGCCAAAAAAATTCTAAGGATTTAACAATGGAGAGGCCTAGTCCCCATACCCATAGGCATACTCTGATATGGCTTAATTTATGAATATAGATGTAGCAGGAGAGACTGCTTTTAGCCATATGTATCTGCTGTCCAAGCTACAAGCAAACACTACACAAGGCAGACCTTCCTTCATTCCTTCCATTGTCCCTATCTTCAATTCCTGCAGAACAACTTGATTCAAAAATTAATTACATTTAAAAAGAAAAACAAACTGAGAACATAAACTTTTTCTGTACATGGAGAATTATCTACCCAGGACTTTGTATTAGCAACATAAAAATTACATAATTTGTATTTAAAGCTAAATATTTGCTTGTACATTAAAAAAAACAGATAGTGTACATGACAGCTATCAGAATAAAACATTTTTAATACACTAACACATAAAAAGAACATTTTTAAGACTTGGAGGTTGCAAATCAAACTCTAATGGAATCCGTGGGAGGATTGCTACAGACTTCAGTAAATGTAGGCACTGGCTCGCAGTTCCAGCAATGTTAAATTTCCAGTAACTATTAGCTAAGTGGGAATTCCTCCAGAATTGAAGAAATGTATCTGAGACCCAAATTCAGTCCAAAGTATTTTTTAAGATATTTTAATAATCATGCTAAAATACTGGCATGACAAGGATGAAGATACAGAAATTCCTATTGTGATTCTTGACATTTGTTTAAAATATTGTATCCTCTGATTGTAAGATCAGTATACATTGTCTCTGAATTTGACATATCCAATTTAGTCTTGAGTTTCTTAATTTTTTTATTATTAAAAATACACAGCTTTTAGGTCAAGCTTTTTATATACACCATATTGTATCAGCCAAGGGGGAAAAATGAACCTATAAAACAAAGATTCTTCTCATACATTTAGAAATTATATGTCATAAACTTTTTGAACTTAGAATGGGTCCTGAAAGAGTAATTGGATCATCTTACACAGAATAAAACAGGTGAGAATTCACAAAATTAAGAGATAAAATTGTATTGCATAACTGCAGCATTGCAAAGGTTACTCCTCTAATTTACTGTAAAGCAGATTATGACATAATACAGATTCTTCTTTCAAACACTGTGTGATCACTAAGGGGTAGCAATCAGTATTTCACTTTCAAAAGAAGAGGATCTATTGAGTAAAACTTTGAAGCAGATTTTCGCAGCTCTAGCTCTTGTGAAGGGACAGAATATGCTTTCTGCATGCAAACTCCATAAAGTTGAAGAATTTTATTACAGGACAGAGAAATAATCCAAAATCAATTTGACAAATGGGAGAAATTGTCTCAAAACATAGGTACAAGTGCAGGATACTACTTTTCAGAGGTAATAATAATAATCTGCCAGAATACAAGTATGGGGATAATTGAGTACATATTCTTTCAAAAAGAGGCTTAGCACTGAAGCTAATATTCAGATGAAAAATCAGAAGTGCCATCCTAGTGGAGGAAAGCTATAGTGGCACATTTAAACAGAGATATGCCTCTAAAGACATGAGGAAGTAGTATTTCTGTTCTACTCTGCTTTGGTAAGACTTCAGTTGGACAATGGTACCTAATTGGGATGGCAGCATTTCAGCAAAAGCAAAACACAAGTATACAGTATAAAAGCCATCCACTACAGTTTCTCCACTGGATGCCTTTTTGAGTGTGATATTTAACTATTTTTATGAACTTGATTTCAGTGACGTTTGCATGGAAGACAAAGAGGATGTGAAGAACACTCACTACACCGGTAATATCTTCTGACCCCTTCTTTTCATGAGTGAGATAAATTGTACAAACATATAAACACTCATCCCTGTCTTAAATACCTCTTCAGACTTTACTGAGGAGACAATGTACTGCCTTCAATAGGATAAGGCTGGAGCTGAAAAGGAAGCTAAACCTGAAAATTATTTCATTAGCCCAGAATCCCTAAATCCTCAAAAAACTCATTAGAAAAGCCAGTATTAACTATATTGCAAGGCATTTTCCTCAGCTGAACTCTCTGCTCACCTTAATTTGTTTTTCATTATTATTTATTTTAAAAATAGCAACAAATAAATAATAAGAGTTCCTTCAAATCCTGTTTCTGACATGAGACAGATTTATCATTCTGTTTGCCAAACAAATGGCTTTCTAATGGTTTTTTTCTTTGTTCAGGGCTCTGAAACACTCTAGATCCCTGGAACAATGATAAAAAACTCCACATTTTTCCTTTTTGTTGAGCAGACCTTCGGCAGCCTGCAGAGAGAGGCAGCTATAATAAGGAGTATGTGTCAGGCCCTGAGCATCTCTCCTTTGCCCTGACCCAAACCAGGTGTTTCCGTTCTCCGTGCCGCAGTGAACCCACTTGTACAAGGGACAGAACCATGCTGTGCTCTTATACAGGCACAATAGCTGTGGCTTCAAACCTCCAGAAATGTCATAAAGTTCACTCAACAACAGCCAAGTACTTCACTAAAGGCCAGCTTAAATACTGAAAAGGAAACATGCATTCGCTTTCTGTTTGAGATGTAAATACAGAGAAGTGTTAAGGTCTCTTCAGGTGAAGAGGAAGATTATTTCCCTTGGCTGATGTCTGCCTCTTGGGAGTTTATGGATGCTTAGCATTTTTCAAGTTTTTGTCCACTAATATAATGAAAACTGTAAATACAGTTCAGGCACACATTTTCTCTGCTTTGCAGCTGAATATTACACACAAGAGAATTGGTGGCTTCTGTAATGGCAGGCTAGAGCAGAATGAAATATTTTTTCATGTGTATTCATTTTCCCTTTCTCTCTTCCTTGGTATTTAAATCAGGATACTAAAGAAACAGATTTTCCCTGCACTGTAGCATCTCTTGCAAATAGAATCAGAATCACAGAATCAATTAGTTTGGAAAAGATCTTTAAGATTATCAAGTCCAACCTATGACCTAACACCACCTTATCAACTAGACCATGGCACTGAGTGCCACATCCAGTCTTTTCTTAAACACCTCCAGGGATGGTGACTCCACCACCTTCCTGGGCAGCCCCTTCCAATGCCCAATCACTCCTTCTGTGAAGAGCCTCTTTCTGATGTCCAGCCTAAACCTCCCTTGGCACAGCTTAAGACTGCACTCATTGGCACTCATGGACTGTGCTGATTTTGTCTAGGGTAGTGATCATTTTCTTCACAGTAGCTGGTATGGGGCTGTGTTTGGGATTTGTGTTGAAAACAGTGTTGATAATACTGGGATGTTTTCACTGTTGCTGAGCAATGCTTTCACAGTGTCAAGGTATTTTCTGCTCCTGATCCCAGCCTACCAGAGGGGGGGCTGGGATTGCACAAGGAACTGGGAGGGGACACAGCCAGCTGACCCCAACTGACCCAAGGAATATGAGCCCACACCATATGGTGTCTTGCTCAGCGGATATAAAGCTGAGAGAACAAGGAGGAAAAGGTGGACATTTGGAATGATGATATTTGTCTTCCCAAGCCACCATTTTGTGTGATGGAACCCTGCTTTCCTAAGGATCACTGAACACCTGCCTGCCCATGGGAAGCGGTGAATTAATTCCTTGTTTTCCTTTGCTTGTGGGTGTAGCTTTTGCTTTACCTATTGAACTGTCTTGATCTCAACTCGGGAATTATCTCAGTTCTATCTTTCTGACTCTCTCCCATCCCACTGACAGTGGACTGAGCAAGAAGCTGTGTGGGGCTTGGTTGCCAGCTGGGGTTAGAACTTGACAGAGACACAACAGTAATTATTTCCTCTCTATACCTCTTTTACAGGTAATCATCTGCAGAAAAACATATCCATAACAAAAACAAATTCTGCCTTAAAATTCTTCAAACCACTCTGAACTGTATGCCAAATGTGAAGGCTAAAACTCTGGGATGTTTTGGACCAAGCAGCTTTTCTGTTCACAAGATGCTAACATATTTGGAAGCAATGACCTGAATACTTCTGTTGATACCGGCCAGACCCTCACCACTGTCACATGTAAACTGTTCTCATTGGAGTCAGAGGGAACTGTCAGTAAATCCTTGTTATAAAAAGTGTAGGACTGTTCACAGCAAGATGATAATCCATCGAGCTTGCAAAGTCCATGGAATGGCCATCATTTGCACATTCTGTAGAATGACCAACAGGAAGGGCAGAGTTTCAAAGTAATAAGCAGAGAGGACCACTTATGTGTTCCCCATTTTGTGGATTAAAAAAAAAAAAAAAAGGCAGCTGGATGGATATGCTGGCAAGCTGCAGTCTTTCCCATATATGGATGAGATCCCTGTTCAGTGCAGTCTCTATGGGGAGACTCAGTTAGAATGGGAAAATATTGAGATGTTTTGCACTGCCCTGAACCTACCTGTGGTCACACTCAGCCTTCCACTGCACATATAAATCAAATACAGCCACATACTGGACTGTACAAGCAAAAGTATAGTCAGCAAGTCTAGGGAAGTGGTTATTCTCCTGTTCTCAGCACTTACGTGGCTGCATCTGGAACACTGTGATTTCACTTTTGGCCTCCAGCACAACAGCACCAAGAACAAATCAGAGCAAGCCCAGCAGTTGATTACTGCAATGTTTAAACATCTGGAGCAGGTGATGTAAAAAGAGATGCTGAAGGAACTGCATTTATTTAGCTTTAAGAAGAGAAGGCTTCAAGGGCACCTAGGAACAGTCTATCATTTCTGAAAGGGAGTTAATAGAGAAGATAGAGCAAGACTCTTCTCAGAGTGGCACAGCAAAAGGACAAGAGAGGGTACAAGTTGCAAGAAGGGAAATTTGTATCAAACATGAGGAAAAAAATCCACAGTGAGGGTTAATCAAACAGACTGCCAGATAAATTGTGTAATCTCCATCCTTAGAGACACTCAAAATTCAGCAAAACACAGTCTTGAACAAACCCCATCTGCCTTCAGAGATAGCTCTGCTTTGAGCAGAAGTCTGAACTAGATAACCTTCAAGCATCCCTTCCAAACTGTTTTTCCATGATTCTCTGATTTTAAGTGTTTACCAGGAAAATAGACACAGATCTAACTGTCCTTTATTTATTTACTTGCAAAGCAACTACAATGGTACAGGATGAATGCCAATGCATGGAGCAAAACTTCAGAGATAAAACCCTTCATGTGACTCAACAGAGTTAGGCCTTGATATAGACTAAAAAAACTTGGTCATAATTATAACCTAATGTTGACTGATCTACTATGAAAAAGTTCTGAAGTAAAAGTAGAAGCCATTAAAATTAACTAGCACAAGGCTGAAGAAAAAAAAAACCAAAAAACAAGTTTTGCAGAACACTCAGGTTTTGCAGGCAGAGAAATGTACAGGCAGACAGCAGCAAGAGATGGGGCCATTCCCTAAGGGAAGGTGAGCTTGGGGCTGAGAGTGACTGCTCATCCAGCAGTGCCTTCACCACCCTGGGCACAGCCCCACAGCACCTGTGCTGCAGATCTGGTAACACACAAGGGCAGCCTGTGAGGCATAGTGAGGACATGAATCAGGTCCTTGGTCCACCAAGGGACCATTAGAAGATTAAGGACAGAGACAGTACTAGAGACAAAGCTACAGCAAAGGTCCAGGATGCATCCAGGACACAGGACCAGAGACATGGATGGGCACAGGTCCATTCACTGCACAGCTGGGGCCAGGACTGAATGCCCAGACCTGAGTTGAAATGAAGCCCCCAGCACAACAGTGGGGGTGGAGGCTCCAGGTAAGTCTGGTCAGGGCCATTAAAGCCCAATAGTGCTCTCAGAACCCTGCCAAACTGAAACCCTGTTAAGGAAAAAAAAAAAGCTTGGTGACTCTGAAGACCATTTTCCACAATGCAGCAAAAGGTGGAATGTATTTTATCAGCAGAAAAAATAATAACAAAGTATGATCCCATTAAATAAACTTTCCTATTGCTTAGTAATAAATCAAGCCATTACATCCAACTTTGACAATGTTCCTAAATTCCTGACTATCATGCCTGCTACTTTTATAGTGGTATCTCACAGCTTAGACTGATTCACTATAGTATTAGAAACTGATTGACATCTTGACTTTTTTTCTCCTTTCCATCTTGTGCATTGTGGTCACACTTCAAGAGAAATTGAAAATGCTATCTGGGCCAGATTCATTTCAGTGAAGTACACAAAAAATAAATTTGAGCAGCTGTCAGAGATTTCTCAGCTTATTTTAGAATAACTTCAACAATGTTAAATAAGCTTCCCCAGAAATTGGAAATGCTCCATCAATCACTACATTTAATACCAACAGATTAAATGCTGAGCACCAGCTCTGGCAATGATTGGAATGTGATTCTTACTGTATCTCCTGCACATATTTTAGCAGCACCATTCTTAGAGGTAGGAAGTTCCTCCTGCCCTTCATACTGTATATAGATTTTCATAATAATCTGGTACCTGAATATGATCTTACAACATGCAAAGCAGCTTCACATTTTATTGACATACCTGAAATTTGTGCATACTATGAATTTTCATGAAAAAACTCCAAACCCCTATCTTTAGAAATGGTTCCTGTATATTATGAAATCAGTGATAGTTGTGTCCTCCCCAGATGCCCTGAAAAATGAAGATTTGTTAGTTTGAGTCTATGCACAACTCTTGCCATGAATATAAGCAATGCTTCTCACAGTGAGCTAAAGTTATCACCAGGAAGGGTGAGCATATGGGTAATGAGCTAAGAACTGCTTGAAGACTCTGCTGACAATTTAGGAATACATTTTGTATAATTTTCTTTTAGCAAAGCTCAAAAACTGAACCAAGTCTTCTGTTTCAGCAAATAGGAAAACTAGTGTGTAATTTCCTAGCTATTTAGAGCTCCACTCTCCTGATTACTGTTGTTGTTGTCAGTGCCCCACAGAGCTGTATGGCATACAACCACTTTTCATCTTCAGGGTAGATATAGTATTGATCAGGGGATGGGAGAAGTTTGTATTCGCAGTGCATGTCAGTGATCCTGATGAGCTTCTTCAGATCCCACTGGGTCAAGTCCCCGCCTGTCACAACTGCACAAGACCATTCATCAGCTGTCTGAGGTATTTTGCTTTCCTGTCAAGCAGCAGTGTGTTGATAACTTTCTAGCCCTGCTATGGATCTCAGCAGTCAGCTGAAATTGTGCCAGAAGTCCTCTCTCCACTGGGAACACTGGTGCTGCTGCTTCTGCTGCTTTTCCTTCTGGGCTTTCAATCCATAAACAGGAAAGTCATTCACTAACAGAAAGTTTGCAGCAGTGCAATTAAAAGTTAGTTTTTAATTGTTAAGTTTCTTATCAACTTAAATCAACATCTCTTGTACAAAGTAATTTCTCACTCATGTTTCCTTCAGGCCACTGTTTTTTCACAGTGCAGCTTGTTATTCTGTGGTACTGGTGTGCTGGAACCCTGATACCTTCACTTATTTGGAAGAGTGCTTGGAGTTTCCTAAGCAAATGGCCAGCACCCAGTGAATGACTCACCCTTCACTCCAACCCCTTTGAATTCAGCAAGTTCCCCCTCAAAGGGACACTTGCCCTTCTCCATGGGAATAGCTGCCTTTCCTCTGTCCAGCCACTATCCCCTGCAGCCAAAGTTTGGAACTAGACTTCATTTTTCTTTCGCTACAAAAGAAACGGTGTTACCACAATGTCCACATCACCCAGCTTTCTGAGCTTCTCTCCTGGCTCCTTAACAATCACTACATCAAATCTAAGGTTTTGCCAGCACCATAAAAAAACTCTGTTTATCCCATAGGAGAATCTTGTACTTCAGCACCAGGGAGTGTCTGGAAAGAACAAGTGAAGTTTACAAAAATGAAGCAAGTGCATTGTTATTCCTACTAGTCTCAGCGTCACAGCAACTACAAAAGACCTTCACTTCCTGTGTTCCAGCACTGTACAGCAAAGCAGGAACATCTATACCTGGATTATTCCTGGTAGACATCTCTCTAATCTGTTCTCAAAGTTCTTCAAAGACAGAGATGCCATGACCTTCCCCAGGCAGCTTTTCCATCCCTTTACTACTTGAACTGTTAGAAAACACCCATGATGTCTAACCTGAATTTTCTGATGTAATTTAAGCCCTTGCATCCCATGGCATACATATGTCATAGACAAAGAGAACAAATTAATTCCTTGATCTTCACTGAAGACCTTTACTTATTTGAAGTTTGACACTTCTTTCCCTCTCTTTTTCTCCTGATAATCCTTTCTTCTTTCATCTAAATAACCCTTGTTTGTTCAGTCTTTACTTGTAGGTCATGTCATCCAGACCTCTGGTCCTTTTTGTGGATCTCTTCCTGAATTTCTCCTTTTCTTCTCCCATAAACTGAAAGCCTCTGCTTCTGCAGAACTGCCATCAATGCTGTGTAAATTTGAAGGATTACTTCTTATGTCTTGCAAGCTATATGTCTCTTCATCTGGGCGTCTTCATCTAAATGAGGTGCATTAAGTATGTAGGCATCATCTGTGTGTAAAAAAGTAGAAGAATAATCAGTCACTTCCTTTGATTTTCTTTTATTAGATCTTTCTTAGCCTCAGGGTTGTCTAGCATTCCATCATTTGAATTACGAAAGAAAAACAAAAAGTAAAACCCTGGACAAATTCCAGTAAAGATGAGACAAATTGTAGCACTCAATAGTGATGCAATTGTCAGAGGCTCTTTTAAAGCCAATACTCAGGAAATACAGAGAGGTCTGAACTAAAAAACACAACTGTAACTGAATTTTTTGTTAAAAACATATGGAACTGGAGTTTAAAAGGTGGCTGTTCTCTTCTGGCTATGTGAGAACTACATGTAGGCAATTCTGCTGGGAATGTACTAAATCACAGAATCACAGAATGGATTGGGTTGGAACGGACCTTAAAGATCCTCTAGTTTCAATGCCTCTGCCATGAGCAGGGACCTCCCACTAAACCGTGTGGCTCAGAGCTCCATCCGACCTGGCCTTGAACATCCCTGACCTTCCAGGGATGGGGAATCCAGATCTTCTCTGGGCAACCTGTTCCAGTGCCTCACCACCCTCAAAGCAAAGAGTTTCTCACTAAAACTGAATCTAAACCTACACTCTCAGTTTGAAGCCATTCCCCCTTGTCCTATCACTACAGGCCCTTGTAAAAAGTCCCTCTCCAGCTTTCTAGTAGCCACCTTTAGGTACTGGAAGGCTGTGATAAGNACTGCTCTAAAGGTCTCCCTGGAGCCTTGCCTTCTCTAAGCTGAACAGCCCTAACCCGCTCAGCCTGTCTTCATAGGACAGACAGGTGCTCCAGCCCTATGATCATCTTTGTGGTCCTCCTTTGGATTTGCTCCAGCAGGTCCATGTCCTTCTTCTGTTGAGTGCTCCAGAGCTGGATGGAACACTCCAGGTAAGGTCTCAGGAAGGCAGAGAAGAGGGGTAGAATCACCTCCCTCAACCTGTCGGCCACAATTGTTACAACTCCAAATGAAATCTGGTGGAATCCGCACCTGGCTTAGTCCCTTTATTCAAGTTCATAACAAAGGGAGTTCCCCGAACACATCATTCCCAGGTGACTAGAAAAAGAAACCCTTATGATTTGGTAGACTGAAAGAAATATTGGTAAAGGGACTAAATAACTGACAGTAATGATAGAAATTTTGGCAGCAGTTGCATACAATTTGCAAAATGAATGCTACAAAAAGGCATGCCCTCTATTATTTTCTGCCAATTTTTTAATTAAAAGAGTGAGTCATATTTCATGTAAAAGTGCTTCCCAATTTTACTGGCTCCCTGGATTTAGGGAGCAGAAAAAGAAACGTGATACATGAAAAGTTCACAGACTTTCACACTCTAGTTTAAGGCCCATGGGCTAGACCTGGTAAAAGAGGATGGCATGTAACCATTTGGTAGCTGGTGCTGAAAATAGGAAGCCACATTTTAAATTAGTAATCTCTATGCAGAGAGGCAAATGCTTATATAGGGTATTTAAAATTAAATACACTTTCCTATAGGTCATCAGTAGGACTCCATCAGGGTAGATCTCTACTAAACATCCCTTTTTATGGAGCTGGATCTTTGATTGGGGGCCACAAGGATGTAGTATCAAGGATCCACAGCACTGTCTCCTAAGCACGAGCATAATTTTCCAAATACTACACAGGAGTCACTCTTTTCATTCCAAAAAAGGTTGAAGTAGGAATGGTCCAGAAAGCAGGAAACCTGAATTAATTTCCTCTCTGAGGGAGTGTTGTAGGAAGGAGGCTGCAATACCTGCTCTTCCCTGTTGAAGTTGTGCCATTATTTAGCAAAGAGGACACTGAGGAAATAGCAGAACTAAAAATCAAGACCCTGGAAGCACAGTTCAGTTGTATTTATATACATGACTAGGCAGAGACATAAGCAGGAAAATATATCATGCATACCATACATAAGGTAATATTTCTTGCAAGGTATACAGCCTACTTACTGACTGAAGTACCAAGGTCTAAAAAGCTCCTCAGAGTCCAGCTTTTAAGAGAGCAAGCAGCGATCCCTAGGTAATGTTCCTACATGCAGTAGAGAACCAGCACTGGCATGAGGGACTGAAACCCAGGACTCACACTAACCTGTTCCCAGTGCCTTAATCACTGGATAAAGAATGTGTCCATGATTATATGGCTAAGAAAGCAATTTCCAGCTCTGGAGATAATGATACTCTTCATGGTCAAAAAATTTAAAAATATGTATTTTTCATTAGTTTCACTCAGATGCATTAATTTCATGCAAGTCGAGCCTATGTTTCTCAAGACAAACCATCCTAAAAGTTAATTCAAGAGACTTCCATGTTACATTGACACTTCATCAAAGGTGGAGGATGTCTATTTTGTATGCTCAAGTCAAGATGTATATAGCTACATGGTAGCTTTCTACTCTTCTGTGGTCCTTGCAGGTAAATTTCATCCACATATGTTATTAATGAAAGCATCAACATACCAAACCTTAAACAGAATTTTGGAACTTTGATCTGGGCCTAAAGCTGAGCATTGGAGAAAGTCCTATATTCTGCTATGCAGGAAAAAGGAGCTGCTCTGTGAATGTCATGTGTGAAAGGTATCTTTGAAAGAAACCTCTGAACGCCCTTCACAGAGGGCATCTCTTTCACTGATCTACTGATGTGGTTTTTCCTGGAATATTGAAGTTTGATGATCATTTGATGATATTGTATCTGTTGCTCAGTGTTAAAATATCAATACTGAATACACTTTTTTGTAAAATGATGAGAAGATATTCAGTTTCTCTTAAATTATTTCAACAGGAATGCATAATATGATATAAATCTGTCTGCCCCAACATGCTTTAAAGAAAAATCTTATGGCAGCTAAAAATAACATCTCCATTACAGTATTGTTTTCCATTTTAATTTTAATTTCTTGTCATAAATTATTATCTTTTTTAAGATTTTATGATTGAGAACTAAATTATAAGCTACAGAGCAACAACCAGAAACATCAGTTACAACTTCAGTAACTATCTAAAATAACGAAATTATGAGAGAAGAGTACAGGTTAGAGGAATAAAAATTGTTTACAGGAAAGGATATTCATTGTGAAGGAACTGGATCAAGACTCAACAATTACGAATTTTGAACTTGTTTCTGTTACAATCCTGATGTGGCTTTAAGCAAGCCACTTTATGTTTTCTAGTTACATTTCATTGGTGAAACAGAAATAATAGTATTTCCTTCTTTACAGGTGTATTAATAAGGATATGCATATTGATAAAAAGCTACTATGACCTTGATTGATGTCACAAATTCTCCAATTAATTAAAAGAGAATTTGCATTATTTTTCTTCTTTCAACTGTTTAATAGCTTAGTTGTCAGCAACAGAATATTTGTCAAGTGAGGTAATGACCTAGGAACCAGAGACTCAGAAGAACAGCCTAAATTCCGCATTCTGTCTCTGCATTCACACACTCAATACTTCACAGCACCTTGGCCAAGAAAAAGTGACGGATACGAACAAACAAGAACTAGTTTAGTGAAGTTCTTTCCTGCCTCTGAGGAAAGTGTTATCTCTTCTGAACACTGAATTTGCAGGAAGCACTGACCTGACATGGAATTTATTTGCCTGAGTTAACTTGACAAGTGTCAGGCAGCTGAGGGATGTTTCACTTCCCCCAGTGCCTGAGCTGCTGCATGTGAGCCAAGTGTAACCGAGCTCTGCTTGTCAAAGGCTGTAACAGAACAAGTTACAGCCCAGGAAGATGACATATACAGCCACCAACAAGAATCTGAAAAATGTAACTCCATTGCTGCATTACTAAGGGACACATCATCTGGAACTCAGTGACAGCCTTTGGAAACACAAAATACAGAGCATAAAGGTAAAAATGAAAGATAGTGTGAAAATGCCTTTATCCTTTGCTAGGTCTGAACTACTGTAATGAATGAAGTTCTTAATATTCATCAGAGCATCCAAAAGATGAAGAAATTAATGATTTCCTTCTTTCACAGCCTTCAGTAGACATGATAACATGTAGCCATGTACCTTGTAAGACTGAGCCTTTTATTCCAGAAATACCCTGTCCCCCTCCCCTCTGCTCCAACCTGGCTGCCACCAGGCAGAAAGTTCTGCATTGTGTATTACTTCATAGAATGACAGAATTGTTATGGTTGGACGGAACCTCTCAAGATCCTCCAGTCCAATGCCCCTACCAAGCAGGGTTACCTAGAGCGGGCTACACAGGAATGTGTCCAGATGGGTTTGGAATGTCTCCAGAGAGGAGAACCTCCCTTGGCAGCCGGTTCCAGTGTTCTGACAAACTCATGTTGAAGTGAAACTTCTTGTGGTTTGTTTTACTTTATGGCCATTGCTCTTCATCCTGTCTCTGGGCACCGCTGAAAAGAGTCTGGCACCATCCTCTTGACACCCGGCTTTGAGGTATTTATATGGATTGATAGGATCCCCTTTCTCTGTCTTTTTCCTCTTTCTTTAAAAATGTTTGAAAAAAAGGTAGGAGGTATTGACCAGAATCAGTTTTTCAGTTCCTGAATTTTTGTACAGGCGCATTCAGAAGGAATCTTTCTCTTGGATTTATGATTTTAGGATTTAAAATTTCAGAAATTAAATGAGTGACGTTTAGTGGTTTGATGGGTAGTGGTGTAAAGTTTGGTTGATAACCTGCTTCACAACTAGATAAAATCTTCATATGGTGTGAATTTGCTTCTCATTTTCACCTACCACTTTCACATAAAAAAACCCCAAACAAACAAGCAAATTATGGAAATTGTCACAATAATGTAAGACTTGCACTATCCTGTGTTCAGACATCTCAGAACTAGGTAAAAAAAAGCAGGTCTTAACTCTCTTACAGCTATGCTAACAGAATCAAAAATTTATGTTAATTTGAAATTTCATTTAAAAGCCAAGAAAAATCTTCTGAGTTTATACAAGAAAATGGAATGAAGACTATGAGAGTAGACATTGAAAATTTAAGACTGGTAATTGATATATGCCATAGTCAATGTTATTTTTGGTTATCCTACTTTTTTCTACATTTGTTTTTAAGATACAAGCTGATGGATTTTCACTGTGACTTCTATACAGTAAACTCACCAGAGACTTGGCTCCTGAATCATCACTTATTCTAAGAAACACTGCCTGATTTTTGCTTTCCTCATATTTATTTGCAGTGATAAGAAGACTTTAGCAAACAGGTGGGTCTTGCAATCTGTTCCAAGGGAAATCTCACCATGATTGTGTCTAATCTCTTCTGGCTTCTCTGTTTGAATCAAATCACAGGGAGATTTAGAAAAATGCTCTGAAAATACTCTCCTACATGCTGACAGTTAGAGTAAGCAATAGTTCAGCACTGCCAACAGCACAAAGTAAACAACATATCCTCATGGTTTTGTGACATATCTGAAGCAAGGAAGGGAGTACAGGTTCTTTTAAAGGACATCTAGGATTTTTCTTTAATGGAAGAGTTTGGATGCACGAAGATCAAACCATAGACTGAGCACTGGAGGAATCCTGTTTACCAGAGTTGTACAATAAAAATCCTGCAATAATCAAATTATTTTAGTGCTTGGACTCTCATGGAAAAGAGTGCTAGTCATAGCAAATATTGCCTAGAGTAAGAAAAACAGTACCAACAGAGTGACACATCTGTTTCCACATCATGGAAATCAATGGAAAACATTATTAAGCTCTCTTGTATGTCTGCTTTAGTACAATGTTTAATTACATACCACATACAGTTCTTTCCAACATTTCTGAGGATCAAATTAAGGCAGAATACTGAAGAAGACACTTATCTGCAGCAGTCTCATTTCCTGAGGGAATAAGATAGTCTCTAGTGAATAAGTGGAACAAAAAAAAGCTGATCTCAAGCTTAAGACAATTGACTCTTTTGCTTATCCTTTTTGCTTCCAGCCTTCCAAAAAGAGTTTTCTGGTTTTGGGAGTTTTTTTCCTGTGTGATGCCAGCCTCCCTCTCAGCTAAGTATTTTGCAGATTATCACTATGTTATTGTTTTCTCTTTTTCTTAAGTGCTGGAGGTTTGACAAAAATGCTAAGCGCCCCTTTGTCCCATCCCAAGCCAACTAATTCGGAAGATCGGCCTCAAAGGCATAAGAACTTTATACCTTTTCAGAAAAAAATAAGGCTGTGTGTTCTGACCTGAGAAGACAATTGCATTTTTCTTTCGCTTCATTCTTAGTAAAAAATCAGGAGGAGGTTGACATTTGACACTTAGGCTGTGACAGTATCAGTAAATCAGACACAGCAGACAGTTCTGTAGCATGAGTAGCCAAGTGCCACGACACAGTTTGCAGACATACCACTAAATTATCTTACATCCCAAAACAGAAAGGTCAGAGCCTGCCTGTCTCCCTGGTTTGTGCTTACCAAGCTATGCCAGTGCCCAGGCTAACAGTTAGTACAGCCAGTCAAGTGCTCTGACTCTATCTACCTTTGTGGTGTAAACATATTTCCAGGTTTCAGCTTGGATGGGTACAAGTGGTAACACCATGAACAATTGAGATGAGCAAGTACTGATGGTCCTTCTTTAAGTTACTTCTTCTTTGAGGTCTCTTTCAAGTGGCATTTCCATACTCTTTTCGTGCAGTTGCCATAAGAGTTTTATAACTTGTAATTGAAGCACTCTATGATAAGGTCATTCATGATTTCTGTTTCATGATGGGTTTGTTTGTTTATAAAGAAAACACAAACATGAATTTATTTACGTAAAGTAGGTTGAAGTCTGTCTTCCTATGACAATGTTACCTAAAGTGCTGTGAATCATTTACATTTATAGTTCAATACTAGTATAATTAGAATTATTTATTCCATGAAATGACAGTAATGCTGTATTTGTATAAGTACTTGATTAAATCTCTTTCTGAAACTTTTGCTGTTTAGATGTGGTTAAGAACATCAAAGCAGATTTAACATTGTTTAAACATTGTAATTGCTGTGGTGGTGGTGGTGTTGTTGTTGCTGTTAATACACAAAATGTACAGACCTACCATGATACAAACACCACACACCTAAACAGCACTTTTCTCTGTGAAGGATGCCTAAATGTTTTACAAACTATTCATCACTCTTCACTACAGATATAAGGGTTTTCTGGAATTGCCTCTGGCATTTGATTAGTGGTAACAGTTCAAGTCAGTCTGAATCAGGAAATAATATTGAAAGGACAACAGTTTACATATCCAGGATAAAATTATCTGAATTAGATTTGTAATGGTTTTGGCTGGAGTAGAGTTCATTTTCTTCACAATGGCTGGTATGGGCCTACCTTCTAGACTTGTGCTGAAAACAGTGTTGATAATACAAGGATGCTTTTGTTGTTACTGAGCAGCACTTGCACAGCACTTGTACTTTTTCTGCTTTCCATGGTGCCACTCTGGTGAGGGGACTGTCGGTGCATGGGAAGTTGGGAGGAGACACAGCAGGGACAGGTGACCCAAACTGACCAAAGGGATTTCTCAGACCATATGGTGACATGCTCAGTACATAAAGAGCAGGGGGAAGAAGGAGGAAGAGGGGAATGTTTGGAGTGATGGCAATGTCTTCCCAAGTCACTGCTACATGCAGTTTTCCTGAGGGCAGCTGAACATCTGCCTGCCCATGGGAAGTGGTGAATTAATTTCTTGTTTTGCTTTGTATGCGCATGTGGCTTCTTTTTTTATATATTAAATTGCCTTTTTCTCTACCTATGAGTTTTCTAGCTTTTTCAGTTCTTTCCCCCATTCCACTGGTGGGGGAGTGAGTGAGTGGCTGTGTGTTGCTGAGTTGCTGATTGAGGTTACACCACAAGGCTCCAAGGCAGTATCAGAACCAGTCTCAGAACCAGTATTTCTGCACTTTCAGAAAAGGGTATGGATTATTTCACAAGTTTTTATCTGACATTCTTCTTTACTGGTACAACAGCCTTCCTCTCATTCTGGGGTTCTCATTCATTGCTAATTTCTGGGCTACAAAATCACTTCTGGGTTGGATAGTAGTCACACCTAAAAACTGAACAAATGGTTGCTGGAATTGCGCTCTTGTCTGATCCTGGTGCATGCATCAGACTTGCACACAATCACCAGCACTATCTACAGTACTCTAGTTTCTTCACAGTGTGCTTGTTAGATGTAAAAAACTTGGTTACTGGGAGATCTCAAGAAGTCTGAAGTGACTTGCAGCAGCTACAAAACAATGTTACTTTAAAAAGAACTGATATTACTTTAGAGAAATCTTTTTTCTTTAAATTAGAATTTAAATTTTTTAATGACAATTCCTAAAGGGTATAATATTCTTGATGCTTAAATGCCCTTATGCTAACCTGTTTATGGACAAATTTCATAATGCATATGGGATTCATTACTAAGAAAGAACAGATGAAAGTTATTCTAGAGAAAAGGTAGCTTTAAAGCAGAATACCTATGCTAAATCAAGACATGCAATGGTGGCCCACTGAAGTTTAAGTAACTTAACCAAGGACAATCAGTGATATAACAGCTAAATGAAGAAGGAAATATGACATTGTATATATAATAAATGCAAATAATGATAGTTTCAAAGTGGCTAGTTAGGCAGGCGGCTAAATACTACTAATTGATTAATCGAAAACATTTTTACATATCTCTCTGTTGTGAAAATAGACCTTGAATGCAGCATTTAATTTTAGTTATAAATCTGGCACTGGATTTATGATATTAAAAAAAAAATCACAATTAATTAAAAGCCATTTTTTGAGGACATCAAGTTAATGAACTACAATACTTGAATGTAAACAAGTATGTACAGATTTTCTTGCTAAGCATCTGCATGAGCTCATGTCTGCAAGTCAAGTGAAAACCCACTAAGGCTCATTTTTTTCCAGATGAGAGAACATGGTGGGGTGTTTGAGACATCAGACACCCCAACAATTAACAGCGTCGTTTCAGAGGTCACTGGTGGCTTCTTTTGGAACCCTTTTATGCTTAATGCCTACTTGTGAGTGAGGCTGTGTGCAACAGGTCATGTTGTTTCTCTCCTCAATTTTAGTGCATTGCATGCTCAGGTATGCATGAAGCTTCAGGCCTTGCACCCTTATAGCGATAATTCTCTTCATGACTAAGAGAGAACATCAGATCTCAGTCTTTTCTGTGTGAGGCCAGAGACTTAGATTGCTCCATGCCCCTCTGGGCTGTCTGCTTTGACAGCTATGGAGATATGGATTACTTGGAGTTTACCATCATGTCCCATACACATTGGAAAATGGCCTTCTAATCTAGAATTGCCAAGAAGCTTATCATGCTCAGAGGGAAATAGACAACCAAGTACTTCAGTAACGAAGTTAGTAATGTTAACTGCCTAGAGAACCTCCCTCAAGACACTTCTGTACTGATTCCTGCTCACACTCCATTGTGGCACCATTAAGTGGTGTTCCTCCTGATTTACTCCAGTAAGTGACCTAAAGAAGTGTGACTTTTGGTTCCAAATTCACCTGGTTTAGGAACTGTCAAACAAGGTAATCCAGCTGATCTTAACTGATGAGAAAACAGCTCAAGCAAAAGGAATTGCACAGGTCAAGGGAGGTGATCCTCAGCCTCTACTCAGCCCTAGTGAGGTCACATCTGGAGTATTGTGTTCAATTCTGGTCTACATAGTTCAAGAAAGACAAAGGGCTACTGAAGAGGAGACTAGAAAATGATTAGGAGTCTGGACCATCTCTCTCATGAGGAGAGACTGTACGAGCTGCCCCTGTTTCTCAGTCTGGAGAAGACAGAGAGGGGATCTCATCAATGCACAAAAATATCTCGAAGCCAGGTGCCAAGAGGATGGTGCCAGACTCCTTTCAAAGGTGCCCAGTGACAGGATGAGCAGCAATGGCCATACAGTAAAATACAATAAGTTTCACCTCAACATGAGGAAGAACTTCTTTACACTGAGGGTGGCAGAGCACTGGAACTGCTGCTCAGGGAGGTTGTGGAGTCTCCCTCTCTTGAGACATTCAAAACCCACCTGGACACATCCCTGTATATCCTGGTCTAGGTGACCCTGTCTTGGCAGGGGGCTTGGACTGGATGATGTCCAGAGGTGTCTTCTAACTCTAACTCTTTTGTGATTCTGTGAGTCTAAATCCTCCAGTCCCAAAACATATTCTTAGGAAGCCAGCTGTATCCTGCAACGTTTGGGAACTGGAATATTCTCTGCAAGCTGCAGCACAACAGCGTCATATACAGACACTTTATTCACAAGATAGGGACAATAAAATTGCTCCTATCTGAAACAGGACAGAAAATAATCAGGTACTATTATTCAGAATCAAATGAAGATATGTCCTGAAATACAAAGGCTCACATTTGGATTTTTTTCTCTCTATGCACTGCTGCCACCAAGGACCTTACAGTATCTTATAAATACCTGTTAAGAAGGCATTGTCAGGAAGTGGACATGATTGCAAAGTAATTTTTGCAGGCTTTGGAAATTACATTTTGAAAAACAATAATAATACTAATACAAATAGGATATTTTTAGTCCTGGGAAGGTAAGGTTGGCACAATGTGTTTTGCTGGATTTAGACTGTGAATGGTTTGAATATTTATAAATGCTTATAAGAGTGAGGAATGATTATTGCTGCACATTGATAAAGAAGTCCCTTCTTCCTCAACAGGACTGATAGCATCTGCAGTGCTGAGACTCATAAAGCATTACTGTTGGCTTTTAAGATGATTCATAGGCCAATTTTAACAGAGAGAGGTATCTTAGCATAGCACTGGGAGTCAGCAGTTCCTCCCTTCTGATCTGGGCTCTGATACAAAATTTTCTTTATAGCCTTGAGCTATTCACTTAATCTTTCTGCCTCATACTCCACATCTGTGAAATATGTGGTTACCATATTCACCTAACAGTAAAGAAAGGTCATTGTTTCTCTTCCCTAAAAATATTTCCCTTAGGCCATACCTCACCTCAAAGTCACATAAGAACTGAAAGTTATCCTCTGGACTTTGAACCTTTGAGACTGGGTTAAAAGTTTGTCCATGCTTGATGCCACATAATTCCTCTCCACAGAAATATCTACTGGCAAACTCAGAACCAGAATCCTGGATACACAGACTATCTGCCCATAGCACAGACCTGAATACAGATAATGTGGATGCTTAGTGAGCTTCTGCTTGAAGGTGGAAGGAAGCGTTCACTTAAAAGACAGTATAGATGGAGCTCTTGCAGTTGGGAAGATAGCTTTGGTACCTATGTTCCAAATATCTACTGTATGATTTTATTTGAAAAAAAAAAAAGTAGGCAATTCTCACTTTGACCCACAAAGGGATCTCTTTATATTCTTTTATTGTGAAGCCATGAGTACTACTGTGTCTTTAGTCCCGCAGAAAACTCTGCAGCATGCTTATTCAGCCAATGTCCAATTTGTTTTACAGGAAACTCATCCATAGCCTAGAAAAATACTGTACAACAGAAATAAGGGCTTTTTTTTCTTTCAAAATAGTAGCAATATTAAAATGATATCTCCACAGCCCAGAAGAATATTCTACAAAAGAAATGGATCTTTTTTCTTTCAAAATGGTAGCAATATTAAAAGGATATATTCATGAATAGTCTAAGAACGTTATGCAGTGTTTTTAACCCTTAAATTGTTCATTCTATTCTTTGAAAGTCCAGTGTTCTCATTTACTGTAGAAGTTGCATTATGGTATCACAGAATATTAGTTCTAGACTCCTCTTGTGGGATGTTAAACAACACCACTGGGAACCTGACAATGAGAAATATATATTAAGAAAAATTATCTAAACCAACAAACAATGAGGACTGGGGATGTTTCCCTGAGCAGCTGGAAAATCCTATCCTAGTCATAAAGGACTATCTATGCTATCTTCCAAACAAGGTAACTCAAGTACATCAGCAAAGAAAAAGGAATTGCCAGAAAGTCACATCCTTCTCTTCCTCTGCACTGGTTAATGACACCAACCATTTAGACCACTGTAAAAGGAGAAGTGCAGGTGTAATCTCCTCCCAAATTAACACCACAATTTAATCTTGCTGCAGTGTTTCACTGGGCGTTTTTTTCTACTGAAATGAGTCATGCAGCAAAATGTCTCTACTACTCAGTAGAAGAGCTGCAAATGAAAACTTTATTCTTATATTCTACAAATGAATTTCATAATAAAAGAAAACTGCTCTCAAACTCTGTGCATACACCAATCTGTTGAGGAGCAAAGGCGTGGGGTCTGTGACCATCAGACTCTCTGTAATCATCTAGGCAGTAAAAGCAACATTTAACCTTTGTTTAGATTGATGAATCTCCAATAAATACGCTTTCATGGAAGGGCAGTTTCTAACTCAGAGTAAATATAAGCTTTTCTAGTAGATTTAAATTAGTTTCTCTAGGTTTTGTACCTTGACAGAAGAAACGTGGTACTATAAACATGCTTTATTTTTTCCTAATTTCATTCAAAATCTATTCTAAAAATAATTTCTGGGATTCTCCTCCATTCAATTCCTTGAGTAAAGTTTACTTCTACTGGTTGACAGTCCAGTATTTCTAATGTATACTGTTGCCATCTAGTGTCAAAACCCCAGCAGTGTATTTAAAATTTTATTTCCCATTTTTAGGAGAATAAGCACATATTTGTATGTCTCTACTAATCTTGAAATTAGTTTGATTTTCTTCTGTATCTGTGCTTTTCACCTTATCAACCATTTGTGATAAAGGCCACCCAACTCCTATCATGCCTACTGCATATCTTGTCCAAGGTCAGCTAGCAGGATTCCGTGCTTTAACTTCAACTCTGTTGGGGTACATGGGCGTGGTACAGTACTTGGGAACTATGGTAGGAACTGAAATTCTTCCCCAAAAGCTGCAAGGAATATGCGGATGTCCTGCAGGACGATGAAAGATGATCCCAGAGGGAATGAATCTCATCCAACTAGACATATTTACAGTATAGATATTTACTTTTCAAGTTTCCTCTCCAGTCATTGGAAAGACACTGGTACTTTCAGGGAGCCATTCATCTCATCCTAAAGCAGAAGAGTAAAACAGGTCAAATTACTGATGTTCCTTAAAACTGCCTACTTCTCCATGCTCCCCCCAACTATATAGTCAGCATCAGGTAGCCAACTTGGGTGGACACATCTAAGTTAGAGATGGCTAAAACGGATGAGATGAATCTTACTTTAACTCACTCTCATAAGATCTGCAAAGAATATACTAACTGTCCAAATTTGGACTTGAGCCTGTCTTTTAAATAGCCCTGTTTGAATATTCCTCACAAGTGGTAATGAGATTTTCAAGTTATGTGCTTGCTGTCACTGATGGCAGCTAGTATCCTTTAAATCTTTTCTAATCATTTCAAGAGAGGTCGACAGAACATTGGAGGAGGAAGGACAATTTGATTACATAGTTGATTAAAGTGAAGATACAGCAAAGCTGCCAAGACAATTCCTTTAGACCTGGAAACCCAATAATGGCAAGTAACTGGAGAATGGGGGTCCAGTTGTGGTATTTTCCTGTAATGTTTAGAAAGACAGCAGGATGTTTTTTGGTTTTGGTTTTAGGGCAACAGTTTTCATAGAATTGAACCTACATTAAAAGAGAAATTTTGGCTTGTCCTAGTCCACTGGAGTCTTGCCACTGATTTCATTGAGATCAGGACTGCATTCTCAGTATTGCTGCTGCCTACTCTATCAAGTAGCTAAAACTTATGGAGCACAGTGATACATGAAGGAGCATATGAGGTGAAAGCTTAAGTCAAAAGACAGTCTTGGAAAGAGTAAGATTCAAGAAATGTGCAACTTTTTCCTCTCTTTTCTGTCAAGTGTTCCTGTGTGACTATTAAATGTACACTCCCAGAAGTCATAATTCTGTGACTCTCCCCACATGTGTTTAAATTTCTGTTAACGCAGTTAGCTCTGCTTCCATATGGCACAGCAGTGGCACTTGGTTGCTGTGATTAACTCTAAGCATTGGCTGGGAAGGTAAATGAAAAGCCATGCTTTCTGCTGAAGCAATTTGTCAGTGAAGTACTGCAAGCCATATGTTTCTCTAACTTCTTCCAAATATTTGTGCTGATGTTGCTAGAAGGCGATGTCATCCAAGGAAAAGGAGATGCATGATAGATCGTGTTGTGATGGATTAGTGAAAGCATACAGCACTTGTCTAATGCATTTTTAGCCTCTAAACTCAGCGCTTTACAACCACTGATGCTGCTGCCACTAGAATTCATCACATTATTCCTCCCACCAGCAGGACTGACACTTTGTGAGGTTCATTACTTTCTTGTAGTGTTGCAAGCTGTGAAGGTTTTGCTCTCTATCTCCTGATGGACATGATGCTCAAAGCATGTACCTGCTACATAAAATTGTAAAATATAATAAATAAATCAGATGAGTGATTGGCACTGCATTAAAGGCACGTCCTCAGGTAAGGTTAAATAATTGCAAATTGGTTTTAATTCAGATATTTTTCTGACATGAAAATAAAATTAATTTCACAGACTGGCACAGACTTATTTGAAAAATAGCGGCATCTTGGGACCAGTCTTCACTCTGCCAAATTCTGCCTGAAGTTACTGAGCCCAGTTCATCTCACAGACGTAACCTCTGCAGCACCACTTTATACTGCCATGGGATTAATGCTCCCTAAACCAGGCATCTTACATAACAAGCATGGAAGTGATTACCAAAGGAATAAGCATTCAAAATGGTAGTTACATCCAGATGAAACTTCATCTGTCACTATAGTAACTCAACTGAGACCAGCTTTAGGGGCTGAAAAAACACTTTTCCCCAATCGTCTTATCTCTACTATGCCAAAAACATTTTGTACAGATCCCAATTCTGCAGCTGAAAGATCTAGCATCGAAGTTATAAATTACTCTCATTTTTTATTTAATTAAATGAATAAAATGTAACCATGCTATAAAATTGAGACACAAAAATAGTACATGCCATGAATTTACATTTTAGAACTGTCAGCAAATTCAATCAGGAAATGATCTCCTCAATATAAATGAACACAGGAAAGCCATTAACTGTTTTTAATTTAGCAACAACAAATTGTAGTATCTTTCAGACAGGTAAATCAGAATTATGTCCTAACTTTAATAATCTCTAGGCAGCTGCTCTGTCCTCCCAAAATTGAAGAATTAATGTAAGGGTAGAGGTTAACAGCAGCAATTATTAGTACAATCATAAGTATGTTCTTCTAAGTGTATTGATTCAAATGAAACAGATGTCACAGAACAGCATTCTACAGGGTGCAATCCTGCTGCCATTACCTAGACGAAACTTCTTTCAGCATCAGCAGTTTTCACAACAGGTGACATCACAGAACTGGACATCTATAAAAATCATAGAATATGAAGGAAGTGACTGGACAGTCTTTAAACAAATTAGCTGCATCTTTAAACAGATTGCCTACATCTTTGCTGTACTTTACAGAGTGTTCTAAATTCCACTTTATCCCAAAAACCTACTGCTAGTGATTAGGAGTGACTGCTAACCTCCCCCATTTTATGGCAGTGTGGATGCACTCCTCAGGTACCGATTTGTCTTCTCGAAGGGCCTAGAGGATGATCTAGATGTTAAACACCATCAAAAGAGCTGAGAATGGCCACAGTGTGAGGAGACAACACCAGTCCATGGCACCCTTTTTGTCAGGTCAGATCTGTGAGGAGCAGAGGCCTCTACAGAAGCCATAAACTAACTGAAAGAGATGGGCCACCAGCCCACAGCTGTCTCTGTGGGAGCACAAGTCCTTTGTTTTTTTGCCGAGGAGCAGTGTGGGACTTACACTGTCTGAGACCTACAAAGTCAAAGTAGAAAGAAAGAAGCAGAAGAAATGGAAGGGGAAAAGAGGGAGACAGTGCAATGTGGTTCCTGTTCTATTCTCAGGGCATTAAAGACATTTAGTCATCCTTTTGGTATGGCAATCATTACTGCAGTAAATGTTATGTTCATTTAACCAGGGTGCTTGCAGAAGATGAACATCTAAGTGATTCTTGAATCTAGCTCATGGGATAACTGCACACCTAGTTATGTAATGTCAGCCTAAATAGCATTTCCAATGCTATCAGCAAGACTATTCACACTGTTTATTGGTATTTGCTAGCATAAATTTCCAACTTGAAAGGCACATTGATCACTTCCTGCTGTTTCTCTAGGCTAATACGTGTGTTAATGAGGCAGTTTTATCTTAATAGGTTTTAAAAATGATTTAATTCTTCACATATTTCTTATGTTCAAATAATATATGAATGAAATCTATGTGTCTTCCAGGCCTATGAGCTTCTGAAAATGACTGTTTAGTTTAATGGCAATCTTCCTTTTTCTATCAAAATGCATCAGGAAAAAGAATTTTCCTATCTGCAAGGCCTTTGACTGTTTTGTAAGAGTTCATATCTACACCCATAGGCTTTATGTTAAAGATATCAATAAAATCATAATAAAAATTTCCAAAAAACAAGTGAAGAAATGTACACTCAGAATTAATAGTTCTAAACCTCTCTGAGAATTGGCTAGATGGACTGCCACAGAGTTCTGCTCTGTGTAATAGAATGGTCCCAAGAGCTATGCAGAAATCTATCCATGAGTCTGAATAAAATGCTGCTTTTGTTTCTTCCTTATCAGGGAAAAAACAAATCACCAAGAAAACAAACCTGAAATTTGCTCAGCTTTTTTCGTGACTGTTTTTAATACTGGACTGGCACTGAGTTTAACTATAAAGTTTAGAATTGTAGTTGCATAATATGCAGTTTCTTTTCTTCCATATAAACAAGCCTGATTCATTTCCTGTGAAATAAAGGTCAAAATTCTCCTTGACTCCCTTGGGACTTGGATGACACTTCAGGTTGTCATACAAAGTGGTGTTCATATTAATACAGTAAGCAGAGACCAAATGCAGGAATTTCAACCAGTTTACTGGACAAACTTACCACCTCCCTCCAATTGAATCCCTCCCTTTCTTCCCTCCCCTCCCCTCCCCTC
>VZTJ01001900.1:2634932-2703508 GCA_013397795.1 Orthonyx spaldingii | reverse complement strand
CGGGCCGGGAGGTGAGCGCGGCACGGGCCGGCCGCGGGGCCGGGAGGGCACCTGTGGGGCCGTGTGTGTGAGCCCTGCCCGTTCGGGGGATTGGGGTTGAGGAGTTTGGGGTTGGCTCTAAGGGCGTGTGGACCTGGAGGAGTGTGAGCGAGGTTCGGGGGATTGGGGTTGAGGAGTTTGGGGTTGGCTCTAAGGGCGTGTGGACCTGGAGGAGTGTGAGCCCAGGTGTTAAAGGCAGGGCTGGCAGATGGGCCGAGGAGCGGGCTCGGGCTCGGCGTGATGGGCAGCACTGAGGGGTCTGGAGGGAGGTGTGTGGAGCCTGCCTGGAGGAATGGGGTGTTGGGATCTCATTAGACTGTGTGAGGATGGGAGCCAGCGCGGTTTCACCAGGGGCAGATCCTTCCTCACAAATTTGGTGGCCTTCTACAGTGGGGTTTCAAGGTTGGTGGGTGAGGTCATACGGGGTCACATCATCACACAGTGGCTGGTGTCATTTGCCTGAACTTATGAAAAGCATTTGACAGTGTCCCACATAAATTCCTTGTCTCTAAACTGAAAAGCCATGGATTTGACAGATGGACCACTGGGTAGGTAGGGAACTGGCAAAATGGTCACCCTCAAAGAGTCGTGGTCAGCAGCTCTGTGTCCAAGTGGAGAGGAGTGACAAGTGATGTTCCTGAGGGGTTGGAATTGGGCCTGTTTATCATCTTTGTTGGGACAAACATGGGGACATCCCATGGACAGTGCACCCTCTGCAAGTTTGCGGATGGCACCAAACTGTGTGGTGCAGTCAACAAGCTGCAGGGAGGGGATGCCATCCAGAGGGATCTTGACAGGACAGAAATGAGTGTCTGCAAACCTCATGAAGTTCAACAAGGCCAAGTGCCAGGTCCTGCAGCTGGGTTGTGGCAGTCCCAAGCACAAGTACAGGATGGGTGGAGAATGGATTGAAAACAGCTTTGAGAAGAAGGACTCAGGGTTGTTGGTTGACAAGGAGCTCAACATGAGTCAGCAATGTGCACTTGCAGCCCAGAAAGCCGAATATGTTCTGGACTGCTCCAAAAGAAGTGTGGCTAGTGGATCAAGGGAGGGGATTCTGCCCCTCTACTCTGCTTTCCTCATATCACACCTGCAGTGTTGCATGTAGCTCTGGGATCCCCACCATAGGAAGGCTGTGAACCTGTTGGGAGAGAGTCCAGAGGAGGTCTGAAGCACCTGTCCTATGAACACAGGCTGAGAGAATTGGAAATTTTTGGCCAGGTGAAGAGAAGGCTTTGTGAGACCATAAGAGCAGTCTTCCAGTACTTAAAGGGAGGCTACGAGGGAGCTGGAGAGGGACTTTTTTTAAGGGCCTGTAGTGACAGAACAAGGCAGAATGGCATCAAAATGGAAGAAGGTAGGTTTAGGTTAGGTGTTAGTAAAAAGTTCTTTACTGTGAGAGTGATCAGGCACTGGCACAGGTTGCCCAGAGAAGTAGTGGATATCCCATCCTTTTTAGTGTTCAAGTCCAGACTGGATGGGGCTCTGAGCAGCCTGTTTGAATGGAAGGTGTCCCTGCCCATGGCAGAGGGGTTGGAACTGGGTGACCTTTAAGGTCCCTTCCAACCCACACCATTCTGTGATGAAGACACCAGTATGAGGGCAGTACTAAACAACATGTTGTGGTTCATACTGTTCCTAGGGAGCAGTAAAAAGATTGGAAAAGCAGATAGGCATGGATAAAGTTTGTGGTGACTGAGGAAATGGATGTCATAAATTTTGGAAAAGGTTCTTGTTAGGAACTGAGGAAAGCTGAGTTATGAGTGGGAAGGGGACTTCAGTCAATCCTGAGGCCTAGACAATGCACTTCATTTTGCATAGTGTGCAGATTTTTAATTAAAGAAAAACCCAACTGGCTCACTGAACCTGTATTTCTTCTGGCTTTTTATCCTCTTCTAAAGAATATATTGGGCAAATGCTGGTCAAGAGTGCAAATGTTTAAATAAATTCATAGTGATGTTTACTGATGCAGCCTAATATTTTTTCAAGTTGAAAAAAAATTAGAAGACATGTTTGTTAGGACCAAAGCTGTCACTGTTATATATTAACCTGTGTTTCAAATATGATAATGCTATCTTCCCTCTATAGCTTGCATGTGACATCTCTTGTAAAACTAAGGAGCAATATGTTTGTGTGACGAATGGGAAGAAGAGGGCAAAGGCTGGCAAGGTCATAGTCTTCAAAGTGTAGAAAACTACTTTGTTCAAATTCTTAATCTGTCAAAAGTAAATCTCACTTTTGAAAAATGGTAGCAGAACACTGTTTGAGTGATATGCCTGCATCTGTTTGTAGGAATTTATGGAGACATGTCACAATGGACTTTATGTTGCAGTCTCCTTTTCTCCTGGTATCTGCTTAATAGGCTGCCATGGGAGGTGACTCTCGACCACAACTGAAAAAATATTTGGGAAAATGAACATTCCTTTACCGAAACATCACTACACATTGTACCATAATCTCACTATTTGTCAGGATTAGAAAAAATAAAAGGACCAACATTGATTTTGTGAGCTGTCAATCTCTTTAAAAACCATTTATTAGTCACATACAAAGATCAGTTATCTGTTTGATCATGGCAGATCAGGTTACACATGATACAGTTTTGCTTCTTTTGGTATCGTTCCTTTCTTGAACTACCAAGATGCTTTTCTACCTTGAAATCTACCTTGATCTAATAAGTTGTGAAAGACAAGAAGAATGTGGTTAGAGAATAAAAAATGTACTTAAACCACTGAATCTGTTTCTTAAAAGGATACTCTACAGAGAACTTTCCTCAAAGTAAATTTTTTTTTTAAGGCTAGAGAGAAAACTGAAATAATGACAGGAGGTTTTGAAACTTTTTAAAATAAATAACAGACAAAAAATCTCTTCTTTCTGCTATTAGAGAAACCATGCCATTTTTGGGCCAAGACTGGAGATCCCCTGGATGGAGATGGGTTAAAACAGAAGATGGGTGGAAAAGATGTGAACCCTTTAGTCCTGCACTTGAGGATGGGAATAATCAGCTGAATGATATCAACCACACTGTGTAAGTTTAAAAAAACGAAGTGATTCTGCATGAGTTAATAGCAGGTGGGAAGGCAAAGATTGAATTAATTTCCGTTCAGATTGCAACTGTTTGTGGTAGCTGATGTCATCTGTACACAAATGCAGTCATGTGTTTTGTTAGTTAGGCAGACAGGAGACCCCTGTGGAGATTGTCTGTCTTTTATCACTGCTTTGTGAGTTGCTTACTTGAGGCAGCCAGATTCTTTCTTAGGTTATATGTCATTCAAAATAATAAAACAATAAATACTTAAAAAACCCACAAAAACACAAGAAAGCCCCCTTCCCCAATGCCTATCGAGTACTATTTAAAGGTAAAAGTGACACTTCTAAATTGCAAGTGCAACAGACATATTGAACTATTGCTTGGAAGTGAATGAAGACTTTCTGCTGAGTGGGTGTTGGATTAGTTTGTGGCAGACATAAAATGCCTTTGCTCCAAATATACAATCAGTGGTAGCTTAAAGCTCATTCTCTAACACAATATATGATTGTATGTGCTCCTGTAGGAGAGGTGAGAAAGAGATTAGATAAATAAAGTAGTACTTGTGGCAAATGCCCACAGACTGGGGTGATATAAATAGCTTTGTCAAAACAAGTTTCTCCACAAAGAAGTAGTTCTCAGGGATAGCATTCTTGGTCATAAATTCCAGCATAATGTGCTCATAATGAAGAAAGGGAACATTCAGTGATTTGTTGTTAGTCCAGTAAATGATAACTCATCTGATTATAGAGGGAATTTACTGGGAGGCAAGGACGTGCTGAAGTCACACACCTGTGTTTTCTAAATTTGTGAAACAATCCTCAAGGTAGGTATCAAGCAGTGAAGCATTATTATATACGTTTAACCTATTATTTTCTTCATGCCTTTTTTTTCTTTTGTGTTTATCTTTCACTGATCTCGTTTGGGTTTCTTTACCTCACAGTCTGGCTACTGTTGATACAAAACACTGTGTCTGGAAGAATGTTGCGTAAGCCTTCAATACAAAAGTTGCCTTAAATACCTATGAAAAAATCTTCTGTCTTTGATATCTTTAATAATATACTTGGCAAATTAAGGGAAATCTAATAAGTATTTAGGAACTGTGCAAATTGCTTCAAAAATAAATATGTTGTAGGTTGCTTAATTAATACTGTTTGACAAGTATGAAAGGAATTATCAGTCTCTGTGAATACCATTAAGACTTTTGCTCTTCTGCTCGTAATTGTGTGTATATGTATATATGTATCTTTTCCCTAGAGAGCAAGGTGAGGTATTTTTTTGCTTCTTTGAGCAAAAATACTGGATTGATTTTTTCCTTTTTTTTTTTCCACTTAGTCTTGGAAAACCTTAGAATTGAACTCCTCTGGAGCCACAAACTGTGGCTTTAGTTTCTTCTTCTTAATTCTGCTTCTGTCTATTCAATTAAAAATGTATGTTGTCCAAACTCAGACTAGAGAATTCAAGTTGGTACTTCTTGGCATAGTAGCACTACTTTGAAGTAATTTCACTACACTTTGAACTTTGGATCTATGATTTTAACTTGAACTTTTTATATGCCAATTAAGTTCTGCTGCTAAATGGCAATTAACATCTATTTGCACAACGTTATAGAACAATTTAGGGTGGAAATCACCTTGGCGGTTCATCTGGATGAAACACGTACTCAAAGCAAGGCCAGCTGAGGTTGGCCTTGCCCACATCAGCTTTGTGCTGATTCCTAGAATGGAAATTCTTCTCTGGGTTCCTGTTCTAAGTTCTGTTACTCTCAATGTTATTTTTTTGTTTGTTGTTGTCCTGTCCTATGTTGTGTCATTTCTCCCTGCCCTTTTCAGTCTAGTAAGAATTTCTCTTATCACAGATTGTGTCCATTATCATTGACTTACTACTGTCTACCTCCTGTAACCTTACAGTCTCACTCCATCTTATTTATAGCCTCGTATTAGAAACTGACAGCAATCAGATTTCCCTCCACCACCAGCTCTGAACACTGAACAAGGTCAGTTCTCTTACCCCTGTGCACCATTTGCTCCAGTACCTGGGTAACTCCCCACTGGAGTTGTTCCAGTATGATCATGTTTTCATTGTATGAGGGAGTCCCAAACTAGACACAGTACTCCAGATGGGTACTCATGCCAAATAAAGATGGATGTTTGCTTCTTTCAGTCTGCAGGATACACTTTTGTTAACTCCAACCAGGGTGCAGTTGGTTTAATACAACACAAGGGCACACTGCTGACCTGTTTTCAGCTACTTATCCTCAAGACTCCTGGCTCCTTTCCTGCAAAACTGCTTCCTATCCAGTCTGTACCTAGCATATACCCGGGCTTGGGGTTCTTCTACGCCATGAGAAGGGCTTCACATTGTGGTACAGCAGTGTAAGATGTCTTGCTGGCTGCTTCTCTGCACCATCTTATGCTATTTGGAAATAATTATATTGAAGACAGCTTAGGATACTTGTTAAGATGATGTAGCACTAAAAAAGAATGAGACTTTATAAAGTGCTTCCTTGTAGAAGAAACATGTAATAAAGAGTACAAAAATACCTATTTGTCTCTTTTTAAGCTGTCCTCTGAATAGGGATGGTGGTGTATGCCAGTCTGGTAGTTCTAGCAGGGTGTTGTTCATTTACATCTGTTGTCAGTAATAATATTTTTCACCAAAATATTCTGTAGGAATCTCTTCTGAAGTTAGTAAATGAGTATTATATTTCAGGGAGCAGTTATAGCAATTTTCCTTTATAAAGAAATAAATTCAAGCTATGTAGTTGATTGAAATCCTCTTCAGTTTTGCTTCTATTCTCTTCTGTGACAGAAAATACGATACAGTTGCCAAACTTTGTCCTTTAACCATTGCAAATACTCTCTCTTCAGAAATTACAAAGATCTAATCACAAACAGAGTCAGAAATAAACCTTAAAGACATGTGAGGTACTTAAATTGAAGAATGTGTTCTTATTAAAATAGAACTTCTAACTTTGCTTGATTAGTCATCCAGTGCCTTGGTGAATCCAGTTGCTGAATTAGTAAAATTGGTGGACCTAATGGTAACCATGCTTGAACAAATATAATCACTTGTGCAGGAACAATTTTAACTATTTGGCATAATGCTGTAATAGCTGCACTTTAGATTGTTTTATGGAAACTAAGATGGAAAAAAAATGAGACCACCAGTTCTGTAGGTCTTAAGTTATTTGCATAAGAGTGCTTTGTGTTCAAGGTATACAGTAGCTGGAAATGTGACTTGGGCTGTGTGAATTCAAGCTCTGTGGTGTGAATGCTGGCCATGACTGCTGTAAATTCAAGCAGAGATAGAGACTTCCAGTGCTGTGTCACTATGTCCTTGGAGTTTGGTGGTGGAGAGAAGCTTGGTGGGGGTGGAACTGCCTTACAGAATTGTGTGCAAGTGCCTTTCAGTAGCCTGCAACTTAGGAGTAAAGCTGTTTTATGTGTTCCTTTTGAGGTAAAAGAAAGAGAATTAGACTAATAAGATTTTCATGATGGTGATATTTTTTTGTGCGTGTGTGCTAGTTTCATATGAACTCCTTGAGCTGGCAGGGTAGTCATTTCAGTCTGCATTGTCTCTTGTCTAATTCTGTGAGATACAGTGTTCACAAGAGTGATTTTGGCACTGGACAGAAGTCCTTTGATTTGAATCTATTGGTAGATAACAGTACAATGTATTTGTCAAATGACAAAATCATTTGGTGCATGCACTCAGCGCAGGATTTTCCATGAATGGTCAAACAGTAAGAGTCACTTCTAAAATACTTGCATATACTTGTATATAATTGCATTGTGAAAAGAAGCAAGGGGATGGGGGAAAATAGTTGGAGCTCAGATAACCCTGTGTCCTGGGGTCACAGGACCCCCTTCTGAACCTGTGGGGCAGGGGCAGCTGGGGCCTGCATTTCTTGGAGGGGACGCCCTGTTGGAACCTCTCCTCCTAATTTGTCTTAAACCTGGACACCCTCTAATGTTTTCCATCATTTTAAGTGTCATGCCCATGAGGTTATTTAAATACTGCTATGAAATTGCTTTTTTTGGAAAAACTGAATTTCACACATGATTTATCTAAGATATTATAGTTCTAAGGACACCAGGTACTTTGCTTTTATAAGCCTTAGAATAATTTTTTATGAAGTGCGTCATCAAGACAAGAGAGTAAGAATAGCTGTAAATTGGCAGTATTATGTATGTAGTTAAATCCTTTCAGGTGCACTCAAGTATCACGTGCAGTATTATAATAAAAACATTAAATTAAGGCTTCTGCTGCACCATATGGCACGTGCAGCACTTGATTTGGTTTCTTGTATTTTAGCTTGGTGTTTGAGGGGGCAGGGGTTGCTTTGGGATGGTAGAGCAGCTTTATTACTCGTCAAGCAGCTCTGCAGATTTCTGGAAGGAGCACTTGCAGGCACTGGGTAACTCTGTGTTTCTGTCCCATCCTTCTAATGTCTGTGGGACCCTTGCTTTCATTCGTTGCTTTCAGACTAAAGGTTTGTCAAGAAGAGTGGTGTTGTTTACACAAGAGTAGGGAAAGACTCTCTATGTGAAGTGGGACAGAATATGAGGAAATAAAGCTTCATATCAGAAGATCCTCAGAGGTTACAGTCCAATTTGTCTTTCCTGTAAAGAGACTTGAGGAATTCCAGGAGTGTCACAAGCGAATGTGAATGCTGGACAAAGGTGTTTGAAATAACCCTCTTCACCTTTACAGTTCCTTATCCTTATTGACTCCTTAAGATGCCTTAGTTATTTATGTGATGCTTGAGGAAGTGTAAGTTATGGGGTGTCAGCAGCAGGCTTCAGATGACTTCAGGTATGTTACTGGTCTAAATTGCTTTCTAGGAACACTTTCTATCCAGGAACAAAAGAAGGAGTCTTTACGTATTAACCTTCCTCTTCTAAGCAGGCCTTCATGAATGTGGCCTCCCATCCTCTCCCCATTGCGTGCCTGGGTCAAAGGGAATGAGAATTTCTGTACTGCCTGGATTATGTTGCAGAGTATCAGGACATATCTCCCTGGTCTTGTATCTGTTGTTAGGACGATAAAGCTCTGGGAGCTTTGGGCTCAGTTTCTGGTTCTGTAGCAACTTTTCATATTCTGCAATAACTTCTCATGTGATGTGGTGATGCAACCAATATGTTAAAACATAATTAAATTAATTTTAGTGAATTTAGAGATTTCCTATATGATAGCTTTGGTGGAAAAATCCTCAAACTGTTGGATTGGAATGTTACATAATCAGCTTGGTGGTGTTGATGTTTTGCTTCTCTCAGTTGCTTTGCTTTTGTCTCTTGCTGATTTCTTCCCTCTGAATTCCTTTGCTGTTCGACCAGATGTGATATTTGGCACTGTTGCATAGAATATTTAAGGTGTTGAGTCTTTATCTTCTGCTTTAAAAATATTAAGGCATGAACTAAGGCCACCACCTTGGATTGAGCACTATCTGAATGCAGAGGTATGTTAGGTTTAAATCCTGAAAAAAAAAGCTAAGATGAAACCAACTTTCTTTTTCTAAGTCTTCTCAACTTATGTATCTTTAAGCTGAGCTAGCACTTACTGATTAGAACAATTCAAAAACCAAAAATTTTTACAGTGTTGTTTAACAGATGGTTCAAGCCTGAAAATTTTAACTCTGTAAGCTAGTAGCAATAGACTAAAACAATTTGTTATTTGTCACTTAATGCCCAGATACAGGTTATTTTTTTAAAAACTCATGTCCTTCAGTTTACAGTGTTCAGTTGTTTCCATCTGAAGTTCAAACTGGTAGTGATAAAAAGCAATTTAGATTAAAAATAGTACTGAGCCTGAGGAGTTTCATATACAATGTTGTTGCTGAAGAGCAATAATGTAGAAATAAAAAACTCCCTCAGTTAAACTTCGTTACCATGTATCCTTCATTATTCTTATCTGTGCAAGACCGTGGCCTTCATTCTTCCTTCTCAGTGCTAGAAAAATAACACCCATTCTTATCTTTTTTGCTAGTCCTTACAGTTATCTGCAAAAATGGAAAGAAAAGTTTATGAAGCTGTGTAGACCTCCTGTAGCACAGGAAGTTTTTAAATGTATATAAACATTAGAAAGGTTAGCTTATTAAAAAAAATTGATAGTTTGTTGTATGTATATTTTTTTTCTATTCACACTATATGTATAATATAGGTAAGTATTTGGTGTAGTCCTCAGTGCTGGGTTACATAGTTGACTGTCAGAAGTGACATAGGTGTAGTTGAGTCTCTCTGGCAGAGACAGACCTCTTGGCTCTTAATGCTGTACAAATCATTGGTAACACAGTACCATGACACCTGTAGTATGTGCAGAGTTGTGAATCAAGCATTTCTTAAAAGAAAGACTTTCTTTGCCCCAAAGGTGACAGTAGTAAGAGAGATGTCGTTCTCTTTGGCTTTCTGCCTATGCAAGGATGTACAATAATTCTTCAGACTTTTACCTGTGTGCAGTTAAGGCTTGGTCCACTGCAAATAATGGATTTTTGTACACCAGAATTTTGCAGAGTTTTGCTGTTGTCCAGCTAGTACTGTCTCCTTAGTTGTCCTTCCTAAATGTCAGTAATGACTTACAAGATACCTATTACAAAGATACTTCTGTGTATTTAATCACTTTGACACAAAATTCAACCCCTCTGGGAAGAAAAGAACAAGACAGTTTCTCTCAAGATACGTGTTGCTATAGACAATCAGGTAGAGGATCTTAATTAAGAATATGATTTTTTTTTTTCAGCTGGTAGACTTTAATGCAGAAAATTGTGAGATGTATGCATCTTAAATATTTCATTACTGCTATTCTAATTAGATGTTTTTATTTCAGTATCATAACTGGGGATGAGAATGAAGAAGTGTACAGTACTGAAGACTGTGAGTTTGCAGCCAAGAAAAGGAAAAAAGATCATTTTAGGAATAACACAGATTCACAATGTAAGGCTGGGTTTTTTCATTTATTTTAGACGACTTATATAGGTTCACAAAAATGTTATAATAGCCATGTTATATTCACCTATGGAGAAGCCTTCCAAATTATGTCTCTTTCTGTATTGGCAACCATTTCTGGTGTCAAAAGTGATATATCTTAATTGAAACTGTGGTATCGATCATTTATTGTGTTGGATTTTTTTTTCCAAAGATCCAAAGGTAATATGTTTACGAATAATAATTTGTGAATATTAGGTGTCTTCTGATACTAACCACTGTTATGTTTTGTGGATTAAGTTTAGATTAAATTCTTCTGGATTCCTATGGGAGCTTCTGCTTCCCAAAGCAGCTGGTTTATTTTTGCTTAATTCAAATTCCAATTAGTCATACAACTCCAGAATCAGTTAATAAATAAATGTTTTGTCATAATAATCTTATCTTTTGATAAAGACTTTATCTTATTCAATTTTATTGAAATTTTTGGAGAGAAGTCCCTTTTTAAAAAATTAAAATATGAAAGCCATTTTATCAGTTCTCATTTGTAAAAAATCACTTGTACTTTGGACTGCAAATGTGTGTGACAGCAAGTAACTTATTGAAGGAGAGAATTTGGTAGAGTAGGTTAAAAAAAAGTAAGTTGATTAGCAACTTCTTGGCATTTCTAATGCCTTGATCTTGAAACGATCTGTTATTTGTTTATCTCCAAAATTGTTAGAGAGGTGGTATTGCAGAAAGTTTCAAGCTTCTCCAGGCTTTTCCGAGTTTCAGGCATTTCAGAAGATTCCGGGGGTTGTAGGTCTCATTTGACAACATGGGAGACTTGTGAAAGCTGAAGGTCTGCCCAGTTGCCTTTATCAGTCCTGTATCCTTGACTTCCCTGCAGTCTTCTGCAGTCAGCTGAACCAAGTCAATGTACAGCAGGCACCTGTATGAAGAAAATGGATTAGAGGGGTAGAGTGGTCAGGAACAAAAACTTATATCTGCCTGTATCAGCTGTGCTTTCAAATGCTAAGGAGCCTGTTGTATTGAAAAAAAGGTCAGGAATTACGTAGGACCACTGTTATGATGTCAGTGATTGGTCACAGCTGACAAAAGTTGTCATTCATCTGCCAATTGTGTGCCAACTCTTGTGGTTTTAAAAAAAAGTTTATGTAACTTTTCCATTATTTTCATGGAGTCCGTAACTTGTGAAAATTTTTAGTTATCTTTTCCAGCCTTTAAAAACTTCCTTCATTAAAACTGTTCTGCTATCTTATGAAGCATTTTATTGAAAATTGTATGTTTGGTTCAGTTTCTTTCTGGAAGGCATTAACTAATGTGGAAGCCTAAAATGCTTATATTTTGATTTTATTTTAGGTTTTTATCGTGAAAAGTGGATTTATGTTCATAAAGAAAGCACCAGGGAAGTAAGTCTGCGTGGTGTGGGTCAATTCCTACAATCTTTGTGGTTCTTAATTGACAGATGATATACTGAAAAAAGTGGTTTTGCCATGTGATCTTAGGGTTTATACTTAACTCTCTTCATTGGCAACGCTGCACACCTGCACATGGTGAGGGAAAGGCAGCTGGCAGAGTGACTTCTAGGCAGGTGATTGTGACACAGATGTCAGAACTTGCAAGGACAGACATACAGATCTCCATTACTTATCCAAGCCCATCTATCTTTCTACTGTCTCTGAACTAAAGTTGAAAGCATTTGCAAAAACACAGGAATATGTCCAAAGAAGGTGCTCACAGGCAGCCACCTGATATTCGGGAATCTCAGTGTAAATTTGAATGGAAGAAAGTAAAATACCAGTTTCAAACTTTACTAAGAGGATCTTTATTTTCAACAAAGTCCATATGCTTTCAGTTTGGGATATAAACTGTATCATGTAACTCTAGAGGGAACATGAAAGCTCTTGGAAAGCCAAGAGTTAAAATACATCTATTGTATGTAGAGATTAAGCTGTCTTGGAGTTTCATTCCTATGTTGATTCCCATGGCTATCTGGGATATGTGGAACTTGAACACCAGTAAGGAGGTTTTATATCCACATGGTTAATGCCAGCCAGGAGAGAGGGAAGGAGATGAGGCTGATGACTGTAGTCATGCAGGCAAAAGTAGCTATGCATTTTAGAGTTGAGAGAGACAATACAGAGCTTTTTCACTCAAGAAGAGCATGCTGTTGAGAAGAGCTTACATGAAAGGACACACTGCAAGACTTTGCAGACCTTGTAGACCAGTGACCCAAAGACTGCCCATCTATGTCTGAAGGGTACTGTAAAGCCTTTCACCAGATCTACAGCCCTCTTTCTGCTTTATCTTCTACATGAGGTTACTTAGATTGGTCTTCAGAAGTCTCAAACATGCTTTTTCCCTTTGTGCTGCGTCAAATTAGGGTGAGAAGGAGGTGGGGACAACAGACTGTCACCAGTCATTGTGGTGCTTTGAATGATAAGGTTGTTCAGGTGACGTTTCAAACTACATTGAAGCCAAAATACAAATAGCCTAAAATCACCCATTGGTGTCCTTCATAACCCATATATATAGGGGTTATTTTTTCCCCTACTTGTGCAGAAGTTGGTATACTAGTGAAGTTTGAGTATTTGCTTTTGTTTCTTGTCCAGTCAGAGAGCAGACAAAATATTTTGGTTACCTTCTAATATTTGACCATTCACCTTTCATGTTCATTTGGGTTTTTTAATATAAAAACAAACCAGGGATGATAAGAATTAAACGTTAATCTTTCAAGTAATTCTTCATATAAATGTAAAAGCTTAGAATAAAAGGATGAAAAAGCAGCGAGGAATAAGCATACGTGAACAAAAAAATTCAAAGCAACAATATAAGCTAATCTAAAACATAATTTAGAGTCTCTAGTTTTTCTTCCAGGTTCTAATCTTACTTTATTTTGAAATAGCGGTCTCACAGCTAGGAAACGTTTTTTCTCAAACTGGGCACTGGCTTTTAGGGCAAAATGACAAGACAGGAAGGTCTTGATGAGAAACATGTGAAACATGCTGTGGAAGAGCATTGAAATTAAAGAAGGTCAAAACAAGTGCATGTGTGTAGCTGAAATGAAATTGAAGATGCTTTTTGAATAATTTTTAATGATGGTAGGAAAGGTAAAACTGTAGTTTCCTAGAAATCTGCTTCCAGATGTTCAAGGAAACATCTCTCATGTTAATGTATTTAAGCATGACCTTATAATAACTGTTTAGCCAGAGAAAAGCCACAAATATTTAAATTTCAACAAAAATTTTGATGACTGTGTGTGTTAATTCACTGCTATTAGCCAAGCAAGATGTGCATAGTATGATGTGTGCAGTGTGCTTGGGTCTGAGGTACATCAGCTGAATGAGCCAGCAGTACAATCCTGAATTTGGTCATTAACCAATAGGCAATAATTATCACCACTCTGCAGTGAATTGTTAACTGTCCTGTCCTGCTGGGGTACATGCAGGGTAAGCTTTCACTGGGTCTCAAAAAGGAACATTTTGTACTGTGAAATTTGTCACCATCACATAATTTACCAAGGAAGTCTGTCCAGAAATTAGCTTCAAATAATTATTTATCCCCTTCCTTCCTTGGGCTAATAAAACCATAGTAGCACACTGCTCTGCAAGACTCTCTTTTACCACTTAGAGTTTTTTCTTAGCCTCAGTATATTTGGTCCTGGGCTCCAATGTGGCTTTGTGGCTCTAAATGTACTGTGTTTACATGATCCCATGTCATTTTGGGCTCCTGCTTCCACAAGTCGTTCACAACAGCCTCTGAGACTTCCATTCTCACATTAAGCTGGGGAGAAGTACCAAAAGAAAATACAGTTGCTCTTCCTCTTGGTGCGTCAAAAAAAAGTGTCTAAGCTTCTAGCACCTGGAAAATAAATTCTAGATGTTGAGACCATTTGTTCTTCTGATCCCAGAAACCACTAGTTGTGTTCTTACCCTCAAGTGTGAATCAGGTAATTCTCATATTTGTAGGCTCAGACTGCTGTACGAGCAAGTTCTTCCTTGTGCATGGCCAGTGGGGACTGTGATAGCCATGAGGGAGTGCCAGCATTGTGACACTCTGCAAGAGTGGAGTAGATTCCCAGGGAAATCAAATACCAGTGATGCCAGATGACACTTTTAGTATGAATGGAAAGGCCTTGCCTACGTACCTGTTAGTTACAAATAGTGTATCTGGTTTCATTTAATGTCATGTAGAACAAATAACTCTTCAGTCCAGAGGCACTGTATTTCCAGGAAGCATGGTATCCATTGGCATCAGCTGCATGTCAGAGTGCTTTTCTGAATATTTTGCACGATTTTGTCTTTGTTTCCTTTCATTTAAAGTGTGTTTTTTCCTCTTCTCAGAGACATGGCTATTGCACCTTGGGAGAAGCTTTTAACCGCTTAGACTTTTCAAGTGCAATTCAGGACATCAGGAGGTTCAATTACGTGGTCAAAGTAAGCTCTTTATTTTATATTCATGTTAGAAAAATGCATTTGCTGATGTGCCCATGTGTACAAAAGGAATATTTCTGCACTGAACAGATGATGATTTGTAATTGTATAAATACCCTGTTCATATGTAATTTATAATGCAAAAAGCAACTTTAAACTGAGTAAATTTTCTTTGGTGAAAACTCATTATATGGCTATCTGAAAGCCTATAGCTTGAGGAGGATGGGGATGGCCAGTATGCTGTGTATTTAGAGGGAAACATTGATGGTAGTTTCAGTTGTTGTTCATCAGTCTGGGTAATGAACTCCCTTTAAAGGTAAAATAATTTCTATACAACCAAAAATAGAAAAGTGTAGTTCATCTTAAATATACTTTGCCACATCTTAAATATGCTTAAAATAACAATTTTCAGAAGAACACTTGATGTGTAAACATTTTGCTAATTCTGTATCTTCTGCAACTTCTTACCAGTCCTGTGATTCAGTGCACAGTTGTTTTTTGGTTTTTTTTCACCTGGGACAAGATATCTATGCATTTATCTTTGTTAACATCCCTTAAAACTTGAGATTCCAGCCTTAATTACCTCAATGCCTAACCAGCTGCCCACTAGGAAATGCCTGTTCTGGGGATACTCATCTCTTTCTAGCCCCAGGTTTATTTTATTATCTAACTTGAGGTAGTAAAGTGCTTGTCCCAACTCCTAGAGAAGCGCAAAATGTGAGTCATATCAGGACTTCAGTTCAGTGGTGAGGCTGTTCACAAGTATTATGTTCCTTGGAATGCATCCAGAACTTGAAAAGACACAAATAAAAATTAAAAAAAACATACCAGGAGAAAACCCTTACCACTAGGCTGTGGACTATTTGGAGAGAAAACACATTCTATCCATCCCTTTGAAGCTGAGGTAATGTATTGTACTGACAGAAAAACAAGAGATGTGGAAACAAAGCAAAAAGGATTTGCTTCCAGGCTAGTGATTAGGGTATTGCCTGATTTGTTCCCCTTGCAGGGTTTGGGTTTTTTTGGTATATGTATGTGTTGTGGTTTAAAACATTACTTTTTAATGCTGTTTTGGGAGCAGAATCAAGAGCCTTGATCTTTCCCAAGACTTTTCAGCCTTGAACAGTAGGAAGAAAAAAACCAAAGCACCTAACAAAGGTTTGTTATAAATGGTGCCAGCCTTGGGTGCCTTCCCTGAACAGCAAGCAGGTAGAAGGAATGCACATCTAGAATTTTGCATTTGTTTTAGACACTGCAGTGACTAAACTGGGTTATTTGAAACAGTTGATCAAGTCAAAGTGCAAAGTCCAGCGTAAGCATGTTGACCAGTTTTCTTCTGCTCACCAAGGAATATGAAATGCTGGTTTAGTCAGCCAGGTTTAAGATCTCTGAGGAAGGAGCACTACCATAAAATTCAGAAATTTGGCTTTGTAATCCAAACCATTTTCCTACTAATGGTAGACCCTAAGAAATCGGGGTGGATTTAAAGTAGCAGATAGATTTTCAAAATCCTTTAAATGTCTTAGAATTTATTTGGAATTTTTAAAATTTAGAATTGTTTTACAAATACAAAACTTTAATTATATCTTTACATCAGTTCCCCTGAGGTGGTGGCTGCTTGTTGATAGCAAGGTGTAAATCAGGAATACTTTTTTTTAAGACCAAGCCCTACTCTAGCTCTTCTTTGATCCCAGACCACCAAGATGATTCTCCAACTAACTAAAAATATGCCATTCATTATTAAAAGTTAATATAGATGTCCATCCAGGACCCTTTTAGGATGGGCAGTGAGGGGGAGAAGGTGGGGTCAGTTAGTTTTTTGTATTTGCTGGTGCTGTAGTATATTGATAACTTTGTAGCTGTTAAATTCTGACACATTGAATTTGATATGGGTGGTTTTTTTCAAAATATTTCCATCTGAGTAAACAGATCATCCATTTAAAGTCACAGTCTCTAGTAGATGACATAAACCATGGCTCTGCATGTATCAGTGTGTAAGATCCTTGTATTCCTCCTACCTTGCTTTGGCTAAAATTGTCTTAATCCTTGGATATTAACTTCCACTGATATTGGAATCTTCATTAAAATCAATCAGGTGGAATTTTTCTTTGATTTGATCTTTAGACTGAGCAACATAACTGATTTTTTTTTTTAAATTAATCGAGAGAAATGTACCTACTTGCTTGAACTGGCAGACTGCCAGAGACCTCTAGGTATGTTCTAAATTATTAATCAAGCTAATAGGCTTTGAAAAAGCCAACAAAGAGATCCTGATATCTGTTTCTACAGTTTTTGAGACTAGATTGCTTGTATTTAATAATATAATCGGTATTACTGAAGTAATACTTCAGTACAATTATTTCTTTCTTTCTTTCATAGTACATAATGTTTTGTCAGAAACTGTGCAAAGAAGCCAGAAGGAACATTATTAAATCAGGGACAGAACAGGTGTATTCTTTCTTCCTCCCAAGGAAAATTAATGTTGAGTGAAGTGTCAAATTGGTGTTTTAGAAATGAAGATGCAATATAATTTTTGGCAAGCTTAGTCGTTTTCATCCTCTGTGCCAACACTTGATGCTACCCTACACAGGAGCACTCTGCTCATCAGTGGTGGGAGCACTCTGTAGGGAATGCTGTTTTCTGCTCCCTGCTTTCTCTTGCCAGTGTGTTGAGAACACTTGTTCCAAACTCATTGTTATAAAGTGCAATTGCAAAGCTCAGTGCCACATCTCTAAACATTGTAATAGTGTCACAACATCAAAGTATCTCATAATAATCTCTCATTTTTTGTTGAAGAGCTAATGGTTCTCATCAGCTACGAAACTGAATCTAAAATGTGAAAGCAAATGTGCCAGGATGGACCAAGGACTGCCTCTAGTAGCTATAGCTTGGCATTCATGTGCAGCAAGAACTTAAGCTGTTTTGGTTATTTCGCCCTAAACCATTCCCACTGTTCTTGCCACTTTTTTGCTCGCAGTGGTTTCAGAGACAGATGTGTGGACAGCTAGGAGATTCTTACTATAATAGTTAAGGGAAAGTTACTGGTATGGTTTGTACACTGCTCATTTTAAGATCACTGGTTTATTCTACCAGGGACCTGAATGTAGGAGTAACACAGGAATTTTTTTCCCCTAGTTTAGGCAAAATGGAGTATTTCCTCTCCATGAGTAGAAAGTAGTGCACTAAATCCATGGCACTTCAGTTTGACCAGTATGATACTTTCACTCAGCAGCTGTAATTCTGGTGGTTGGTGTCAGTTCAAAGCGATGTTCCTGGCAACCAAATCTGTGAGGGACTTCAGGACCCAGCCACATCCAAGTTCACATTTGTATTTGTGAGCCCCCAGAACAGACTCTCTCTGTTGCTTCACTACAGCTCATAAAGCCTGTATGTCATGTGCTTTGTCAGAGATAAACACCAGCATTTGTACAGTATTTTGAAAATGTACATCCTTCAGGAATTGTTCACAGGATGCCAGTGGGAATGCCTAAAGCTTTCCACATGTCTTACTTTGTGTTCTGAACTCTGTAATTATATTTTCACAAAATGCCAAAGCAGGCTGTTGTGGGTGAGTGTATGCACCAAGTGTGCATTTAAAACCATCCTTTCCTTCTGTCATTCTTCTGACTTTTAACTTTTTGTCATAGCTTTTGCAGTTAATTGCAAAATCCCAGTTAACTTCACTGAGTGGTGCAGCACAGAAGAATTACTTTAACATTTTGGACAAAATTGTGCAGAAAGGTAAGACCTAAGGATTTGTAATCTGACTGTTCAGATTTAATTGCTGTAATTAAGATACCAGTTGATTTCTTTTTTTTGGTTAGTTTTATTACCATTTTTACATTGTAAGACATAATATACTTAATTAGTGCAAGCTTTCATACTTCCCATACCATGATGGGAAGTTGTTTTCCCCCAGTTATTGAATAATGTCTATTGAAGCAGGTTGGTGACATTAAGTGACATTTAGATTCCATTCAGAAAGTATTGGTTACTGTTAAATTATACTCTTCACGAAATGCGAAAGCTTTTAGGTTAATAAGATATGTGGGTTTAAGTTGGCATGATGTACTGAGACTCAAAATATATCTGTTTTGATTATTTTAAGAAAAAGCCATTACATTATATTGATTTTTGTTTTTCCTGGTAACCACACTAAATGGAGATGTTATACTGTCTGCTTTGAACTGAAGAAATTGGATTTATAACTAGCTGTTAGCATTATGTTTATTAAATTCATAGCATGAATTTTTGCATCAAATTTGCCTGTGAAATTGTTAATTATTGATCCTGCACATAAGGAACAGCACTAATGAATGTCATGATGGGAATTAGGGCAGCTATTTGTACACAAACAATTGAGTTGTAATTATTTCATCTAAAAAATGTGTTGATTAGCTTGAGCTATTAGCTTGGTTAACTCTGTCAACCAAAGTTGTATTTGGTTTGTTTTATTTTCCAGTTATGGAAGACCAGTATAATCCACGATTGATCAAAGATCTTCTACAAGATCTGAGTTCTACTCTCTGTATACTCATTAGGGGAGTAGGAAAATCTGTGCTGGTAGGCAACATCAATATTTGGATTTGCCGATTAGAAACTATCCTTCTGTGGCAACAACAATTAAAAAATCTTCAGATGAACAAGGTATATTATTAAATCATATTAAATAATATTTAGGGGAGGAGAATTATGTTGAATATTGGTTGAGGATTTATAAGTGAACCAAGTTTCAAATGCATTTTAAACAGTTTTACTTGTTTTGTTTTTTAAAGAAGTAATGTGAAATTAATTAATTGGCATCAATTTTCTAATGTTTTAATAGCTTTTCTCTAATTAAAACTGCTACAATGTCTGTACTGCTGGTTTGTAATAGAGATGTATAGATAGAATTGGTTTTCCCACCCAAATAAGTTTAAAAAAATTGTCTCTAGATTGTCAGATAGAGATGGGGAAAAAAAAATCCCAATTTTTAATTCCAAAGTAAATTTTCTACAATTGAAGAAATAAAAATCTAAAAGGCATTTTGGAGGTGTATCAAGAAAACAGAAACAAAGAAAATATTCAAGTAGCAATTTTACAGATTTATTCATTAGCACAGTTGTTTTTGTAAAAAAGAGAAGATAATGACTTCAGCATCTGGATTCTCCTCATGTGAGTGTGTTCAGAGCATGTGGTATGCACTGTTTCACGGGTTTATAGTGGAAACTTCTGATGATAAATAGGTAATATTTTTTTCATCTGACTGGGTTGCTCCTGGAAGAAATGCTGTAAGATATTGCTCACAGTAAAGTCATACAAGTGTTTTATCTATTGGCTTTCAGCTGTGAAATTTTGAAATTGTCCTTTCTGTGTGAGCTGGTTATCTGAATAAACCAGCTACTTTTGGAATTGAAAGGAGAGATGAGGAACCTGGTCTCAGCAGTTTTCATGTGCCAGGCGACCACAGCACAGACACTTCCGAGACACCGCAGTTACTGCTGCGCTTGTTTCCTTCCAGCGTTTTCGGAGCTGTTTGACCTTGGCTGAAGTAGCCCATGAGAAATCCTGTAGTGCTCACACATTCATTCCTCAGCAGAGGATACTCCCAGCAGTGTTTGTACCAGATGACTCCATGGAAAGTCTGGTCTATGAGCAAGGTGGATGGCTGGGAAGGAAACAGAAGTGCGAGCCCCCAGGCACAGGGATGCTGTGCTGCCACACCTTGGGACTGGCAGCTCTGTTTCTCCCTGCCAGCTGGGGGACACTGCCTGCTGCCTCCCAGGCCTCTGCCACCTGTCACTGTGGGCTCCAGCTTTAGCTGTGTAGGAGCTGTGCTCTAGGTTACACCATTACACAGAGGTGTATAGTTTCAATGAAAACTTTCTCAGTGCTCTGTCACCTCTGCAGATCTTGTTATTTATATATGAGGGGAACTGTCTCCAGAAATTATCCCATTCTCTTCTGCCTCTGACTTCCATAATGCTTTTGATTTGTATCTGTGATCTTCAGTCCTGTATTCCATATCCTGTTCTGTACCCTAGTTGTCTCAAGGCAAGTCAACATGCGTTTTGTTTCTTAATAAAAATTGAGAAACTGTAGTGATCCAACAAGTTAGAACTAATTGGTTCATACCTTTATTATAGTTAAGGTTTTATCACATTTAAAGTTGGAATTGACTATATTATAGTTTTCAAGACTATAATATTACAAGAGCATAATATTACTTTGAGAGAACAGAAGTGTTTCAAAAATTATTTGACATTTAAATAATGAATTTAGGATATACTTATTTTAACTGTAGGAAAGCAGTGAGTTATAAAGCTTCCAGTCTGTTGCTCCTTCTGTACCTGTAGTCATGTAAATTTTCAACAGCAGTTAGAGAATAATTGTAGACAAGAATTAACCATAGGTCTTACTTTAGTTCTTTCAAACCATTGAGTAAAATCGAAGATGCCTCTGAAGTAAAGAATCTTATTTGTACTTTATACTGTCATGTTTTTGTAGCTAAAGGTCTTGAACTCTTGTTTCTAGCAAGTCAACAATGGACTTACACTGAGCGACCTCCCTCTCCATATGCTGAATAACATCTTGTACAGGTTCTCTGATGGCTGGGACATCATTACTCTGGGTCAAGTGACCCCAACTTTGTACATGCTTAGTGAAGATAGACAGTTGTGGAAAAAACTCTGCCAGTACCATTTTGCAGAAAAGCAGGTAATAAACTCTGTTATTTGTATAAATGTAGCCTTTTTTATATCATATACTAATAATGGAGGATGAACTTGGCCTTTTTGAGATAAAAGTGTATCATTGTGCAGTAATAGTAAGTCTTCTGTGTATTTGGGGCTTGGTTCCTCCTAAATATTGCAGTCAGTGTGTCTGTGAGTTTAGGATAACTACTGGGCTGTTTCCTTGCATTATTTTTACAAGTGTCTATTGCAAGATGGGCTTTTTTAAAAACTGCCTAACCAGTGTGGTAGAGGATACCTCTAAAATGTTCCTCTAAAGTAGAGCTTGCTTTACCAACTAAGGTAGGCAGATAGGTTGCTCCAACTTTTAAGCTACATGAAAATTCTGGAGAAGCCAAATTGAATTTTTGCTAAGAAGACTAGAACAATTGCTTTGAAGTTAATAACAAAAAGAGAAGCAGTACTTTCCTGTCACTTCCTCATAAAGAGCATTAAAGTAATCTAGGAATGGCTCCAAAACTGTCTTTGTTTTCTGATATTAATAAATACTGGGAAAAATCAGACTAGGTGAAAATAAACCTAAGAAAGCAGAAGTTACCTCATCTGAGCTGGAGGAAGAAATTTTGAAACCTGGTACATTCTGTACTGGAGGAAGCAAAAGTGCCCATTCTTAAATCTGACAGGTTGAAGTTGCTTGGTAACTACCAGATGAAGTGTTATTGTAATGGGTAAGACAGAACTGAAGATCAAATAACTCATGCACAGTTGACCCTGTAAGATTTTTTTTTTTTTTTTGTGAGATGAAAGGATTTAGAATTAACTGTGGAAAAACTAGAGAGACAAAAGCAAACTGAAAACCCATCTTCAGAAGCAGCCCAGAAGAATTCAAGGTGAAGTTACAAGGATAACAAATTTAAACTTATGTAGAAGTTGAGTGGATTTTGAGGGTAGATGAGGTAAGCTCTATTGAACAGTGACAAAACTGGTTGGACAGGAACTTCTTATACTAGGGTAATGCAGGGGGAAAGATCCTTAAGGGTTTCAGTGAAATTAGCTATCCCTGTGCCCCATAAAGTACTCTTGTACACAGTGTTTCCAGTGTGTTCCTGAATGTTCACATTCAATTCCTTACTAAGTTATTAATGATAGAAACCTAATGATTTTCTTTATATTCCCATATCAAATTCTACTTCTTCTCTTTACAAATCTACTGCCTTAATAAGCCACAGAATCATGTTAGGTTGTTTTTTCTGTCCTCTGCAGTATATTTGTTGAACCATTGAAACAACCACGAAAACATAATTGATATCTGAAGAGCACTTCTGGAAAAAAATGAGAGCCATTATGAAACAAAGGGAAGCGTAGCTGAAATCAGAAAGGCAGTGCTATTCTCTCCCCATCCAGGAATTGTCTTCTGAATGGAGAAAGCCCTCAATGTATTAGCATTAATCCACACTGAGTGGAACACAAGTCTTTTATAAATACCTAGTTAATAAACCTTGGCTGTCTCTTAAGTTGAGGAGAAATAGCTGTTGTGCATCAGCTAATCTTTACATGCAGATTAGGTCCTCAAGAAATACATCAATCACTAATTATTGCTATCCTTCTAGAAAGACCACAACCAAATGTGAAAAATAATCATGTGTATGCTTTTTAAATTAAATAAAAAGCTTTATTTAAATCCGTAATGCCTTAATAGAAAACCACTATCCATAATGCACAATCATGTTTTTAAATCTCATTCCTGAGTGGTTTGGGTTTTTTAAAGGATAAAATTAATTGCTTACAGTTCTAAATACTGTTTTGTTAAATGCTTCTTGACTATAATTAGAATAATTTTGAGACAGTAGAATTAGATCAGCTGTGTATGGCCTAGTTTTTCTTGGCAAATATGCACTCTCCTATTTTTAGTGTTTGCCTTCCATCTTTTTTTGTGGCCAGATCTCTCTCACTGCTTTGCAGAGGTGTATGATGTCAGAATATTGACTTCAAAGAATTCTCGTTACAAAACTTCAGTTTAACTACCTTCCCCCCACCTTCCCCTGTCCTTTGCCTGAATTGACTACAACAATTTTAAAGGAAGATATTAATTTTATGTCTAGTTTTGTAGGCATTTGATTCCATCAGAGAAAGGTCACATTGACTGGAAGCTGATGTACTTTGCACTTCAGAAATATTACCCAATAAAGGAGCAGTATGGGGACACCTTGCATTTCTGTCGACACTGTAGTATTCTGTTTTGGAAGGTAAGAGCTTTGAAACAGATAACCAGAAATAACTTCAAACAGCTACTGGTGATCATCTGCAAGGAAAAATATTAAGGTCATCTTGTCAGCTTTCTCATGTGAAATGTGATTGGATAACTAATATCTAACTTTAAAATAATATATAAAACTTCCATATAAAATCTGTATTAAATTCTAAAGTTGTTCTTAATCTTGCCTTCTTATTTCTTGATATCTGATAACCTCAATACTTAGAGTTGCAATGAAAAGTGCCATGTAGAAAGAGTTACTCTTGTCTACTTTTATTAATTTGATCTTATGGAAAGTTGTGAGGGACTAGTCTGAAGTTAGTGTTTTGTAATGATGCCATGGTAATCGATACATCTCTAATGAGAAATAATTATTACAGTTTTCCTACCACATTGGTGTAGGGCTCTGTATTTTTATGTTTTTGCTTCTGTCTCATAGGAAGCTTGGAGGAATGTTTAAAACTTCATCCAGAGTGTGTTTTACCCTGGTTTTGAGGTTTACCATGTAGCATAAGTTGTCTTTCAGGATGATTTTAATTTCAGTAGGGCATTCTCTTCTTTAACGTGTGTAATTACATAATCCTGCTTTTACTGTGTGTTGCACTGTAACAGAGCTTTCTAGTTAGTGAGACTAATTTTGCAGCTGAAAGATCAGATATGGGTAGGGTTAAGTGGACAGCAAAGAGCAAGAAATGTTTGAGAAATCTTGGAAAATACTCATACTAGTCAAATTCTGATTAAGATAAATTAGTTGCTCTTGTGTCATCTTTGTGATTTTTAAGAGAAGTTGTATGTCAGTGTGAGGCTTTTTTATTTTTCTTCAAAAAACCTAGGTTGTTTAGCAGGATAAGCTAAACCCTGCTAGAAATAGCATGTTCCTTAATGATGTTATCTTGAAGTTGAGTATTTTTGATACCACCAGAGCCCTTCCAGGAAGTAAGGTTTTGCAGAATTAATAGTAGGAAAGCAGGTAGCCAGAACTGGCTTCTTCTGTGAAAAGTCTGGGCATTTCCTGAAGGATCTATGTGAAGAATGACGAAGAACTTTGATTACAGTGGAATAAGTCTTTAGCATGTAGATCAATACTCTCTTTGAAAGGGGAAGTTTCAAAGGTAAGTACATGGATGCATTTAGATGGGCATTTGTGGTATCAGATTTCTTTGGATTGTCTGTCTTCACTGTGTAAAGAGTTCATGCTTTCTACACTAAATTTCTCTCATTTTGATCTTGCTATACTTGAAAGTACAAGTCTCTAATATTAGGAAGTACTTTAAATGTATTTGGAGTTAAACAATTTAACTTTGGAGTGTGTGTGACAGTACGAGGCAGTGAATCTGTGCAGGTTCCAATGGTATTCCAGCAGTGAATTGTAGTAGTCAAGGTGACCAGACACCTGTTCCAGTCTACTGCTGGAATAACAGGGCTCGTTTTGGACTTTTAAGTTCTTTGAAACACAGCACAGGAAGTTCTGAAGGTACTTTGGATTGATGAGCAGTATCTTCTAGATCATCATTCCAGTGCTGACTGCCTCATCCTAGAGATTTGGGTAGGTCTTAAAGTGACAGTGCAGTTATAGATGAGTTGTGTGCTTCTGCACAAAAACACTCAAGCAGGTGTTTGGGATTGTTTTAACAAGAGCACAGTCAGCAGGTTGTGGGAAAGCCATTAACCCTTTTCATGCAGCACTCTAGGACATCTGCATACTGCATCCAGTGAGGCCTCTGGATACTGATAAACTGGATGAAGTTCAGGTGAGAGTCATATAGTCAGGGAGGCTGGAGCAGTGGCTGGAGAAGGCTGCTTCAGAGGGACAGAAGAGCCTACCATGAGGACAGCCAGGCAAGGGAACAGTTTGACCATAGAGCTGATGAGGTTCCCATCCTTGCATGTGGTCAGGACCTGACTGAATAAAGCTCAGAGCAACCTGGTCTGATCTCACAGCTTGGCCTGCTTTGAGCAGGACCTGGACTAGAGACCTCCTGGGTGCCTCCCAAGCTGATCATTCTGTGAGCCTACACTGCAGTGTTTTTCTCTAGTCTTGGCATCTAAGCCTTGTTTCTGTCTTAAACTAAATCATGATCAGGCTGAAATAGATTGTTAAATGAATTGATTTATGCACAGTTGGCACCCTTATTGGCAGGGACAGGTTAATTGTGTATGTGAAACACTGTCCCTCTTTTTACAGGGCAATGTGGGTCAAGTAGTGCTGGTCACTCAGTTATAGGGGAAAAAGCAGTTCTACTTTTTTTTTTTTCAGACTCTTGTATCTATATCCTTTCCCAAGCTTGCTAAAGGGAGGTAAGAAGTAAAGCAGGGCTGAGGGGCAAAGGGACAGGAGGCACTTTATTAGTTCTAGATAAGCCCTGTGCTAGATGAAAATATTTCTTAATCAGAACTTTTTTCAGGCTTTGACAATTTATTCACGCTTCAGTAGCATATTTGATTAGAAAGATTGTTGAATTAAATATGTATACGAGTGCTTGAGATATAATTGTATCTGTAATACATAGTAAGAAAACCCCCCAAAAAACAAAGCAAAAAACCAACAGGCAGAGAAATCACAGTTACTTTATGGAGCAAAAGTAGAAAGTGTTTGACTCTTGAAACAAATGGAAGCAGTGTATTCTTCAGATAGCTGATAATATGTAAAAATTTTGTTTCTTCTTTTAATGGTATAATTCAGAAGTCAGGCAACTTTTGTTTCCAAGGGCATTCAGAAGAACTTCAGGCAGATCTGAACACTTCTTCATATGGCATCTATTTTTATTTTTCTTCCCTCATTAAAGAACAAGCAAAACCTAGGAATAGTTGCAGAGAATAACGTACTAAAATGATCAGGGCATGAAGAAGACAAGGAATGATCAATTTCTCTTAACTGAGCTGTGTTAAAGCTAACAAGGAATGTGACTGCTCTCCATCAATTGTTTTTGGAGACAGAGAAGTGGTGCATAAGCATGAGACTACTTAGGGAAATTATTTACACTAAGGGACATCCTTGATGCAAGTAAATTGATGTAGTTTTGAGGAAGCGTGCTGAGAGTCAAGAGTTTCTAAGAACCAAAGCCACAAGGAAATAGCCCCAAAGCACAGGCCTAGCTAGTGATGAGAAGAATTTTCAGCAGTTTATGAAATTGATAATACAATGCAATTGCTGACAACATGAGATGGCTAGACACAGGAAATACTTGTTTTGTGTTCTTTTCAAAGAAGGCCTTGCAAAAGAAGGGACTGATGGCTGCAGAATTGAATTAGCTATGGAACTGTTGAAGTAGAGAAGTGACTTTCCACTTTTTCAGTATGCTATAATAATCACAGTGGGTTTTTAACAAGTCTTTAAGAGCTGTTCAAGAAGAGGCATTTGTATTCCTGTACCTGTCTAAAATCTGTGACCAAAGTAAACTTATATATAGTGCATAGGAGCCTCCTAAGTTCTTTTTTGGAATTACAGTGACTTTTATACTCTTCTGTGTTAGGAGGAAGTCCTAAGAAAATTTTCATATTGAATGTCTGTTTTCAAAAATTACTTCTTGTTAAAGAGTTTGTCCATGATGAAACTGAGAAAAACACGTAACTTTAGTAGTGCAAAAGTAATGACTAATTATTGTGTCATGCCTCTGTGCTTCTATGTGTACTGTTTCTTCTGTTCCATTAGGCACCATTGCAATTGTGGCAGGTTCTTCTGTTTTCTTAAGCTTACTTAGTAGCACTTTTCAGTTATCTCAGACATGGCCACAAAAGCTGAAATACCTTTTCTTCTTTCAATTTCCAGGGCTTTATGAAAACAGTGTAATCACTTTGCATAACACTTGGTTTTAGTCTTCTTGGGACTTGTGCTGATTTTGGTTCTCACAAAGCTGCTTGTTATTTGCCACAAGAATAAAAGACTTTTTCTGAATGACTTACGAACCTTTGCTTAAATAAACCTTAACTCTGCTTCTTTTACTTTACGGCTCTCCTTCCTGCTTCCTTCTTCACGATCTCAAAGGACTACCACCTTGCTTTGTTACTCCAGGTATTTCCTGTGTCTCATCTGTTTCCATTGCTGACTGTTCTGTAATGTCAAAGTGAATAATGTGTTCCTTTCTAATCGTCTGATGCTCTTTGTTTTGATTTTTGCTTCCCCACATTAGTTTAAGCAGCAGGAATAGTTTGTTTCTTGTTCTCTTTTAAATAAAGGTAGTGATGACTTCCCATCTCAGCTTTTCATCTTTTTGTCTCTTATTATTGCCATATTCCCTCTTAATGCCATTTAAACTAGGAGCCGTAATTCAGTTTCTAATGTGCATAGGTGTCAGATCAGCCAGATTTTGCTAAGAAATAGGTTTCTCTGCACTCAGTGTTATTATAAACTGTTTTCTGCACTCCCTGATGTATTTAATTCAGTACTTAAATCTGAAAAGAGTAGCATGTAACTCAGATAACTTTCATACAAAGGTATTAAAATTGATTTTATTGCACTTGGAATGCTGTAGTCATATTTACTTTTATGGAGAGTCATTCTGAAAAGAAATACCCCAAAACAGGCTGCATGTGACTTGGGGTAGTCAAGGGAAGCAATTATATTGTTGCCTTCTGAATGAAGAAATGGTGAAGATACTTATACAGAGCTTCTTAATGTCTAGCTATGCTAAATTTTGAAGAAAACAACTACATTTTTTAGTAAGCACTCCTCCTGGGAAATTCTCTTCTTACTTTAAAAGAAATCTGCTTTAGCTTTGATATTTTGAAATCAATATGATTTTAACACTTTATTAAATATAATTCCAATGAAAATATATTTCTCTTGAAAGGAGGAATACTCATTATTACAGAAAAGTTATGATTCTTCTTTTCAGTCCTCATCAATTTTTTTCACTGTAAAATTTATATTGTTTTCAATAACTAAAAACACCAATAACTGATCTCTGAGATTTTTATTGCACCTGTAATTCCTGACTGAGCAGCGCTTTCAAAACTGTTTTTATAATGATGTGCAGAGAAAGCAGATAGCACGTTACAAACTCAGCCTAAAATATTCAGGAGTATAAATAAGTACTAAAATAGGATAAACCCTACTTTGTTTCCCAGAATTATAATTCTGATGGTGTTTTTTCCTGGAAACTAGGAAAGTAATGACATGACATTGACAGGGCAATAGGTAGAGAAGATAATAGTCCATTAGCAACTACCTTTAAGAGTGTTTTCTGGTGTGGTGAAGCTCCTCCTTGCAGATGTCATCTCAAGATGAGGGTGTTAAGTTTAACACTTGTGGTTTTGGTCTTGGTCATCTGTTCTTTCTCATCTACAGATTCCCCCAATAGGCCGTTCTACCTGGGTGTCTTTTTTCATCTGTGTGTTTGTTTTTCCCTCTGTGTCATGAATCTAACAACTGTTTCTCAGGTGATGTTAAAGCAATTATTAAAAAGAGTGGGAGGATGAGGAGGTGACACCACATGGTATATTCATGTAGTCCTCTATAGACTTAATGGAAAAACACAGATAATAAATCTATTGAGTAACATTTCCACTGGAAAAGCTGAGCAGTATTTAGAATGTGCTTCACCTAGTGCACTTTGGTGCTGCAAAGACTTTGGGTGGGAATGTGGCAGTGAGGAAAAAAATCACTTAGAGATTCTTTCCTTCTATTAACGGAATTGCATGTAATTTCACTTCCTATGGAAACAAAAACAAGAAGACTACAGTAGTCTGTGACCTATTTGCCATGTATTTATCTAGTTTTCTTGTGTCACATGGTGAATTCATCAACAGTGGTGGAAAAGGGAGAGAAACTCCTTAATGCCTGGTGAGGACACTTCTGAGCCTCACAACAACACTGACCCAGGTGTTTAACTTCTCCATTGAACTGTCTGGGAACTTCTCATTACACCTCTGCATTTTCCTCATTTAGGGGATTCTAATAAGATGCAAAACAGAACTACTTGTTCAAAGAAGAACTTAAATCTTAAATAATCAGTTCTGCTGAGGTCAATTTTCTGTAAGAGGAAAGCAAGCATTGCAGGCTTAGTGAATTTATAATGACAAAGCCTTTCCACCCTAACTTCTCTATTCTCAACTTGCCTAGGTGCCAACTTCTGTTTTAAGGCAATGCTTTCATTTCACTTGGGGAAAAGGTAGGAGTGAAAGACAAAAGAAGCTTCTTAGGGGGAAAAAGTAGCAAGGTAGAAAAACTTTAAGACTGGGACTTCAATCATGCTGTTCAGATTTTTTGAGGAAGTATCTGCTGCCCATCATTTTCAAAGTAAGGGGCTGATTTTCCCCCAAAGCAATAGTTGACTTCAGCTTTTGGTTAAACAGATAATTTAGGTTCAACAAATCAGGTGCCTTTTTGCCTTTTTGTTATGCTTATCAAAAAGTAATGGATAAGGAAGATGATACTTTTTCAAGGGCTCCAACTCAGGTTCTGGTTTTGGTAGATGGAGAGAATTTTTCTTTTTTTTTTTTTTTTTCTTTTTCTTTTTTTTAACCTCTAAGTTGGGGGTGATGAGACACTGAATATGGAAAGAGAACTTACTTATTTTTGTCCTTCATTTTTCAGGATACAGGACACCCCTGCACAGCCAGTGATCCAAACACCTGTCTCATGCCAGTATCTCCTCAGCATTTCATTGATCTCTTCAAATTTTGAGATGTTCAGTAGCTGTTCTCCTGTGTTTGTGGCCATTTTTGTGAAGAGTCAGGCAGGATATGTTATGCTTTTTGTGCAATATATTTAAGTGTAATGTTTTATTGTAGTTTAAAAAAATTATATGGGGGAGATTATCAGAGAGGTTTATTTGGCGTATTGCTTTTGTGCAGAATAGACAGGAGGAGAAGGAGAAACATTAAGAAAATTTCTTTGTCAGGAAATCTCCAGTGGACTTCTTTTCAAGTCCAAGACAGACCACTTTAATCTCAACTTTAAATCCATGGTTTTGACGCCTTAATAGTTGGTTAAAATTATGTAGGGGAGTTTTGAAAATGTCATGGAAGAATTAAACTACTTTTGCAGGGACCAAAGGAGGGTTTTTATTGTTAATCCTTCTTTATATAAGCCATGGTTTTCAAAACACCTCCATATAATTTGCACTATTATAAAGAATAGGCCAATATTCTCTTAGACTCTTACTACATCATTACGAAGGTGGCATTAATTATTGTGTGCTAGTGAATAAAATATAACTGTGGTTATATCTGCTGTTGAACCTATATGAATGAAGGAAATCAACCAATTTTTGTACATACATTATGCAAAAATATTTATTTTTCTTAAGGACTTTATTAAATATATAACTTACCTTAGCACATCCTGCAGAACTCACGAGACCAATCTGGGGCTACTGGAAAACTTTTTGATGGTAGCTACAGCCTTCATTTATACTGTTTGGAATGTCTACAAATGCAACTGCATTAATTCATCTTCTAAGAAGAAGACATTATTGAAATTTAATGAGAATGGATTTGTTTGTTTCTATACTGGTACAGTGGCAGAACACTATTCTACCAACTGAGGTTCTAACCTGACAAGCTATGGGAAACACTCAAAAGTCAGTCTGAGCTGGAGCACCTTCTGCCAAGTTAATCAGATGATAAATTCTCCAGGAAGCTATTTTGTTCTGTCCTGTAGAACAAAATTAATTGCTTGGCTTAAGCAGGTAAAGGAAAAAATATGGAAGTTTTGGGTTTGTCAATGAAATTTAACAATATGTAATGTACAGAAAAAATAAATCATGTACCATATTCTGCACTTGCTTGTTCTGTATCTAGTTTTGTACAGTGTAATAAATCATGTTTTTATCTGTTATTCCTAGAAGCCGCTGGTGCATAGAGATGAATGGATTTGAATTTTGTAAGATCTTTCTGTAACCTGTTGTCTGTAGTAATTGGTGGTGGAATGAGAAGCAAACAAGCAGTCCTAGTGCTGTTGGTTTAGAGTAGTTGGTTGCATTAGCCCTTTTTGTAATAGCGTAGCTGGGCTGTTAATAGGCTGCACAAAAAGAGGAGAATATTTATTTCCTCAAGAAATAGTTTTATGTTAACTTAAATCTTGGTGATTGAATTGCTGATAGGTGGATTTTTCAATACAAGGTTTTGTGGATTTTTTTTTTCTTTCGATTCAGGTGTTGGCTGTGGCCATAGTAATGGTCAGGTGTGGAGCCAAGGACATCCATTCTTATTCCTGTTCATTCAGAGCATTGGTGCAAGCCTTGCCTTGCCAGCCAAGCACTGCTGTAGCCACTGGATTTGTTAAGGCCCCAGCAGCCCTTCTTTAACAACAGTTTGCACCCCATTTATTTAATTCCTGTAATAGCTCAGATGCTTTCCTGTCTCTGTGACCTCAGTAACCTTGACAGTGGCTGGCGAGGGCTGGCATCCATGAATCACTCCTTTACCATAGTTACAGTTTTCTACCCATCATAAAACTCCCTGTAAATATATGGACGCTTTCTTTGAGAGCTTGAAAGAAAGGTTTTAAAGCATTAATGGTTTAATGCTGCTGTGAGCTCTTCCCCCTTGTGCTGAAGGCCTCTGCTGAGGAACTGTGCAGAACCATCTCCCCTGCAGACAGAGAGCAAAGCTCTTACGCTGTTACCTGGGAGCTGCCCAGTGCTGAAAAGGCAAATGAGGGAACAGCTGGGGGAAAAGCAGTAAGAGTACTGAGAGGAAGCTCTCTCCTAGCCACCGAATTGAGGAGGGAGATAAAATGACTTTAAGGTCTTATAAGCCATTTTAAGCTAAGTTTGGAAAAGATCAGTATCTGTAATAACTAATTTTCTGTTCTTTTAGAAATGTCAGGTGACAGCAGTTAGGCTTACTCTCCCTTTCCCTTGCTGTCTTGCTCTTTCTTCAGTAGCAAAAAAGCCTTTGCCAGGCTGAGGGTTAAGTTCTATGTTCCTGTGTGTGGATATCCATTTAGGATAACCAGGGTGTCCCGCTGGTCTGAGGTGGCGGTAGCTAAGATGACAAGAAGCAAGACTGCTTTGTATTGAAGAGGCTTCATTCTGCCCTCACAGGTTGGTTGAGGGTGGAGGGGACCCCGCTGAAGCAGGGTTATCTAGAGCTGGATCTCTGACACTTTGTCCAGAACTGTGTTCAGATGGCTTTTGAGTATCTCCAAGGAAGGAGACTCTACAGCCTCTCTGGCAACCTCTACCAGTGCTTGGTTACTCTCACAATAACAGAGCATTTCCTGATGTTCAGATAACACCTCCTCTGTTCCAATTTGTGTCTCTTGCCTCTGGTCCTTTCAGTGCCCAAGAGCCTGGCTCCATTCTCCTTCCACCCTCCCTTCAGGTTTTTCTAGATGATGAGATCCCCCTGAGCCTTATCTTCTCCAGGCTGACAGTTCCAGCTCCCTCTGCTTTTTTTCACAGGACACATGCTCCAGTCATCTCCTTTTCTTTACACCTTTATGATCTTTATGACCCTTCACTTGACTCCCTGTAGTAGGTCCATGTAGCCCATTAACTTTGTGTCAAGTGCACATTGCTTGGCTTGTGTTCAACGTAGTGCCCACCAGGACTCCCAGGCCGCAAAGCCAGTAATGTGGCTGCTTAAACCTTTCTTCTGGGTTAAAAAAAAAAAAAAAAAGGAGAAGAGATGTGCACAGATGTGCTGAGAAGCATTTCAGTTCAGGACTTCTAAAAAAAATTTTAAACACTGAGTGCAGAATCACATTGTCATGAACAGTGTTATAAGCTTTTAACGCTCAGCAAAACTGAGCTTTGGGAATACTTTAGTGACTTGTCGTGGGTTTACCCAGGAAGGGTCAGTTTTTCAAGTGACTTATGGTGCAGGAAGCAGTACACCTTGCTTCCTGGGAAACAGAGCCAGTGACCAGCTAGTTTTGAGTATTGATGAGTGTATAATCCAATTAAAAGTTGTTCCGCCTCCAGGGAAAAAACCATATTTAAGAGAGATACACCTGAAAAAAACCCTCTTTTCCTGTCCTGTTGCTGCGAGAGAAGCAAGTCCTGTGCTTCTCTCTCTGGTAAGGCTGGGCCCTTGCCCTTTCCCCCCCCTCCCCTCCTCAGAGCGGGGAGGGGGGGGAGGTTTGGAAGGGAGTTTGCAGCACCAGTGCAGCTGAACGTGGGGGAGGACCCGGCCTGAGATCTCCGGCTGCTGGGCAAAACATTTTAACTACAGCGGGCAGTGCCGGGCCGGCTCCCTCCGGGCCGGCTCCCTCCAGGCCGGGTCAACTTCGCAGAGCCCAGCCCTTGCTCTGGGCCGGGCAGAGGCCAGGCCGGCTCCCCCCAGGCCGGGCCAGCTTCGCAGAGCGAGGCTATTGAGACTCTTAACTGCTTCTGCAGCCCGGCTCAGACTTTTTAAACAACCCGGGAAAAATCATGGGACTGTCGCAGAGGCCCGAGAAAGAAATTAACCCTTTCGTTACCCAGATAAAACTTGCAGAAACTGATCTGCTCTTGCACAGATAGAAGAAGAGTGAGGACACTTACAAAAACACAGCATAGAGACTCAAAGTCAGTGAGAGAAGCAGAGCTGAAGCTTAGAGGGAAGGAGCATGAGGAGTGCTACAAAGTAAAAGCTGAAAATTCTTCTGTGAAACCATGATTGAGACCAAGCTAAAATATTCCCTGTAATATATGACAAATGGTCTAAGGGGGGATGTGACGTTCTACCTGCAGCCAGTGCAGCCAGTGAATCAAGGCACCTGTGTGAAGATAAGTAGATATTGAAGTAATTGCAGCCTGATGAGAAATTTGAGCAGAGAAGAGAAGAAGCTGTGATCCAGATCCCTTGCCCCGGGGAATGGTCAAAGGAAATTTACATTGCCAGTCATAGAAGAAGGGGATTTCTTTGCGGCAGTAGTAGAACAACTCATCCTTAAAAAAACACCCCATGAACTGTCATAACCCACCGTAGTAGCAGTGGGAAAGCTACTGGTGTGGGAGGGACGTTCCACAACAAGCAGAGATCTTTTTCTCCTGGGCGGCTGCTAGTTGTGAAGCTGAAAACCATAAGAACTGTATTTCTTGTGGAAAAGTGAACATGGTAAAGCAGGAGAAAACTCCTCTCCCTAAATGACTGAAGAAAGACTAATTTAGAAGTGGTAAACTGACTGAAAGTCAAAGTGTTGTTTTTTTGTATTGTCATTGAAAAAATGGAGAGGTGGGAAAAGCAAAAGTGTTCTGACAGGTTTGTTCTGGTTCTTAATTTTTTTCTTCCTTTTAAGTCTGTTAATAAACTTTCTTTATATTCTTTAAAGTTTGAGCCCTGCTTTACCTACTCCTAATCCTTATCTCACAGCAAAATTAAATAAAATCTGGTAAGTGTGCTGGCGTTTAGCCAAAAAACTCAAGTGAACGAACTCAAACCACTACATGACTATATTGCTTAGACTAGGCAAATAAAAGCTTAAGAGTAACTGTGTGATGTGAAGTCATCAGATGTGTAAGAAGATAATTTTCAATTGTATTACTTAAGCAAAAAAGCTAAGGCAGTGATTTTGGTAATAAGGTTGGTGTTGTTTGGGTTTTTGTGTTGGTCTGTTGGGTTTTTTTAAAAAATCACATAAAGAGATGTGAAAGGATTTCACCTTTAGGATAACAATCTTGTTAATACCTCACCTGAAGCACAGAATGTATTCTGACAGCCTGAATTCATCTCCTTTTCCTTTACCCCAGCACTTACTCGTGTAACCTAGAACACTGTAACCATGAGAAGGGTTATGCCTGAACATGAAACCTCTGCTGTTTGGCCTCCTGTGTGCTGCTGTCCCAGGCACAGAAAGACAGGTGCTCTCCCTTTCAGCAGAAAGGGTACCTTGAAACGTGTCCTGAATCTCTACAGCACAGGTTTCTTTCACTCCACAGCTTTTGTCCCCAAACCTGGATCTGCTTATAGACAGATTTTGAAGTGGCAATGGTAGGAAATCATGTTTTAACTGTGGCCCCTCTGTGATCACTTCCCAGTCCTGGGTGATTTGGGTTTTATTGAATTCTAGGCCTGAGAAACAGTACTGATCAAAGGCAATCAGGACATTCTCTACCATAGTCCACAAGGAGCTTGAAATTACAATTTTGAACAAGATCTTCCTTCCTACTCCCCATTTGCTGCCTCCCACACCTGTCTCTGAGAGACTCCTGGCCGTTTTTATTACATTCTTTCTCAACAGTTTTGTTCACCTATTTCTGGGAAAAGACAATCTGCCATGGCCCTGTTCCAGGAGCACAGAGTGAGCCTTGGTTGTCAGACAGGACCGAGGCTCTTACATACAAAAAACAGAGGTGTGGGACCTTACTTTTTCTTTCCCCCTGTTTTCCATTCCTGGGAAATGCATGAAGTTGCTTTTGGAGAAGGAAGAAGCTGAATTTCAATGAAACATCAAGCTGGAGCCAAGAGATCTCCACTCAGACTAGCACTGAAAGACCAGTGGCCTTTTTACAGTCTAGAAGGCAGGAGCAATGAGGGCCGGCAGGAAGGAGAGCGTGGGATAGGGAACAGTAGCACAAGGTTTGGATTCCGTGGTGCACAAATCAGTATAGTTACAGCTCCATCATTGGCAAAGAACTTAGAGGAAGGCTAGACCCTTAATATCCAACTAAGGTTATTTGAATTGGCAGAGAGATAGACAGATACCTGCATTAAACAAATCAGTATCAAATGTTTGGAAACACTTTTTAAGTTATGGTTCAGAATATTGAAACATTAGCTAATTATACTATTCACTTGCAGTGTTTTTATACTTTCTTCTGCAAGGCTCAGGTCCAGCCCCTCAAAGACACTGGAACATAATTCCCAGAAAAATTCCTACAACATTCAGTAGGAGGAGGGTTACCTTTAATGCTTAAAATGTCTGTATTGAGGGACATGACAGATAAGTGGATCAGAACGTGAGAGGTGAGAGTAAAGGTGGATTTCTTTTCTTTCAATTCCCATGGGCCATCGTGCCACACACAGCCCTGTCCCTCTTCCTGTCAGACATGCTGGTACTGCTTATTTCCTGCAGGTGTATGTGCACATTCTTCTACAAATATGAATAAAACATGTTCAGTTTTATATTTGTTGCACTTTACAGTCATTGCACCTTCAGCTGAAAGTTTTTCTAACAATTTCCAAGGCCTATACCAACAGCCGCAACTTAATTCTAAAATTTCCTTACTTGATTTTTAAATGCTCTTCCCACTTGAATGCTGGTTTTTGTAGTATTTTGTAGTATTTACAGTAAAACAATAATGGAGTAAAATTTCATTTGCTAAAGTTGTCATTCCCACTTAGTGCTCAGATATAGAACAAAGTTCTGCATGCTGAGAGCACTTCTTCCCAATGTTTTGGTCCCCGTTATTCTCTTAGGCACAGCCATTATTTTTAGCTCTTTTCCTACTGGAAACTTTTGAAGTTGTAAACCTACACTCCCCTTCTGAGCTCAGTGGTATCCCTTTAGAACTTGGTGAATTTATAAAAGCAATACTTGGGCAGCATTTTCACTGGAACCAGATCTGCCTGACCATAATGCAGCAGCTCCTGCAGTGGTGTGTCCCAGGCTGCACCTCTGCTGTTTTTCCTTCCACAGCTCCACAGTGCAGAGCCTGATCCTGTGCCCTCTGTGGCCCTTCCCTTCCTCTTACACTGAAGCCTGACCAGGTTTTAGCAGCCCCTTAACTGCCCAGTTAAGCCACCTCACTTCAACAGACTAATCCTACCACCACTGAAGCTCTTGCTGCAAGCTGCCCGTATCATCCCTCTGCTGATCCTGTGTTTCTTCTACCACCTGCACTTACCTTCTACATTTTTCATCAACTAAGTCTAATTTATAGTCATAATAGTATGGAATGGATCTGGAGAAGTGTTTGCTGCAAGTTGCAGAGCACCAACTTTACAAACAGAACTTGCTGTTTGCACCTGTGCACAGGGGATGTTCTTTTCAATTACTCATCACAGCCAAAAGTCCTGGTCTTGAATAGGAAAAACACGAAAAAACACCAGGAGAAAGGACTAGATGTGCATTAGTTCTGATTCTCTAACACCAAAACCCTGGCCTAATAGTAAATATTAGTACTAACAGCGGTTGGAACATTCCCAGATGTTCTGGACTTCTTATTTCTCTTTAAAGTGTGCTTCACTCCTCGATGCCAGAACCGCTGCTCCTCCCCTAGTCTTGCAAACCCTCCCCCTGTGCCCAGTGCATCCAGTTCTCTCCTCACAGCTCGGGAGCTCAGGTCTCGTACCGTGGCCTCAGCTGCCGCTCACCTTGGCCACACTGGTTTGGTCAGGTCACACCTGAGACAGCCATGCTGTGGAGATGGTTACTGCACTTCTGGGTTAGTTTATAAAATGAAAAAAAAGAGCAAGTATATTCATTAAGTCTCTAATTTTCACAATAACCCTATGTGCAGATTTACTCCATCTGTAGTAGGACTTCTGGGAATCTTGTGCTTCATCCCATCAAACAATGGTTTACTTCCTAATGGGAAATGATGCTTGACTTGTGTTCCTTTTTTTGTCCTATCAAATGTTGGTTGCCAAGTTTCTGTCCAAATGTTCAAAAGATAAACTGTTTGCAGACACTACCTAAACTGAAGGCATTTCAGCCTAAAAGGGGGATGTTGGTCACAAGACAACAGCAAAGAGTAGATCTTCATGTAATCAAGATCTCTTTGCATGTGTGACTCTCCCCCCTCCCCCCCCCCCCCAAAAAAAAGCTATTATACCACTAGTACAAAAATAAAACAAATCAAATAATAATTAATATTAATCATCTTGTACATTAGAAAGCTTTAGCAGAAAGAAAATAATATGCCAAGTACAGTACTTGGTGTGAGGATACATTGGTCTCCCTTCCTTCTCCAGCACAAACACAAACACCACAGTGTTTCCTCTGTCCCTCAAGTACCAGAAGCATTGAGCAGTGTAACCTTGTAGAGAATCCAAGATTCCTGAACAAACAAGATGGTCAAGACAACAGCATTTGGGGATTTCAAGGAAAGAGGTACAAGATAAGAAAGGCCAAAAGACATTGCTAACTTCTAGGAATGTTTCTGTATCAAATCTGATCTATTTTACTATACAATCTCAAATAATTAAACCAGCCAATTCTCTGAAAAATTACTTAAAGTCGGCTGTTCAGTCTCCTCAGTACCATGGGCTGGAGCAACTAGAAAGCAAAATATCATATGATTATTTTCAGAAGTGGACAAACCAATCTCAGAAAACAGCTGTGCACTTTTCTATGCAAAGAATAATCCTTTTCCTTTTCCAACAGCAAACTCACAGTTCAAAATGTGTTATTAAGCTTCCACTAGTGTTATTTGGGTCTCAAGAGCATAAAAATTTAAATGCCAGCCAAGCTTTTACCAGATTGTTATGGACTCAAAAAGAATATACTCACTTTCTTGCATCTTTTAGTAATCACTAGACACAGAACAGGAAAAATTTCTTCCCAAGTACTGAGCGGGTATTTCGTTTTTCATTACCAGTGATAACAGTTGGTAGGTGTCATATGAAAAGCCATAATCTCCCTATACTTTGTTTACTATTATGTATTTCATATAAATTTCTATTATTTATATTCCTATTTTTTATTGTTTTCATACTCTTTATTTCTTTGTAGCTATAGAAGCAGCATTATTTTCGGCTATGATGCTGGTGACACAATAAATGTAATTCTCTTCTTTTGATTTCTAAACTGTTTTTTTGCCTACATGTTTGATTCCCTGTCTTGAATGGTATAAAGAAGTCATGCCTGCAAGAAATTTTTGAGACTGACAGACACCTAATGATACACGCCTTTGCCAGCTACCACTGGTGATAAACCTTTTAGGAAATTACTTTTCTTCTTCACAGTACTGGTTTTATTTCCCAAATACATCAGAAACGAAGTAGCAGGCACTCAGAGGAGAAAAAAAAATCAAACAACAAACCCAAATTAGCAAGAAACAGCTAAATAACATGCACAATCATGTTTTCAGATTGCACAGGACCTACAGTTTTGTCATCCAAGAGTCCCATACAATAACAAGCATTTTGAAAAGTTTCAGAAATTGAGATACATGCCAGGCCAAATTCACTTGGGCTATGGGAACTTCTGTGCTTCGAATTTGACAGGGTCCTTGTCTGCCCAGGGTCTGGAAATGCAAGTCCTTCTGCTTCCTTCCACCTGCCTAGATGTGCATCTGACCCTGTGCATCTAGTCAGAGGCATCTCACTACAGCCTTTTTGTCCCCCTAAGAATAAAACTTGTATGAATGAAATTTTCTGGTTTAGCTACTTCACGCACTATGGTAAGAAACATCTTGCCTAAATGTTCCCTGGTAAGTCTGTGTAGCCAACCACAAAGCCAGCAGACTGGGGTGGAAGAATGAGGGAGTGACAATAAACTTCCCCCTGCAGCTGCTGCAGGGGTAGCAGTGGCTGCTCCTCGCATGTCGCAGGCCCGGCCAAGCAGGTCTCGCCTTCTTACAGGACCAGTGTGTGCAAAAGCATTTCAGCTCCTGTGCTTTACATGCAGCTGGTGAAATCTTCAGGGAAAGAATGCTGCTCTGCCCAAGCTTTCACAACAGCCAAGAAGTTAAAAAAACAAACAAACAAACAAACAACAAAACAAAACCCACAACATTTTAAACCAATAAATACTGATAAAGCAAAATACTTTTAGTTTGTTGAAACCAATGAATTCTTCCCACTGTAAAAGCAGTGTGTGATGCTTTAAATCTAGGATGCTGCAACTTCTGAGATGGCACGATTCACAGAGTTTGAGCAAACTGCTATAATTTCCTTGGCCGTGCTCTACAATGATGCAAATAACATCACAGAATCACAGAATCAGCTGAGCTGGAAGGAACCCACAAGGATCACTGAGTCCAGCTCCCGTCACTGCACAGCACCATCCCCAGGAGTCACACCATGTGCCCAAGAGCACTGTCCAAATGCTTCTTGAGCTCTGCCAGGTTTGGTGCTGTGACCACTTCCCTGGGCAGCCTGTCTCCAGTGCCCAACCACCCTCTGGATGACCTTTCCCTGATATCCAACCTAAACCTCTCCTAACACAACTTGAGGCCATTCCCTCAGGTCCTGTCACTGGTCACCACAGAGAAGAAAGATCAGTGCCTGCCCCTCCACTTCCCCTCATGAGTAAGTTGTAACTGCAGTGAGGTTTCCCCTCAGTCTCCTCTTTTCCAGGCTGAACAGACCAGGTGACCTCAGCTGCTCCTCATACGGCTTCCCCTCAAGATCCTTCACCATCCTCGTTGCCCTCCTTTGGACACTCTCTAACAGTTTAATTATATTTCTTATATTGTGGTGCCCAAAACTGTCCAAACAAATGGAAACATATTCACATGATAAATAAAATGGGACCAAAAAAAGTCAAAGAATAAGGCATTTCAGTTCAAACTAAATCTTTATTCATATGGAAAATACTACTTTTCTTTTTTGCAAATGATGCTAATAAATAAAAATACTCAGAAAGAACTTTGCTCAGAGCTAAGTGACTAGTAACAGCCACACAAAGCTTTTAATTCCCGTTAAGACCACGCCAACAATCATGCAGATTGGCTACGAGAAAGCAATATAAACTATACTTTGTTTTGTGCAATCTTATCATACAATCTTAATGCTACCTTCTTCTAAAACATTTCACATAGATTGAAATGCAATTTCAAAACAAATATTAAGGGACATATTCTACACTTATTCCACACATGGAGCTGTGTATAGCTTAGGCTCATAATGTATAATGTAGTTAAGCATCTAACAAAGGTAAAAGATGAAAGGACCCCATTCTGAAAATTCAGACACATTTATAAACATGAGAGAAGGAAAGCTCACACCAGTGAGTTCTCAACAAATACATTATTAAAGCATAACAATAAATTATATTAAATTTAATAATGTTGATCCTTAAAATGGTTATTTCTGAGGAAATATCATTTTAAAAGCACACCAAAACTTTCATCACCAGGAGTGACACTGAAATTTTACATATCTCTATTTCCCACGTTTGTTTTATAATAGGCTTCAGATTTGTGAGCATATTCTATATCATACATCTAAAAACAAATTGAAAAAGGTTGCAGTTAAGCTGTGCATCAAACACATCATCAAGGTGAAAAACAGGCACTTGACAGTATAATGTGCAAGGCAAAACCTTTACTGGTCACAGTATAAATAGTTTCTTCAAGAGTGAAATTAAAAGTTCTCAGTCCATCTTTGAGAGCAAAATATTAAGGGCTGCTAACAGAACTTTTTCTGTTCTTTCAGGTCAGCACCAACAACCAAACTAAATACTAGCTCATGCCTTAGAGGGTATTCCACAAACTATAAAATGCAGCATACTTTACCCAAGAATATTAATTCTTTCCTATAATTAACCTCAGCATATGTACTTGCCCAAGGCAAAACCAGAGTTTACTCACAGACTAAACAATGCAATATAAATGCTAACCTTTTCTCCCCTATTAATACTTTTTTAATATCTAATGCCAATTTTACAAGTATATTCTCCAGTTGCAAGGTCCTGTATTGCAGCACAAAACATCACTGTTCTTTTATATAAAACTTAAGACCAATGTCTTTTAGCATCCTATTAATATTAGGAAAAAAACCCCAACCAACTAAAACCATTTTGCTACATTTTCCCTCCAGGCACATCTCAGCAGGAATCTCCAAAAAATATCTACGCAGGAACTGCAAGCCAGAAAACTACACATGAATTGTAGGAGAGAGGTGAAAGAGAGAGCTGAGGGAGGAGTAATGTGGCAGTAACAGAAATAAGGTACAAGCTTAGAAAAAAATTGCATGCATCCCTTTTCATCAGCTTAAGCTTCTTGCAAAAATATGTTTACAAGACATTTGTTATATAAAGGTCTATACTTTCTTGTAAAAATGCTGATTTTCTCTGACATGCTAGCTTCACCTTCCGACTGCACTGGCCATATTGCTAGACAGTCAAGTTTCAGTTCTGTTATACCAGTTTAACAATCAGGAGAGAAAAGGCCTACTGTTCATTTCTTATCAAACTTTTGGTTTGATTTTTATCCATGAATGTTAAAGTACTCTTTGTGTGGGTCATATAAACAAAACGGAAACTAACTTTGGATCTGACATCAGCTGCACCACTAGTGAGAGACAATATGCTAAAAAGAGGCACTTTTATTAGTCATATATACATTTCAAATCTCAAGTTTAACATTTCACCTTCTTTTACCAAAAAATCAAAGCATCAGTAGCTAATAAGATGGAACTTTTCAACAAAAAAGCTTCAGAAAGTATGTGCATGCACATACTTGCAATGGCTCAGTTACTCAGCTACCCTGAAAATGCCAGAGTATAATTCGATCATTGCTTATGCAGTGGGAAGGAAGGAAGGAAAAACACAGCAAAAACCAAAAAAGTTGTTGGTAGAACAAGAATCAGCTACTGTAAAAAAATTAAAACATATGCCCTTCCATAAGAAGCAACTTATTAGTATATCCAGATTCAATATTCCCCCCAGAATATTGAGATCATCTTACACTTTACTCAATGCTGTTTTCCAAATTTTCAATCATTTCTAATTATGGTATATCATGCATCTTAAAAACTGAGAAACTTAGCTTTGTCAAAAAAAATTCAATATTAAAAAAAATCCCAAAAAACCAAAAAAAACCCAAAAACAAACAAATAAAAAACAACAAAAAAAAATCACAGGGGAAAAAATGAAAAAAACCCACAAGATCCCCCAAACAAACAGGGAAGGAAAAATCCCCAAAACACAAAAAGACTCCAGCTCTATAAGACCCATTTGACCCAACTGGTGGTGATGATCCTGTAATGGAAGGAATTACATCAGAACAGTATTTTCCCACTTCACACTCAGTGTAGCACAATGTGACAGTAAGCATCATGTATGCACAAGCTGAAGCATAGGCTGAGGCTGAAGATTTGGAAAACAGGACTAAGTACAAGCATTCTCCCTGCAAGCAACAGATTGGTATTCTTAGTTAAAAAGGGACAGCATCAAAACTAAAATTTTGAGTGACCCTCAAATATTAGAAAAGAAACAGGATCTCAAGATAGTGGAAGTTCCTACATAAGGCAGTCAAATTTACAACCAGTGTATACATTCACTAAGGAATTACATTTTTTTTGGTAAAACCAACAATCTGACATACTGCAGAGTCTGAATGTGAAATATAGGCACAAAATAGTTTCTCTACTTTTTTTTCAGTGTGGAAAACATAGCTATTAACAATGTAATAAGAAAATTTACTATCAGGTGAGCAAAAATTTGTAACAATCTAAATAAAACAAAGTACTGTATAAAGGTGCAATATTGAGCAGATTTGATTTTGGTTTAAACATATGAGTAAATCATGGAACCTTTCTGTTCTTACCTATAAAGTATTTCACATTACCAGTATCATTCTAGTTCTTCCCAGTTGTCAGTAAGGTTACCTTTGCTTTGACGTCTAATGCTAACCAGCTTTCCAGCTGATTTGATACTCCACCTGGAACTGTTTCCTGAGCTGGCCAGGTTTGTGTATTTTGTGGAGCCTTTGGTTTCATCTTCCCAGCCTGCCCAGGCTGTATAGTCACTTAAAGGAGTTGCTGCATCACTGGTAGAGTCAGCAGTGGTGATCTGTGGTGGTTCCCATCCCTCAATCTCATCTGGTTTCCTAGATGGAACATTCTGCTTTATCACCAAACTGTCCCAAAAACCTGGCTTCTTTTCAGACTTCATCTCTTCCTTTAATTTTAGGTTTGTTCTAGAAAATAACAATGATGCAGTGATTAATTTCTTCATTTAACCATGTATGTTGTAGTTATTAATAAACATTCAATTAAATTATGTTTTACAGTAAGGAATTCTAATCATTGTCAGCCTCTAGCAGCATATCCATTACTGTCAGCTTCAGGAAAAACACCCTCACATACACAATCCTAAACACAGCAGAATCTTGCAGTGACAAATCAGAAGAGGATAGAGTATGATCATTTTCTATTACAATAGAAATACAAATACCACTATCCCCACTCCGTTCCTGTGGGGCGAATTCCACAAAGCTGCCTTTGGAAATGTACAAAGTATTTTAGGATGCATTAGAACAATTCAGGACTTTAATCAAACAAAACAAACAAAAAGAAACTTAAAAAAATCCCAGGAGTACGATAGTAGAAGGAATATGAAAATGTTCTAACATCAGCTTTAACACTCACTATGTTACTCAGTTTCATGTACCTGTTACCACCTCACCAGTTAAACCTTATAACCTAAAATAGTTGATGTACACAGTATTAGGACTTTAAAGATACCAGGCTTATTATTAATATTTTCCTAAAGATCCACACAATATTGTGAAAACAGCTGTTTTGTATTTCTCAAAATCCCCCTCACAAACCCAAAAAATAACTAACTTCTCTCTCAGACATTTGAAAGGCTACTGGTGTTATTACTTTTCTTATCTCATCAAGAATCTTCAACCTGAATAATTTTGCAGTGTGAAATATTTAAATTACAGAACGTCAGATGTTTATGCATAACTTTGTATGCAGGATTACACATATAATCAAATAATGGGCCACAAGGAAAGGTTAAACACCAGGGTGAAATGCACAACCTTTAGGGTTCAATGAGCTAAAAAGTAAATTGAAAACATTATCTATAGTAGCATACAAATTCCTTAGCCACAACTAAACCCACCACTGAATCTTTTTTAAACATTTCTATTAAAAGAGCTTTGTGCCATTAATGAAAGCTTAGCTCTATCATATTTAAACAGAAGCAACTCAACCAATACCTTTCAAAATCACTTTTCCTTTACTGAATTTTGAATTTATGATTCCTCAGAATTTTCATCTTGTTTAAACCAGCCACAGGCTCCAAACACTTTTCTTGTATTTTGTGAACAGCACACGTACAAGTTGCATTTGTCTTTAAAAGTGAAGTAAAAATCGTGGTATCTAATTAAAGAAAAATATCTCTAAGTTAAAAAATAGGCAGTTCTCATAGTAATAGCAAAATAGCTTTCTCCATTGGTGGTAACTCTGTTACCATACTTCTGCTCTCTTCACTGGATTACTTGATTCAGCATCAATTGCAAAGCATTATTACAGGAGCCTACCATCTTAATAACACCATGAAATTGCACAGGGATAGTAGATGGGAACTTTTGGGAAGTTTTATGGAACAGGCTCAAATGGAAGTAAAATATATTAATTTATATTCTAAATTCTTTATTTATGTACATACACCCCCTACGTGCATATACATACACTTGCATTCTGAAACACATTTATTTCAAAGTAAACTGGAGACAAAGCCTGCTACAGCAAGTCTTAGCAAAGCTAATATTAGGCATGAACAGAGTTACTGCTCTGTGGCACATTTGGTTTGTAGCAAGGTTGTGAGGTAGCACATGTAGGTAAAGCCTACATATACTTGTAACCAAAAGACAGCCTGTCCTGGGAAGTGTTCTGTCCAGGGAACTGTTCTCACTGTACTGGAGCACAGCTGTGCCAAAAATCCACCTCAGCACCGACAGGGAAGACTTGCAGATCGTAGTACAGCTACTCCACTAACCTCTCTAGGTGCAGTAAGACTTCAAAAGAAAGAGTAAGGTGTGTTAGAAAAGGGAATTTGTAATCTCAACCATAATTAATCCCTAAGAGGAAAGGGAGAGTGTGAGAATGACCTTTTTACTCACAAGCTTTTACTACTTTTCTACAGTAAAAAAATTATCAGGCAGCTAAATTCCTTTTTCTTCCTGACAAACCTAAAGATGTTAAAAACATCATCTGTCCTTTCCTTTCCTTATTCATTGTAAGCGTAACATATACATACCTTTGCCCATAAACCTTTTTCTGTTGATTCAACTTCCAGCAGTTGAACACTACTGTTTCTCAGTGTCCAGCTTCATTACTTTGCACAGCTATTTTCTGTTCCAGTGAGTATATTTTAACAGCAGATCTACTAAATGGTTTTACTCACCCTTTGGATTTTGGAGACTTGCATCCTGCTAGCAATTGCTGTTCATCATCTTTATTGAACATAGACGTCACTTCTTTCCAACCCCGGAAACTTGCACCTTGAACCTACAGAGAGAAGTAAATCCCCATCAGTGAGTGCCAGACTCCCGAGCACAGAGTAGGGCTGGCACTGTAGACACGGGGGGGTGACAGGCAGCGATTGCCCCACACGTGGGGCCGCGGACACTGAAGCGACCTGACACCGTGGCCATGCTGGGGAAAGGAGCCAGTCCAGTTCCTGCAGCAAGAACTCTTCCTTGCTGAGCAAAGAATACAAATCCTTGGTGGTTTTGTGATGTCATTGAGTACAGCTGGGCTCTATTTTAGTGTATCAGGGTAAGAAGGGAATCCAGGCAGCTTTAAAGACAGTCTAATGGGCTTCAGTAGACAAGAAATGAAACAAACGATCATTTCTAGAAAGAGTCACAACAGACACCACAGCCACATGAATTATGAAACTCTGTAGATTTAACCTGCTTCGCACATATCATCCCTCTCTTTGCTTTACACATATCATAACCCCAAAACTACAACTTCCAGCCCTGCAAGCAAGAAGGGTAAGAGCATTGGCTCACCAGTGAAACATAAGATGTGGCACTGGTGCACTACAGTGTGTTCTCTAAATTTACTATGACCATTAAGCATGCAGCATAAATTACTATTTTAACTTTATTAAAGGTTTGATCCTCCCTCCCTCAAGGTGAAATACCTAGGCATAAGTCATTTTTACTGTGATAGCATGCTTACAAAAATACACACGTGTGCCGAGCACAGAATATGAAAGTTACTGCTCTTCTTCACAGGATCCAGTAACAATTGCAGTGATAGTCTGTCAGTGTTACTTGACTACTTTTAAAAAGTATGACGATACATTATGAAGTATAAAAATCAAAATGAAACCACAGCTGTCAAGACAAGCAGGAGCTTTTGGCAAGGGCATGTAGTAATAGGACAAGGAGGAACGGCCTTAAGCTGAAGGAGGGTAGGTTTAGATTAAATATTAGAAAGAAATTCTTTACTGTGAGGGTGGTGAGGCACTGGAACAGGTTGCCCAGAGAAGAGATGCCTCACCCCTGGAAGGGTTCAAAGCAAGGCTGGATGGGACTTTGAGCAACCAGGTCTAGTGCAAGGTGTCCCTGCCCATGGCAAGAGGGCTGGAACTAGATGATTTTTAAGGTCTTGCCCAACCCAAAGCATTCCATGACTCTTATCATCTGCTATCTTACTAAAATTCTATTATTTCTGACCTTTTTGGGAAGGAACTTTTGCTACCATAGGCAAAAACACAGCTACAATCTGCACTTAAAAACTCTTTTTTTTCTTTAAACTGGATGATGTAATTCACAGATAAGCTGTCTTTTTCAGTAATGATGTTTTATCAAGTAATTTCCACCTAATAAATTCACTAATTAGGAAAGACTAGAACCACCTTGTTACTAGTTTTCAGATAGAAATTTAAAACACAGAGCAGGCATAATTTGGATTACATGTGCCTTTAAAGAACAACATTGATGAAAAACTGCTTGGAGAGAAGCATTTATATGCACACATTCAATGTAAAAAAAAAATATATACCTATACATATACCTTCTCCTATACATATACCTTCTTTAATCAAGAACATCATACATACTTCACTAAGCACTAAGGCAATCCCATCTTCTGCTGCACTGTTTGGATACCCAAGCAATCCTCCAACCAAAAAAAAAAAAAAAAAAAAAAAAAGTACCTACATCTAGCCAGCAACTTCCCATACTTTTTAACTTCAGATTTTTCACAAGCTCTGCACTCTTTCTACCCATATGTAAATCACTATCTATGTACACATTGTACCATTCCTTCCATATTTTCACATCCATGGCATTTGGTAGGTACATAGAAGGCTAATAACCAGATTGTAACTGATTTATTCTTCTCTCACCTAATCCTTAGGAGAAATGCACACTAAACATTTAAGACACACTACCACCACTTACTTGTTTGGGGTTTCTAAAGGAAACACTGTCAGGATAATCTGCATAAGAACACCAATGTCCAAGTAAACCATATTTTGCCAATGTGGGATACAACTCATTGCACAAAGCCTACTACATATTAAATGGACCAGGCTGAAAGAAACCACGAAGTGCAAGAGTAAAACCAGAACCTCTGCCTACCATGCCTAAGCCTCCTCTTCTACCCCTGCCTGCACCAGTACCGATCTCCTGAGACATCTTTTCACTCCACCGACCAGGAGCTAAGAGCCCATTCTTGATTGCCTTCTCAGTGGTAGCATATTTCAGAATTTAAACCTTAGCGAAGGAGGAGGTCAAATACATATTTCACACTTCCAAAAGCTTTTTTGTGACTACTGAACTGTTTTTACGAAAACAATCTTGTTTTTTGACTACTGCTGTCATGTAGCTGATACATACTAAAGAAATTCCTCAGAACCACCTGGTGCATTTCCATGTTTCTTTCCAGAGTCCTTTAAACACTTATAACAAACTGACAAGTGCAGCTGGAACAGTTACAACTGTATCAGCTGGTAGGCACAGCTCAGGAAGGAGATCTTGAAGTCACCATTGCCTGGAACCATCAGTTTGACATGCAGCAGTTGTATAGCCAAAAAATGCTGGGAACCATCACAAGAAGAATTAGACAAATTCTGACAGGAGATGCATAAATGAATAGCCCCTATTTGAAGGGGTGCACCCTCTAATAACCTCAAAACAATGATTTTTGATGTTAGGGGAAGAAGCCCTAGATGTTATGCTCTCCCTGAATATCATCTCCTGTCACCCCAACCACAGAGAGATTGCCAGAATACATGGGCCAGTCTCTGAATCAGCTGGGAATCACTTACAGTCTTACAGAGCACCTGGAGAAAGGCCCATATCCCAGAACAATTAGCTTCCTTGCAAAGGATGTCAAAGGAAGGTCAGTAAGTAAAGATGACACTTCAGTAAGCTGACTCCTCACCACACTGGAGACTTGTTTTATGTAAAACTATTAAAGTTATGCAAAGTATGAAAACACAGTACTGATATGGTCTTAAAGCAACAATCCACCAGCAGAAGCTCTGTATTTCATTTTTATGATGTAACTCCCTACACAAAAGTACTACTCCTAAAATTTTCTAGGTTTATAAATGTAACTGACCTGATTATATTCTCAAACCTTTAAACTACTTTTCCCTGTGTCATTGGAAAAAGAAATAATTCAACATTCAGAACTCACAGAATTACACAGCCTTTACAGCTGGAAAGGATCTCTGGAGACCATGTAGTCCAACCCCACTGCTCAAAGCAAGGTCACCCTCAGCAGATTGCCAAGGATCATAGACAGCCAGGTTTTAAGTATCTCCACAGCTGGAGAATCCACAACCTGTCTGGAAAACCTGTTCCAGGGCTTGACTGTCCTCTTGGTGAAAGCATTTCTTCTTATTTTTAAATTATATTTCTTCTGTTTCAATTTGTGCCAATTGCCTCTTGCCCATTCACTGAGCACCCTGAGAAGAGTCAGGCTCCATTTTCTTCACACTCGCTCTGCTGCTGGTGTACATGCAGAAACCTTTCGTGTTGCACATCAGATTTCATTCTAGGTGGGTTTAATCCTTCCTAACCCCATCATCCCTGCATGCTCAAAGAGTGTATCTATGACCTCCCATCAGGTCACTTGCCCCTGCTTCCACCTCTAGTATGCTTCCCTTTAATGCTTGAGGTTTTTCAGGAACATCACGTTCATGTCTCCTGCCACCTGTGCTTCCTTCTCTGCTTGATGGGTTGGGCTTGAACTTGGAGCGGGTGATCTTTGAAAATCAAAGCTGACTGATAGAACCAGCTGTACACTCAAAATTACATTAAAAAAATTCAGTGAAATCCTCATGTGACAGTTTAAAAAAAAAAAAGGAGACCACTGTTAAGGAAGAGAGAGCACTATTACTGACTACAACTGTAACATCAGATGTTAGAATTAGGGGAGCAGGTTGGATGCTGCAGTCTACTATTTTTCAAAAATGTCAATGAGAAACAAAGCAGAAACTTCTCAATATGCCATTTCAATATTCTCTGAAGTAGAAATACAGACTGGTCTCATGGCAGTTTGACTATGACAGCACAGAGTATGCCTATCAGAACAATAATTAATAAATTTTCTCCTGTATCTTCCACTTTGGGTTGTGAAAACCTGTGCAGCAATGTTCTATGCAATCACCTAAAAGAATCAGTAAAAAGTGAAATTCAACATTCATATTAATCCATCAACTGGCAAACTATTGAAAAGCCATCATGGTCTGTACCAACTGGTATCTTAAAAGCTCAAACCCAGAGCACAGATTCTTTTCCTTTAGCTCCTCCTAGCTTATGAAGTACTTTTTTTCCACCATGAGAAAGCTGCCATTTAATTAGTGTATCTCCTGAAACTGGGAGTACAAGCAGTCCCTCCTAGAACATCATGCAAAGGATGTGGTCTGTATCCCTGTATCACACTGTCTGCCGTTTCTCCTGCTCGCTCCTCTTCCCTCTGCTTTGCCAGTGCTTCAGAGTGGGTGCCCATCTGCCAGACAGATCCCCACAGAGACGTCTCACAAGGTGGCAGATCTGGTTTATCAGGTGCTGCTGCTGAGAAGGGTCAGCCTAGCCCAATGCCTGCTCACTAATACTGCCTTCCTTACGCTACGGTTTTGTACCTGTGTGATGTTATGGAAAACTGGTTCAACTACTTAAGCCAGCAGAAATCTAACTCCCTCATTTTTTGCATTCTTTTAGGTTAGTGCTAAGAATCAATTCATTAAAGATAAAGCATGTGGAATTTAGGGGCAACAGCACCTTTTCTGTAGCAGCAACTATTATAACAGCTGAAGCACCCTCTGAAAACTGCAGTCATCTATCAACTTTCTTCCATAACCAGAGCTCGGTAGATACGACTCCCCCAAAACCCCTAAGCTTCACTCTGATCTCAACCTTCATAGTAAGACTTCAGTGTGTTACCTGTATTGATTCAAGTGAATCAACTGTATACAAATTATATATGTTGATTGCAATTTTTCTTTCTTTAGATGAAACAGGGAACAAATGTCTACCGATAGTGAACTTTATAAAATGACCCAGAATGGGTCAGGACCTCTTAAATTTGAAGTCTCCTACAAAATTGATAGGTATTATTGCCACAAATTACTTTAAGGACACCATTTCACACCACATTAACAACCTCTGATGTTTACATGACTCCCATCTTCCCCTAAGAGGTAAACAGGCTAAGACTAATAAATGAACAATCAAAAAGTCTACTGGGAAACAGTAAAACATCACTATGAAGACTTTTCAGTTAATTTTACTGTCAAAGGTAAACAGTTGATAATTAGAGCTCTGCTAGAGGGCAAGAAGATTAATGAAAAATTAGGGTAAAATGCAACAAACCAGGAATACTTACAGCTGGGTATAAACTAAAGAAGTAGTTCAGTCCTAAAAGCAAATTTTAAAAGTATATTGCACCCAAAAAAAAGTATACAGATACAGACGAATATATACTAAAGAGGGAGATGGTGTACATTTAAATGAAAACAGGTAAACTTGTACATCAGATAGATGTGGTTAATACAGATTAACATCTTATAATGGGAGAGATAAAAAAGCACAGAATTCAGTCAAGTTAAAGAATAATAACAAGATTTGATACACAGAGCTAGAGGTACAAGACAAGCAGTTTACAAAGCAAGAGATTCAAGTATGTTTGAACTTTACTTTGACTGCATTAGGAGTGGGTACCAGTACTTTCAGTATTTTCCTGTTAGACTCTTCTACTTCCTGACTGCCAGGCCAGCAGGGCTCTGGAGCAGAGAAATCCCTCTCTGCTGGCTAGAACAAGCCACATGACAGAGTCTTAGCAAGCAAAATGAGCAATTACAGGAGATTCTTGCTGTACACCTGCAGTGAGAATCAGCACGTTCAATACCATTTTGTAGTTAAGCAGCTAATCCCTAAAAAGTCAATGCTCAGCATGTATGAAATGAGATTTCCAGAAATTTATTTGGACCGTGTTTTAGCAGACCTTCACAAATATTTTCACAGAGGATTGACAACTGGTGAATCAAAATTCTCCAGCTAAGTAGAAGCACTCCACAAAACACTTGCAGAATTTTTTTATAAATATAAACAAAAAGAACGGATTTTCCTCCTGACCTTGACTGAGAAGAAAAAATTGTTTGTTTCATAGTTTCTTTCACTCCTCCCCTAAAAAAAATGAAGCTAAAATAAAAAATTAGAGATAGAATTTTCCATATAAGTACTTTGCAGTTCAATAAAGTTACAACTAAGTGTTTACCAGTTAAAAAAAAAACCTATCAGCTTTAATTAAAGAAGCATTCTTCCCACATTATAGGAATCCTCAACATGCAAGAAGACATAACAGAAACTTAAAAAGGAACTCTCCTCCAAATTTTTCTTACAGATATTAAAGCGTTGGTGATGGGGGGCATTTTCTCAAGCCAGCCAGCCTCTGATGTGTAGAGCAAGGGTTCTTGTTGTGCACCAACACCCTCAAATGCTTCTCAGCAGGGCTGTTCCCAATCCATTCTCCACCCTTCCTGTACTTGTGATTGGGACTGCTGCGACCCAGCTGCAGGACCTGGCACTTGGCCTTGTTGAACTTCATAAGGTTCACATGGGCCCACCTCTGTCCTGTCAAGGCCCCTCTGGATAGCATCCCTTCCCTCCAGCTTGTTGACTGTACCACAGTTTGGTGCCACCCACAAACTTGCAGAGGGTGCACTCAGTCCCACTGCCCATGTCCCCAGCCAGGATGGTAAACAGGCCCGGTCCCAATACTGACCCCTCAGGAACATCACTCATCACTGGCCTCCACTTGGACATCAATCCACTGATCGTAATTCTTTGCATGTGACCATACAGCCAATTTCTTATCTACTGAGTGATCCATCTGTCAAATCCATGTCTCTCCAGTTTAAAGATATGGATATCGTGCAAATGCTTTGCACATAGATGACATCAGTTGCTCTTCCCTCATTCACCAATGCTGTAACACTGTCATAGAAGGTCATCAGATTTGTCAGGCATGATTTGTCCTTAGTCAAGCCATGTTGGCTGTCACCAATTCCCTCCTTATTTTACATTAGCCTTAGTATAGTTTCCAAGAGGATTGGCTTCATGATCCTGCCTGGCACAGAGATGAGACTGACTGGTCTGCAGTTCCCTGGTCTTTATCTCCTTTTTTAAAAATGGGGGTTATATATTGCATTTTCCAGTCAGTGGAAACTTCACCAGACTGCTATAACTTCTTAAGTATGCTGGATAGTGGCTTGGCCACTTCCTCCACCAGCTCCCTCAGGACTACAAATGTATCTCCTCAGGTTCCATGGATTTGTGTGCATTAAGGTTCTTGATCTATTTTGTTTCTCAAAACTGTCTCTTTTCAAAATCTGGCATAAAACCAACTGCAGATGAAGTTTCTACTCTACTTTTAATTCAGAAGCTGAGCACGGCGGTGAGACCCCCCCAAAGATTAGTTTTGCAGAGGCCAAATCATAGAATCATTTAGGTTGGAAAAGACCTCTGAGATCATCGAGTCCAACCTGTGACCGAACACCAGGTGGTTTAACCAGACCATGGCACTGAGTGCCACATTCAGTCATTCCTTGAACACCTCCAGGCACGGTCACTCCACAACCTCTCTGGCAGCCTGTTTCAATGTTTAACCATGCATTCAGGGAAGAAATTCCTCTTGATGTCCAACCTGAACATCCCCTGGTGCAGCTTGAGGCCATTTCCTCCTGTTCTGTTGCTGGCTAACTGGGAGAAGAGGCTGACTGCCCCTGGCTACAATCTCTGTTCAAGTAGTTGCAAAGGCCTCCCGAGCCTCCTTTCCTCCAAGCTAAACACCTCCAGCTCCCTCAGTCACTCCTCACAGGACTCACTCTCTAATTCACACGCCCAGGCAGAGTGTGAACGCGGGTTCCAGATTTCTGCGTTTTGCAGAGCACCACTGGAGCATTCACAGCTCCTCACTTTGAGAAGTCATGAGACTTTTTAACCACACATACCTGCCTTTCAAGAGTTCTGTGAAGAGAGAACTAGAAAAATTCAGCACTGAAATTAGCCTGTCATCAGTGCTCAGTGGGCAGCTTCCTGCAAGAGCAGGATCTAAGACCATTTTCCAACCTTCACCTCCAGCCTTTAGGATTAGCTCCCACTTTTAGACCTCCAAACCTAGGTCAAAGGCTTTCCTCTGCAAATGGGCATCATCACTGTCTTAAAACTCAGGCTTTAAGAGACCGGGAAGGCTGTCTCCCTAAAGAGCACACACATTATTCATCCACTACCTTCTTCTTCAAGAACTTTGTTGCTTTGTTGCTCTTCACCATATTGTTTCAACATGGAGACTTTTATTCATGACATGTGCGTACTGAAAAGGCCACATGTGCAATTCATCAGCCTTTTATTAGCATATTAAAGATTTTAGAACTTCTGGAATATCACTGCACTGACAGCTTCTAAGACAACAGAACAAATAAAATACAGAATTGCTTTTAGAAAGAAAAGATGGGAAGGATAAGGTGCTTTCTTGAGAACACATTTTTAAGACAAGAGGGTTTTACTTTAAAACACAAAAATACTGCAGCTTGGTAGTTTACCTGGTGACATTTCTGGTTTTTAAAGTCAGAACACACACTTAGCAAGCCTTTCTGAATGACTAAGAAAGGGGCAAAAAAAGTTACAATATCAAATAGATCCGTTTTAAGATTCTCTCCCTAAACATTTATCATCTGGTATAAAATATATGGTAATTTATGTTTTAATAAAAAATAATATATTTCTTCAAAAGGGTAGAAAAAGGTATAGTACAATCTGACTTCTATTTTCAATGAAAATCATGCTGCATCTGAAGTAGAACAAAAAGAGGTAACAGAGACAGATGTTCAATTTATACATATTAATGCAAAGTATCCTATTACACTAATGAACCTATTTTAAAATACTTTTCTTTATACCTATGGAATTTCAAAACAAGCTGTAGCTTATCATAATAACTTCCAATTCTTTCATCTTCTACTAATGTATTTTAAGAACATTAAAGAAGATTCTTGGACATATATCAAGGTAAAAAAATTTAACTTGCATGCCTAATTCTCTTTCCTGAAAGAGATACGAAATAAAATCCTTAACCTCTTGTGGTCAGAGAGCCAGTGGAGCTACACTTAATGCAATAAACAACCCCAAACTCTTCTACTTTTCATGTTTTTATTGCCAGTTATTGCAGTTAGAATGTAGTGCTTCTTTAGACTTCAGTTATTCCTGTGGCTTCTTATTTTCATCTTGTGTTTCAATAGCCATTATTGGGAAGAAAAAAAATCAGGATACCTTCCCCTCCCCATTAATGAAAGGAAATAAGGGAGCTTTCCAACTAATCCTGCACTGCTAATATTACTTCAAAGAGAACCCCATGGTCAAGGATCACACATGATTATAAAATCATCAATGAACTATATAAATTCCTTCATCAGCTGTCCATGAAAAACTGGCAACTTTCTAACATACATAGACTGAAATATACATATGATATTAAATGTTACATTTTCAAAGAACACCCACCTTTGTTGCAAGATGTGACACTGAAGATGAAACTTCATCATGAAGAAACTGGTCTTTATTCTCAAAAAAAAAAGGATAAAGATAAAAAAGGCCCATAGTCAGTTTTGGTTTGACAATTAGCACTGACACATTTTAGACTATTCACAAATGCTTTTATTCTATTCGGCACATCATAAAAGAAAATTGACAAAACATGATTACAACACAAAACTAAGTGAACACCACTACTAAAATACAAATCTACACTTAAAATGATGAAAAATATTGTACCAGATGTAAAAACCAAAATCAAATCCTTAGAGAACCAAAAACCCCACACCACAAAGGGGGAAACACCCTTGTATCATAAAAAATTTAGTACAATTAGTTTGATTTTATCTTCATGATAGTGTCTTCATTTTCTGGATCTGCACTGAGTTTCTAAATACTGTACTAGATGACGGTTTATGCATTGCCTGTGGGCTAGGGGAAGAGGAATGTCCCAACATTTTTTCCTCCTTCACATTAAAAAGCTCTACATTTCCTTAACTCAAAAACAGACTTTCACCCACATTCCTTTCCCTCCATTCACCACTGCAGATTTCAGAAGAAAACTAGAGTGCTAAAGACACCTGTGAAGGTTATTCATTAGGGAAGCATTTCTGTCCATCTCTGAATTAAACTGCCATGTTAGTAATTTCAGGCCATCTTCTTACTATCAATGCTCTCTGCAAGACATGGCAAGTAAGATCATTGTTGGGAATACTGTAGAGGCCAAAGATAAAGCAAGTGGAACACAGAATTCAGGAAATATGCAATTTCCAATTTCTTCACTCTTGTTTTAATGAGTGAAAAGTTACCTTTTTTTCTTCTCTACATATGACTCCAAATACAAACACTCCCAAGTATAAAACCAGAACAGCTACATATGACTGAAAATATTTAATCCCAGTTTCAGGAAAAAACCAGAATTAAAACAGAAATATGGAAAGTGTCTTTGAAGCAGCAGTTTCACAAATCTCCAGTATTCACTCTGTCTATATTTTGATTACATCAGACACTTACTGTTTCAAAAATCAAATTTATCAGCTCCTTCCTTTTCAACTAAAGCAAATGTTAAGACGTTGATATGCATTCTACATGCACATATCCCAACACACCTAAAACACTCCTTATCCCAGCTCCTATGCATTGTCAAAGGCCTCCTTCACCTTGCTAACAGCATCAGAAAGAGGTGAGAAGGCCAGCACGAGAGTGTTATGTATTTCTAGTCATGTGGGGACCCAGATGTATCAGCTTCATTTTGAGAGACTTGCTTCAAATCCCACACTTTTTTTTAAGTTATATTTACTTATTTATATTTCTTTATGTATACTTTTTTGCATACTAATGTTTCCACTTACTTTACAGGCAATGCTTTATATTATACACGGGACAAGGATAGAGCATTTCTAGAATAGAGTATGAAGACCATTGCTCTATAGTTCAATATTATTTGTATGTTGGAATAGAGTGAGTTGTAGATAGCCAGATTTACTTGCTGGGGTAGAACACAAAGTCAGGAACTCATATTATCATTCAAAATGAGACTATTACTTCCTGTGGATTGCAACAAGTTATTTAACTTCCGAATTCAGTTAGCTGTCTAACACAGGTGGATATTATTGTAGATGGGATACCAAAAATGAAAATGTTAAATTGGTGTAGTTCTCTCAAATGAAATTCAATTACTTCCACTCCTTTTGGCCTTTTTATTTCTCTACCTTTGAGAGAAACATTGGCAATGTTTTAAATGGAAACAGCTCACACATACTATTTAGAAGTCTCCCTGTTTTCCCCCAACACTCTCAGCTCCCAAACTTTTGAATGAGGTTGCAAAGTCCTAGACTTAACATGATGGAGTCTCTGGTAGGACACAGAGTATGAGCTAAAGAATACTTCAGCTGATTTATCCAATTTTTTCCAAAGAACAAAAAAAGAAAAAACAACAGGAACCAGGAAAGCACCAAGGGGAGATACAGTAAGAGGAGAAATTCTCAGACATCCAGAGCTGGCAGAGCTATCAGTTTCAACAACCAACAATACTGCCTCCAGAACAAACAAGACACTGTTAGTACCTTTCAAAGAAATAACACTTCTCATTTGAATTCTTCCAGCTTTCCAAGTATCTTAGGAAGGAAAATAAAAATACAAAAGTGCATAGAGACATCATGTTCTAGTTGAAAGAAGAGAAAAGATGGAGTGTGAAGGCATACGGCCTCTAGCAAGATTGAGCACAAGGAAGCAAGAGTGCAAGGCATTTTCACAGGGAAAGTTTTTAGGGAGAAACCACAAGATGCAATGAGCACCTTATAGGACCAGAGAGTCAAAATAATAAATGTGGATACCATTGTCAACAAAAGTTGTAATTAACAATAAATAGTAGACAAAAAGGGATATTTATTTGCTTCTTTAAAAAAGGAACAGCTAAGACTGTGTTGTTGTATTAATACAGTGTTACTACTCATGGTTATACAAAGTGATACCTCCTAAGGAATGAGACACAAGTTTGCAGCAACTACACTCATGCAACCGAGACTGATGGTAAGTGGACAACAAAAAGTTCAAAGAGATGAAATACAAAGATTGAAATTCATTAAACCCTCAAGAAAGAAACTGGTGAGAATCCAATCCCTAAAATACATTTTTGCAGTGGAAGACCTATCAAGTATTCATATTATCCTTTTAAGATATGCTGTTGAAGAAAAAGGAGACTTGGACAGTGGCAGATTTCTTGTGATGTCCATCCATACATCCCCTGCATCATTTGAAAACAGCCTGTAGGTTTGAATTCAGCCATCTCCAACAGACTAGATTTGAAAATGTTTTGTGGAAAATCCATCCTTAGGGAAAGCAGAGAGAAGCAGACTAATGCCATACAGCAAGAACTGAGTGTGAGAGGAGCAGGTATAGGGGTTCAGAGCCAGCCATGGCCCACACAGTAGGGAGGGACCGGAACACCCTGCAGGAGGCTGTGTGTTAAGAAAAAAATACAGAGGAAAAGAGCAGAGGGAGGGAGGAGACCTGTTCCACCACTGAGAAGAACCCAAGAGAAAAGATGGGAGATCACATACAACCCATCTTCCCTTGTTACCCACAGAATAATTTGTATTTTTAAGTGATACACATTAGTATACCCTTCTCCTGATACATATTCTCTCCTTTTGTTACCATTCTGAGATGAAGGCACCTATGATTTGTTTTATCAATTTTCTTCAGAGGACAATCTACCGTCCAGCTACATGTAAAAAAAAAGCTCATCTTCACTCTTTATCATGCTGCACAACACAGTGATGCTGAACACTTATAAATTATTTCAGTATGTTTTAGTCTGGTTGATTTACAGTTATAACAATACATTGTTTTACTTCGATTTAGAAGAAAAACGTGGACTACATTACAGTATTTAGATACTTCTAGGTGGCTGAATGCTAAGGCTAGTGGGAAATGCTGATCAGCAACTTGAATAGCCCTCCAGTTCTGGCAGGGCAAGGTTGGTATGCACAGCGTGTTTTCATAAGGAAACAAGTGCCCTTTTGTTGGACATACTGCAAACCATAAGGTACTCAAGGGACAAATTCAACTAGCACACAAACCTTTTTGTACAGAGATCAAAATTGTAATCTACTTCCCTCAGCTTCCTTTGTGGTAAAGTAATTAATTAGCCTCTTTAGATCATTCACTTTCATAATTCAAGCCAAGATGAAGAATGCTGAACATCAAAGAGTTAAGGCAAATAATAGCATCATTCCATCCTGCATGCCCTTCTTGTGCTCTAGTAAGTAAAATGGTACATTATTGATTTTCTCTACCCAGTTGTGGGAGCTTCCTATCATACACACACACATACACACATTAGCTGGGCAAACATAAGAGTAAACAAGCTATTGTTAAAAGAGTAGGTCCTTTTGGAGCAAATTCTAACCCTTCTACTGATTTACTGCATCCCCTCTGCCTATCATCACGTCTCATCAAGGACTGTGTGCAATATAAAGTCTAGATTGTCATGCCTGTAAGTGCAAATTAGATTACGTACCACAAATACATCATTAAAGTGGAAAAAAATCCCAAAACAAACAGCACCTGAAGAGAGACACTCCAGGGAAGAATTTAGCATAATTTCCAGTACTCCACAAACCCTACTAAATAACTTAGTGATAGAAGAGGGGAAGGTTAAAAAAAATAATTTAAAAAAAAAAAAAATCACTCAGGAAATCACAAACCTGAAAGTCAACCTCTGAAGCTGGAAAGATCCCCAAAACACTGATTACAAATCAAACAGTAAAACAACTATCTATACACAGCCTGACCAGAAACAACATAGATTGGGAAGAGGAGATCACATCGCCAGATCACTATCTTAAAATACAGCTAAGAAAATATTTCCTTGGGTTTGAGAAGGATCTTCATATAATGTAAAATGAGATAAACAAGACTAAAGCTGATTATTAATGCAGAAGTCACTCTGCTTATCTAAATTTAGAACTGAATCAAAACCAACACAAAATACACTCAAACATGAGCAAAAAGAAAGTCAGTGGCATTTGGCCTCTTTTTTTTTTTTTTTTTTTTTTGCTGCATCTGCAATATACACCTGGAAAAATTCAGTGCATGGATATATGCTTTCTGAGTTAGGAAATTGATGCAACAGTGATCAAATGTAAATGGGCAATGAAACAACGCTATTACTTTCAACATATTCCTTCAACACAGCTGAAAAACAAAGCTGAACTGTACCTGAACACCCACACAAAACTGCACATGCCTTCAAGGAAAAACAAGGCTTTCAATTTTAACAAACAAAGGCTGCATTACTCAGTCATACATCGCTTGCTTCTTGGACATGAGGCTATGTGTTCAGCAGAAGAACTCCAAAGTTGAACTGTGAATTGCCTCTGCTCCTTTCTGGCAGAGATAGCCTAGAAGGAGATCAAGATAATGTGATCAGCATTGTCCATATTTCATCAACTGGTAGATCTCAATCTTCCATTTGTATGTCCCTAAAGCAATGAGTGAATCAAATCAGCCATCTGGGAAGGTGGTGTAAATTGAAAATTTCCTTTCAATGTCACCAATGAAAAGTAATAACCCAGGCATTTCTAAAGTCTTGCTTAAGAGTAATTTGGTATTTTAAAGTCATTTCTCTCCTACAAACAATACTTTTCCACTCCAGGTTGTTCACCACACTTAGGAAAAACATCTTTATTATGACAATAAACTAACTAAACAGTGACAGTGACTCCTAACCTGCAAGTTTCCTCTGCCAATCTTCAGCAAAACTGAAAATACTTTTGTTGATAAAGAAAAGGAAAATGTAAAATCCAAGTGTGTTGAAGAATTATACTTTAATTTTGGTATATATTTCACAGACAACACTAATTTGGAAACATACTTTTAAAATATAATCCATCAGATCATTTCTAAAAGAACTTATTTCACACCACTAACTTCAAAAAGTCTGGGTGACTATTTCAGATACAGGAGAAAACACATCCAACATATTTAAAAACACTTCCATCTTCTAGGCTCCAGTCTCTCATTACTGCCTACTATTCACCAAACCAACTGCGGGGTGAAAACATAGGAAAACTGGTTTTCATCGTTCAAATAATTTTAATTTATTCAGTATTAATAATAAAGATTATACTCTTTTCTTCAGAGTCCACAGCTGTTAAGAACTTGCTTAGCATTTTCAAACTGTTTCATTCAACCACTTCAGTTATTGTTTCACATTCCATTACATTTTACAACAGAATATCTAAATTATTTCCATATTTTTACTGTCAATTGATATAAATGGCCAAGTGTACCAGAGAAGATTAATTTCAGAATGTAAGTATTTACACAAGAATACTTCTGTAGCTCTGCATTTTATTGGCACTACAAAGAGAAACATTAGAACACCAGATTCCTATGCTCTCTGTTTTTATGTCAATACACAAGGTTACTCTATTAAGTGTTCACATTACTGTGCATCTCTGTGGTAAGAGGTTATAGTACATCTTACTCAGACTTTGCTTCTCTGAAATACTTTCGGAAGAATATTAAAGATTGATCACCTTAAAATAGTAAAAAAGCTCATATATCATTAAGAATTTAGTTTTACCTAATTTATAATATTTCAAATATGCTTCATGAAATGGAACAGCTCTATTAAGATCAAAAAACCATCAGTGTCAAAGCTGAAACAAAGAAGGTCAGATAATCAATTTTAATTTAATTTCTGTAACAATTCAACTATTTCAGTGAAGTTTTCAATTTTGATGAAATTTCCAACTGAAAATCTGTCAATTATTTTTAGCAACTTAGCCATAGTAGAAGTTCATATTTGCTGTTTCCTTATCCAGAAAACAAATCAATAGATGCTAGTTCAAAAGACAGTAGCTGACATACAATTCTTATTCAGTCATGGAGTTTGCCATTAAACTACATGTCTCCAATAAAGGTCTTGGATGAGTAATGGCCATATTTTTCTAGTACAGTTTCTGCAAAATGGGCTGAATGTATCATTTTTTGTTAGTGTTCAGCAGCAGACATACAGCTTCCTTTTGATATGTGGCTTTTATCACATGTGCAGTGATCACACAGACATTTTCCTGGAGCTCCTCAAAGAGAACCAGCAGCAAAACTTGTTGGAAATGTACCTTTGATGATCACAGAGATGAAAGACAGTCTACCTAGTAAAGTGTTCAGCAACTCCTAGTAACTCTACTTTTGTTATGGATGTCCCCACACAATCTGGCAAATAGTTTCTATAAAAGCGAGGAAAACATAAACCTACTTCAACAGTCAAAAATTAAAATTATGAATTTTTTCTCAAAACCCATTATATTTTCGTTTGTATATTGATGGTAGGAAGTCCAGAAGTGGTAGGAGAGTATGGCTCCCAAAACCTCCCAAAACCCCAAGAAAAGGCAACAAGTAACTTGGGGAAAGCAGATCTCAAGCAATGCTGTAGAGGAGAAGATGAGGGTGGGTTTGTGGATCAGTGGGAGTGGATAATTCTGTGTTAGGCTGGAGGGGAGGAGGGCAGACACAGCTGCTGCTGGCAAATCCAGGCAATCAAAGCCAGCAAAGCAGAACTGGCTCGAGGAAAGATACAAGTGATAAAAATGACAAATGGGGGACAGGAAGGGGATGTACTAAGAAAAACCTTGAAAGCAAGGACAGAGATTTAAATGTAAATTCCCTGAAACAAAGGGAGGGCAGCTGAAGAAATGGGATCTGAAGGATGAGGAGGACTTAAATTTTATGTCATAAGCAACAACATTAATGTCAGCAATGGAATTTGCAGGAACTAGTGGATGGGAAACCACAGCATAGGTATTAGAAGCTGCAGAGGAAGTAATCACCATCAGTATGGGAAGTGAGGGTCTGCACAAGAATTTCAGCTGTCTAGACAGCAAGAAAAATAATAATGATTAAAAAAACAAACAAACCCCAACAACAAACCGAAAAAAAGGAGAAAAAACAGACTTGACCAGAAATTCATAGGGGAAACAATAGTAGTCTAGTACACAAATTCTCTTTTGCACAATATGTAAAAACCACCAACAACCTGCAGGTTACAGGCTTGACTGAAAGAAAAAAAGTATATACTGATGGTGTCTGTAGTAGGAAACCAATCAGACAATATGTGCTTTGTAGACTTTTAAGAGTCAGAATAATCCAGCAGAGAAGGGATAAGAGGTGAGAAACAGATCTGATCCCAGTCAACTGTGTACAAAATGACAGTATAAATTAAAAAGTAAAGCACCTCAAAAATGAAAAGGATTTTAAACTTAGAAAGCCTAAAGCCCCAAAAGACACTGTCAGCTCTGTAGAGCTCCAGAAAGACTGTGAGAAAGAAACAGGACCCACTCAAGAAGCTGCTGAAAGACAGCATGTGACAAGAAGGAGGAAAAGCAAAGGTAGGCAGGCCAAGGAAGGCTCAGGAAAGCCTTTGCTGACAGTACCACAATCTAATGTTCAAGAATGATGACAGAATACAGGTGATGGATTTTAGCCAGGAAAATGCCACTGAAATGCCACAAGAACCACTCCAATGAAGAAGAGAAAACCAGGCTAGCAGAGAGAAGGTATAATGTGATTATTAGAGTACTGCAGGCAAAGCCTGAGACACACAGAAATGGCTAAAAAATGAGGGAAAGGCGTTAGCTGGATTAACATTGACTACTTTATTTTTTTTTAATTAACAAATGCCCTTATTCAACATATTAATAAAACATAAGAAATGCTGCTCAGCTCCCACCCATTTCTGCAGGGCTTGTCTGAGTTCAACTCATTCCAAGATGAAAGCCAGTATTAAAATTGCCCCAGACACTTAAACATCTTCATTAAAAGAGATAACTAAAATTCTGTATAGCCAACCTTCAAACATTCTGAGCAAGTCTAAACAAAATTCAGCATAAAGCATGGTTTTGCACACATTCTCTTTGAACATAACAAAAAATACAACTGGGAAGAACAGATCAAGGCTAGGGTTCTGAAATATTTTTACATAAAAGACAGAGTTTCATTAGATAATATAGGTCAGTCTGACACTCATCCCCTCCCCTAATACATAGATGTGTTTTAATGTGGAGTGCCATTTCACGTCAGAGTTACACATGGTATTGACACAGCATCGACATCTCTGAGAACTGATGAGAAGGTAGGATTGCATCAAGAACTTAGAACAACTGACAAAACAATGCCTTCCAGAAATCAAAACCCAGCACTTTTGCCTTTCCAAAAATACAGCTACAGTTTGAAACATAATGACTATATCCCAAACTGAACACAAGTTTGGCATGCACCACTGTACATTTCTAGCATACTTTCAGAGAGACGCACAAAAAACACATTAATTTCATCTTATGTGTGTGTACTATTTATGCAAGTCAAGTTACCTTCATGCATTAATTATAACTTAAGTGAATAAAGCACCTTCACTGCCTAAATTAAAAATATTTATGCTTCAAAGCATAAATTAAAATTAACTTCTAAGATACAGTTTAAAACTGTCTGGTCTTAAAAAAAACCCCACAATAATTCACACATTTATTTACACAAGTACTGTTTCAAAATTTACTTCTCTTTCTTATCTCAGGAAACACCTTACTATTTTAAATAAGTGTTAACAATTCAAAGTACTTGAATGTATGCAGAAACTTTTGCTAAAAAGTGGCCAGAGGCTGACAGTTCCCTCCCTTGCAATTTTCATGTTCTAAAATTTGTTTTTGTTCTCCCCTGGAATAAAATCAAACCATTCTGTATAACACAAAACCAGAACTGTCAAAACTTTTCTTTTTAGATCTAACTAAGCTTTTCTATTTAAGAACTACAAACTTCTACAAATTCAAATGTCTGCTTAAGCCCAGATCAGGCTTCCATATCTAAATAGGATGATTAAAATTACTCTAGAGTAACAAAGGGGCTTTTTGTGTTTGGCGCTTTTTTTTTAACTTATAGTAGACTAATTCTTTGTTGCTGTCTGCTACTGCAATGTCCTAATTATTAGGTTGCACAGTGAGAACTCCTTCACTCTTTCTCAGCTTTGAAGAAACAATATACAGCACCAACATTTCATTATACTGGAATACTTTCAATGTGGTTTGATTTAATGACATAGATGTGACTACCAATTTCTTGCCTTTGAAGTAAAAAGTTTCAGCCTTATTTATAGCATGAATGGTAGAAGCTTAAGGATTTTCTTCCCACTTGCTTATTAAAAATGAAAATAAAGATAAAAAATAGTTGTTAGGAAAACAACGTCCCATAAATCAAAGTCAAAACACAATGATTCGGGTTCATCTTCTCTTTTACCAAATGATGTACCAGAAAAGGAAATGAAATCTAACAGTCAACTTCTGTATGAGATCTAAAGCTGGGCTTCTTAATTTACTAAAAAGCACTCTAATTATCTGGATTTTGGCTCTAACGATAAAAAATTTGGGAAGCCCAGGATCCTCCTCTTCTTGATGAGGTAATGCTTCATTCCCAGCAGGCTGTACAGAAACAACTCATACACAGACTGAGGGTCTTCCTCAGCCAATCTCATGCACAGCTAAGGTACCATGAGAACTGCCCCCATAACTCCTCCAAGCTCTTGTGGTGCTACTGTCCTCCAAAGCCAGGGGGGATTGGCTGATGCAGGTCAGGACGCGGCAGCAGAGAGTGCAGATCATTACCAAATCCCTCTACACCTCACTGGATTTCACTCCCTTACAATCATATTATTGAGAGAAAAAAAACCAGGATCTGATGAAACATCAAAAATGTCAAATACTAAAAGCAAGAAACATGAACCAAATCAGCTACAAGCTGAACAAGTGCATTTGGTTACCTCATGCTTTTCCCTTGACACATCTCCCAGCCATGTTTTAGCTACGCTGTACTTTAGGCTGACCTAAAAGCTGCCCTGATCATGAGAATTACAATGTTAATCTAGTGGTCAGAGCTTTCTATATAGTCTATTCTTCCTTAAAGTGTACATAAACTCGAAAATAACTACCACTAAAAATTTGGGCAAGGTGTTGCATTTCTTTCAAAAGATTTTAACAGGTAACATAACTAATAGCTTATGATCTTCAGTCTCTGTGTCAAGCTACACTACAATTGTGCTAACCTTACTGAATCCGTTATCTTTGAGAATATTTCGTGTAGTGACTTAGAATAATTTATTTTTCTCCTGCCAATCCCAACATCAAAATCAGCATCCCAGGTCCACCAGGAGTTGAAAAGGAATTTTCTTAAAATTCTTAGAATTTGCAAACCGTTTGCAAAAGAGATCATTGTCATCACCATCATAACTTGAGACTTCAACTAATGGGAACAGAGGCCCAGGATAGTAAAAGACTGCAGAAATAAAGTAAACAAACTCCAGCCTCCGCTGCTAAAGTAGAGGGCTGGGAGAATTGTCTGGACACAAGTCTGAAGAATCCTCTCCTGACTGGGAGGCTATGGTCAGGAGCCTCAAAGGGGGCTTGGATCATTAGTGGTAGAGGAGCAGTGAAGAGTCAGTGGGATTTACTGGAAGCTTTTGGTGACCTTTGGTGTTCGAGGAGAGTTTCAGGGGGTAAGCAGGTCTACGAGGGCTACGGCAGTACCAGCCAATAGCTTAGTGAAAACCATGGAGGCACCTGAGGATAGGAACTGTAGGAGGCAGAAGTTAGATATGGTGTGAAAGGTTGGGGAAGATACTTCAGGTCACCTCAAACCCCACAATCCCCCTTTCTCCTCTGAAGGGGGTCTCCAAAACAAGTGTCCGTTCTTCTTCCACTGGAGGAGATCCTGTTCATCCATATGACTCTTCACAGCTGCTGTCAAAGTAGTAGCACAGGCTATAGCTCTACTGTTTACTGTGCAGGGGGAAGGGCAAGGCAAGGCAAGGCTAAACTGGTGGTTTTGGCTACTGGAAGATGGAGAGAATAACTGCTGTGGCTGGGAGAGGCTGCTCTTCAGCAGCTGCCACATGTGTTGACAATCCACGGCACTTGTCAAACAGAAACTCAAGCTGAGCATAGTTTAGCCAGCCACACTTTAGCTCTTTCAGCAAGATAGACAAGATAAACATGGGGTAGAACGCTGGGTAGGCTTTAGTACCTTCTTTTGAAAAGAAACCTCGCTGTTATGCAACCCGAGGCAACTGCTTACTTCAGAACCTCTCATTCAATATCTAAAGTAACTCTGTGGCAACAGAAGATCAGCAACCAAGCTGTACTGGGCAGCGTAACAGGCTTCTGGGCTGGATGGATACCTAATTGCTACCAAGTTTTTGAAAGCAAGTCAACAAACATTTTTTTTAGTTGTTTTCCCTGATACTCAACTGATACCCTTCCTTTCAGGTTATATTTGTTGAGGAGGTCACTGCTGGTATTTAACTTATCACTTAACAAGAGAAGCTTTCAAACAAGATTGCAGCTAGTTAAAGACAGTGAACTACCATTACTGAAACCATAGAAAAAAGCCACCCTGCCAAAACATCAGTGCTCTACACAAACACGCAAATAAAGTTAAGCTCTTAAAACATCCTCGTTTGATGTATTGTGCTTAACAGATGGACTGCAGTGCCTCTGCCTAGGGTTGGGAGAGAAAGTACCCTGCGGTATGAAGCCACTGGAATGAAGGACAGCAAGTCCCAGCAACGCCGGAGGCCGGCTGCTGGAAGGAAACAGGGGTGAACAGGCCAGCCAGCACCCCAAAAAACCGGGTGACAGTCGCACGATCCGCTCAAACGCTCCCAGCTGCGACCAGGGCCAGCCTGCCGGCAGATCAGGGTGGGAAAAGTGATTACTCATGCCGCCGGAGAGGAGGGCAGCGGGAGCGGGGCCGAGCCTCACGACCCCTCCGAGCCGGGCTCCGCGCTCCTACCTGGGGGGCCGCGAAGGCGGCGGCGGGCGGCTGCCCGCGGGGACGCGTCTCCTCCTCCTCGGGCGAGTCGTCCAGCAGAACTTTGCTGCTCTTGTTGAGCTTCCACATGGCGGGCGCGGGGCGGCCCCGCCGCGTCCCGGCAGCGAGAGGGCCGAGGCGGGAGCGGGCGCGGCTCCGCAGCCCCGGCCGGGGCGGCTGCGCTCGGCAGGGCTGTCACCCTGCCGGGGGCTCCCGGCCGGCAGCGAGGGAGGCAGAGAGGGAGGAGCTGCCTGGCGGCGCCGGGAGCCCGCCCCCCGCCAGCGCCTCGCCCACCGGCCTGCGGATGGAG